>CM066033.1:815218091-815635690 GCA_033557465.1 Ichthyophis bannanicus | reverse complement strand
ACCACAGTGGTCTATCAGTCACCCTGGAGATACGGTTTGTCGTGTGCTCAAGCACTGTAATACATACACCCTATCACCAGGGGACTAGAGAGGGACCATCACACTGGCTCACCTGTAATCATGGGTGATATTGGTCTGTGTGCTGTTCAAAGTACAAAAACAATTCCCCTATCCCCAGGGGTGCTGTAAGCTCATCACAGTGGCCTGTGCATGTATCCTGGCGATATGGTTAGTGTGCTGAAACAGTTCATTACATCTCCCTAGTTCCAGGAGTCCTGAAAGGCCATCCCAGTGGCCTTTCATGTATCCTGGAGCTATGGTTCTGTGTGCTGAAAACAGTTTCATTACATCTTCCCTATTTCCAGGAGTCCTGAAAGGCCATCCCAGTGGCCTTTCATGTATCCTGGAGCTATGGGTCTGTGTGCTGAAACAGTTCATAACAACTGCCCTCTTTCCAGAAGTCCTGAAAGGCCATAACAGTGGCCTTTCATGTATTCCTGGAGATATGGTACTGTGTGCTGGAAAACAGTTTAAAACATCTCCCCTAGTTCCAGGAGTCCTGAAAGGCCCATCCCAGTGGCCTTTCATGTATCCTGGAGCTATGGTTCTGTGTGCTGAAACAGTTCATTACATCTTCCCTATTTCCAGGAGTCCTGAAAGGCCATCCCAGTGGCCTTTCATGTATCCTGGAGATATGGTACTGTGTGCTGAAACAGTTTAAAACATCTCCCCTAGTTCCAGGAGTCCTGAAAGGCCATCCCAGTGGCCTTTCATGTATCCTGGAGCTATGGTTCTGTGTGCTGAAACAGTTCATTACATCCTCCCTATTTCCAGGAGTCCTGAAGGCCATCCCAGTGGCCTTTCATGTATCCTGGAGATATGTACTGTGTGCTGAAACAGTTTAAAACATCTCCCCTAGTTCCAGGAGTCCTGAAAGGCCATCCCAGTGGCCTTTCATGTATCCTGGAGCTATGGTTCTGTGTGCTGAAACAGTTCATTACATCCTCCCTATTTCCAGGAGTCCTGAAAGGCCATCCCAGTGGCCTTTCATGTATCCTGGAGCTATGGTTCTGTGTGCTGAAACAGTTCATTACATCTTCCCCTATTTCCAGGAGTCCTGAAAGGCCATCCCAGTGGCCTTTCATGTATCCTGGAGATATGGTACTGTGTGCTGAAACAGTTTAAAACATCTCCCTAGTTCCAGGAGTCCTGAAAGGCCATCCCAGTGGCCTTTCATGTATCCTGGAGCTATGGTTCTGTGTGCTGAAAACAGTTCATTACATCTTCCCTATTTCCAGGAGTCCTGAAAGGCCATCCCAGTGGCCTTTCATGTATCCTGGAGATATGGTACTGTGTGCTGAAACAGTTTAAAACATCTCCCCTAGTTCCAGGAGTCCTGAAAGGCCATCCCAGTGGCCTTTCATGTATCCTGGAGCTATGGTTCTGTGTGCTGAAACAGTTCATTACATCCTCCTATTTCCAGGAGTCCTGAAAGGCCATCCCAGTGGCCTTTCATGTATCCTGGAGCTATGGTTCTGTGTGCTGAAACAGTTCATTACATCTTCCCTATTTCCAGGAGTCCTGAAAGGCCATCCCAGTGGCCTTTCATGTATCCTGGAGCTATGGTTCTGTGTGCTGAAACAGTTCATTACATCTTCCCTATTTCCAGGAGTCCTGAAAGGCCATCCCAGTGGCCTTTCATGTATCCTGGAGATATGGTACTGTGTGCTGAAACAGTTTAAAACATCTCCCCTAGTTTCCCGGAGTCCTGAAAGGCCATCCCAGTGGCCTTTCATGTATCCTGGAGCTATGGTTCTGTGTGCTGAAACAGTTCATTACATCCTCCCTATTTCCAGGAGTCCTGAAAGGCCATCCCAGTGGCCTTTCATGTATCCTGGAGATATGGTACTGTGTGCTGAAACAGTTTAAAACATCAACCCTAGAACCAGGAGTCCTGAAAGGCCATCCCAGTGGCCTTTCATGTATCCTGGAGCTATGGTTCTGTGTGCTGAAACAGTTCATTACATCCTCCCTATTTCCAGGAGCCCTCAAAGGCCATCCCAGTGGCCTTTCACTCATCCTGGAGATATGGTTGTGTGTGCATAAAGAGTGTAATAGATCCTCCCTTTCCCCAGGAGTTAAGTGAGGCCATCACAGTCGGCTATCACGTACCCTGGTGATATGGTTGTGTGTGAATAAAGAGTTAAATAGATCCTCCCGTTCCCCAGGAGTTAAGTGAAGCCACCACACTTGGCAATCACGTACCCTGTTGATATGGTTGTGTGTGCAGAAAGAGTTAATAGAGCATCCCTTTCCCCAGGAGTTAAGTGAGGCCATCACAGTCGGCTATCACGTACCCTGGTGATATGGTTGTGTGTGAATAAAGAGTTAAATAGATCCTCCCGTTCCCCAGGAGTTAAGTGAAGCCACCACACTTGGCAATCACGTACCCTGTTGATATGGTTGTGTGTGAATAAAGAGTTTAATAGAGCATCCCTTTCCCCAGGAGTTAAGTGAGGCCATCACAGTGGTCTATCACGCACCCTGGTGATATGGTTGTGTGTGCCTAACCAGTTCAATACATTCTCCCTATCTCCAGGAGTCCTATGACCTGTGTAAGGTCACTTGTCTATGATCCCACTGCAATGGGATATGCAGCTGATGATGTGTGGCACAACACGCAACCCCCATGGGGCCGTACGCCACATTGAATTGGTGGGTATAGCAGTCACATGTTGTGGTAGTTTATGACAGGTAAGTTGCACCTCTCACATAGTCTGTGAGGTCACTATCTCATCACACATGTCTGTGATGTATCACGATGAAAAGCTATGTGCACATGTTGATGTGTGTATAGGTACAACATCTCCATGACCTAGGCAAAGATATTCCCAAAGGCTGTAACAGAGCCATATTCCCCTCACGTTATGCATAGTTAGGTTACCCATCCTCACACCTCCTACAAATCCATTACCTTGTAGCAGGTGAACAGAACAGATGTTGTAGGAAAGCTACAGTCACCTCTTGTGGTTGGACACCACAGACACAAGCAGCCACATGAGCACAGGTGGCAATTGCGTAGTGTGTTTGTTTTGGTGTCTGTCCATGGTTTATCAAAATACACCTGCTGTCATCATACAGGTCATAGGTCATAGTGCCATTTCTACAAGATATAGGCCAGCCTACATGGGCACGGTAAGCTCAGATAAGGGCACCTGCAGTTGTTGTATGTTTGTTTAGGCTGCTCTACCAAACATACCCCATACATACTACACCCCAACCTGACTCTCACACAGGATGGCCAGCCAACATGGGTGGAGGTACAGACCCTCCACAGCACATGATCAGTGTTGTAACCCTTTCCTGCCCTCCTCATCCCACTGTTTCCCACATGTGTGACTTAGCCATGTTGTTAGCTGCTGATAGCATAGTTCATTGCCTGTAACAGGTGGTCGCCAGACACAGCAGGATGCACAAATTAACAAACATCCCTGTCCCCCTTGGGTTGTGTCGCATTCAACAACTGCTCCAATGTATCCCTTCACCCGCTCCTGGTGTGCAAAACATACACAACAAGAGATGCAAATATTGGACAGCAAGTAGCATCACGCAAGCACCATGGCATGGCTCCAGAGACTGACATATGTGACGATGACCAACATTGGTGAGTAGGCTCAGTTGGTAATGGTGTTGTCCACATGTGATAACACATTCCATGTGCCCATGATGATCCCCTGTGACAGGTGTTGAACTATGCTATACATGAAACACACATCAGTGTAGCTGAAGTGTCCAGACCCAGGACACACTGTTCTATGTTTCTGTTGCCCACCCACCAGACGTAAGTGCTCACTCATGCTCCCACCCATATTTTCTCACACACACAGGTCGAGGATCTGAGAAAGAAAGGGAGGGAGCTGCGCCTGCACCATGGCGCATACCTTGAGCGCGTGAGGAATGCTGAATCATCACATGGTGATGGTGCGTATTGATGACATGGCTGCCCACCATCAGAGGTCACAGTGGCCCATCAGTGTGCATGGTACCTGCATGGGTACATGTGATGTGTCACACACATCTACGTGTGCTGATGACTGTCATCTTCCACAGATCAGGATGACAGTGACGAAGACCCCCGTACCTCTGCCTATGCCCTCCGAAGGCCCACCTCCCGCGCTGCCGTGGAGGTGGTAGTCCTGGACACCAGTGGGGAGGAGGCAGAGGGTCCTGCGGAAGACACAGCGGAGGGGGTCATGGGGGATGCTGGGACGGAAGGTGTGGGTGCCAGGGTCACAAGGGGGGGTGAGGGCGCAGGTGATGTGGGTGGGGGGGAGGTGGTGGGGGGTGTTGGGGAGGAGTCAGGGGGGGAAGAGTGGCCGCAGGGTGTCTGGGAGAGTGACATAGAGGACAGTGCAGCACAGGGCACTGTTGGCTCCCGCCATCAAGGGCAGGTGGCTCCAACATCCAGGGCCCCACACACAGTGCATGCAGATGCCACCACACAAACACCAGGAACAATGTGTGTGTGTGGTGGCAGATGTGTTGTACATCTGTGTGAGGCTCTGGATGCACTGGAGCAGCGGGTGCACCGGTTGGTGCACCTGCAGGAATGGATGGCGGGAGCCATGGAGAGGGTGGTTGCTGACATTGAGCATCTGCCATGTCGGCAGCCACCCCCTGAAGGGCGTCACAGGCATCATTGATGGTGCCTGTGACGTCCACACATGTGCCCTGTGCTGCCCTGTCCGCCATCACGGGGCAGGCTGAGGGAGGGTGGGGTCATGTGGGGGTTCGGGGTTAGTGTGTGGGAGTGTGTTTATTGCGGGTGTGTGTGTGCGGGGGTGGGGAGGGTTTGTTTTGGTGGGTGGGTGATGGCATTTTCCCCCTACCCTAGATATGTATATAGTTTTATTTTTGTGTGTACATATTAAAGTATTTTTTCTGAACCCTGTAATGGTCACGTGTCTCACGTAGCATATGACTATAGATGCCAGCATGTCATGTGTGCAGCCACATACATTCCTGACGGGTAAACATGCGTGTGATACCTCAATTGGCACCACATGCAGTGTGTCGGGAAACTCATGTGTGTAGGTGTGTGATAGCAGGGTGCTGCATTACATGTTACCATGTAGTGGCTGCCCCACAGACGTACTTGCCACAGGGATGTATATACATGACCCACATGTTCTCACATATATGAGCCGGCACAATATGCGGCACAGAAATGTCTGCCCCTGTCACATGCATCCCTATGGTGGGTTGGGGTGCATGTGACCACTAATATAGGTGAGGGCACAGGTCACACATATGGCACCAATGTGTCGTGTATGACGGGTTGCAGATGGTGATGTGTATGGAACATAAACAGGCCATTTATAACACAGTACCCCTGTGTCCACATCAAGGGTGGTGAAGCGTGGTTCTGTAGAGCCGCAGGGCAGTCAGGTGTTGGAAATATTCCTAATGAGTGTGGCAGAGATATATATGAATTGGAGATATCCTGTCAGCGTGACTGATTGTTCGGCCCTCCAGGGCTCGCTTTTGAGAGACCTGGATTACACCTCTGCCATTTTGGAGTGTGAGTGGGCAAGGCGCAGATGTCCCCGACATCAAACATGTTACCTTGAGTGGGTCATATTCCTCCTCACCTCTCCCCACCACCAACATATTGCCATTGCCACCACCCGTTACTGCTTGGGAGAAACAGGGAGCAATGTTACGCATTCCAAATAACCATCCGATGTCTGTGACATCTGCACCCAGCACAAACTAACTCGTACATGACAGAGGTGTAAGGCAGCGCTCTCAAAATCCAGTCTTGGAGGGACACAAACCAGTAAGGTGGTCATGATAATTGTAATGGTGAGATATATATCACCAGCATATACATTTGGGATATGCTCAGAACCTGACTGGTCTGCGGCTCCACAGGATCACGGTTCCACACCCATGTCGTACATGGATGTCTGTGCACACTGTGCCGCTGCAGCTCAGAGGCTGTGGTGACACATTGTGATAGTGAAACATTACATATGTGTGGATCATGGTAATGGTATATGTGTGTGGCAAAGTAGCTTATGCAGTGGACATGGTTGCAGATCCTATGGTCCTCCCACCCCCCTCTCAGAGATACACATGGGACCAAATGGACACTCTTTGGAAAGAGACAATGTATCTATATTTGGACAGCTGTTTATTATCACAGCAATTCTCTCATATAAAACTATTGTTACAAACATGTGTGTAAGACATATCAAAGATCCCCCCAAGCCAATTACATAACACAAACACAACATACTAATCACATATGTCTACTTTCACATATAACCCAAACCAAGCCGCAATAACAGAAACTACTATGTACATAGTTGCTAAATATGAACAGTGCAACAAAGAGAAACCTTTGGTTTCGTGCTGTACATTTCTATATTATCATAGGTTACTGACGGCGTGGTCGGCCACGCCTGCCACGTCGGGCCCCTCTCCCTGGCAAGGCTATATCCTCCTCCGGATACATTGGTGGTGCAGGTGCAGCTCGGATCAGAACATCACGTATGCCCTCAAGGGCCTCACACATGCGAGTTAGTGGCATGGCTACGACCCCCTCATGTAATGTCCGGAGCTCAGCACAAACATCCCTGGTGTTCTGCTCCACAGCACAGCGAATCCGCTCCAGAACACGTCGATTGGCTGTGAATGGGACACAGGGTGGTCAATGAACTACCTCTCCACGAAAACACCGTCATAAAGCAACATGTCATACACATACCACATTAATGCTAATGTGATAGTGCTGAGTCATATGGGAACATGGTTAGGGGTATAACACATATATCGCAGTGTACTACAACTAATAGAAACACAGAGAACACTATACAGGAAGAGGATGTGGGAGGACAACACAACAGTCATACAATAGCTTCTGCATACACACCCACATACTACTGACGTGGCAACAGAATTGGGCAAGGACAGTCATCTCATATCCATTATTCAGGTCAGGTGCAGCATGCAGCAGCCATAAACACCTCAGATGGCCAGAAGCATTGTTGTACCGAGGTGTGTTTGGGAATGTCTGCACAGGTCATGTATGGGTCCAGGGTTTTGCTATATGTGGCATAGAGATGCACATGAGCTGTTGGGGCATGTCATGACAGGAACTGTGTGTTCTGTGTGTATGGAATTTGCTATTCTCCATGAGATGTTTGTACTGGATGTAGCCTCATGGGATGCCATATATTTGTGTCAGACTGTGTGACGGCAAATCAGGTTTGGCCTGCCCTAATGATTGTTTTATGACATGACAATGTATGGTCTGATGGGTTACATTGTCAGTATAAGGGCTGGATGTGGGGATGTACACATTATCCGTATGTGCTGGTCCTTGGAATTGCCTGGTGCAAGGACTAAACTGATATGTATGCTTGGTGGTGTACAAAATGTACGTGAGCTGATGTCGGGGAATGACTAGAATGTGATGGTGCTGACAGACGTTAATCCCGTGAAGCATTTACGTGTTGTGTGGGAGTGGGTGATACCTTATGAACATAGCTGCTTATGTGAGTGTAGTTGAGGATAGACATTGGCATTCTGAATACGTCATTGATAGTGTGGGATGTCAGAGACCTACTACACGGAAAAAATGGTTATGTTAAAGCAAATGTGACAATGTAGAGTGGATAACACAGTACAATAGAGCTGTCTGGACACATAAACATCAGACTATGGTGAGTGAGCAGAACTCTTGCACAGGCATTGTGAACGTGGATGCAGCAAATAGGACATGGAAAACAGTCATAACAACTAGACAACATATGTTTTCCGCCTTCTCATTTGACATAGCATATGGATCCTTACAGGCTGAGCTTTAGTATGTTTATATTTTACCTTGCTGTAAGGGATAATGTATGTATCACTGTACAGATTGGTCAGATATCTCTATCTACCCACTGGCCAGTACCTATACAGTGTTGTGTCAAATTCCCTAGTTGCCTTTTGTGGCTCCAATAACACTTTTCGACTAGGTAATGTTTTTCTTTGGTTGCTTGCTCTATGATGATGTATCTGGTTATTTTGTAAGGAGATGAGGTCTTCAGTTTATGTTATTTCTCATTGGGCTTGACAATTGCTATCATCCACCAGTATGTTATGTGAGGTCTTTGTGTAATGCTGTAATGTTTGCATTCGGAAAGGAGGGGTAGGGTGATGTGCCAATTCTGGTAATGTTGTGTGGATACGTGGTGTATGATATGGTCTCAACATGGCAAGCTTTTGTTGTAGTTAGTCATATGTGTTTAGGTTTGTTTTGCAGCACAGTAATTGTTTACGGTTTTGGTCCTTGTTTAACCATTTGTTGAGAAATAGACATGCGTCATACTCATTACTGTATGGCTGCATACAACACATATTGCAGGTATGACACTTATGATACTGGGGACCATCACACGGTATGGGGACATAGGCCCACAATTTAACTGCGACACACATGCTCACAGCCTATGCAATCTGTTGAGGGATTGTTGGCCTTACAGTAAGGGGACATGGTGTTTTCCTTTTCTGTCTGGATTACAGTCTATGTTATGTCTTTCTGCACAGAGGAAATTGAGGAATGTTCTCTCCAAACAAGCCATCAGGTTCATACTGTACGTTTGAGACCCCTCTGTAGATCTGTATCTATGGTTGACCTGACATATTTTCGCACCTCTCTCCATATGCTATGTAATTTGACACCTGCAGATGCAGACTGTGGGGAATGCGGTCTTTGTGCTGTTACATCACAGAGGAGGGTTGCATTGCTCTATATATGGTATGTTTGTTTCTTTAACTATCATTCAGATGTCATGCTGTGGTGTACCAGACATCTGGGTGTCTGCAATGAGGTAGACTGTTGCAAGGGCAAGTGTTGATCTTTCTCATGACAACAACATGGTGACCCTTATACAACATTCCATTTAGGCCTGCATCTGTGGGTGTCAACTGACCTTCGGTGATTCTGTTTTGCGTCATAGTAACAGCATATATTATACCCCACACCATTCTTTCACAAAACAATATCCCAACAACATGAGCCATACATGTGATATATGTGGTGGTTATGTTGCAACATTCACCACACATACACCAACTAGTGACTATTGGTGTTTATTTTGGAATTATGACTGTCGTATGTCACCCACCTTCAGCATCGCGACGTGCAGATACGCCATGGGACCTTAACTCCGCCATCATCACCTGAGGGTCAGGGCTCTCGGTGTATACTTGCGGCCTGGGTCCTTGGATGTTCTCCCTTGATGCTGCCCCTAGTGGTGATATACTGGGTACAGGTGGCTCTATGGGCTCATCAACAGCACTTGTGCTGCCCCCTGAGACAGCAGGTTCATCCTCCAACACACTCATTGGCACTGTGATGTCAACGTCACCCTCTTCCTCCGCCTCCTCCTCCTCCTCCTCCTCCTCCTCCTCCTCCTCCTCTTCCTCTCCCATTTTACTGTAGTCACCTGCATATTGAACAATAACAAAGAAAACACATATGTTTCATCATAATCATATCTATATATGTGTGGCACAGACACCACAGAGATGATGGGGTGGGTATGTGCGTGTGTGCTGCATACCCGACCCATGACACCCTCCCATACATGTTTGTCGACGTCATTCAGCTGTTTCTGGGGCACATGTGTGTCGTGTGGCCATGCACATGTTGCATATTTTCCATGTGTATATTTGGAGTGCCATGCCACATGTGTCCCCCATCACATCCCTACCCCTATCTGTACAACATATGTACACACATGTGTGAGAATACATCACCCTTACACTTGTTTTGACCATACATTGCCTGTTTATGTTTAATTATGACTTTGAAATATTGTCTCTAGACATACTATATGCTCATTGTTGGATATGTTTGGCTGTGACCCATTGTGCCGTGGATCCCAAGTAGCCAGCAACTGTGGCCCACTGAGAAGCACATGTAGCACTGTGCAAATAGTATGTCACACACACGTTACCTGATTAGTGTGCCACAAAATCATATGGTGCTTTGCAATCACAGATGTGCAGGTTGGATAGGAATTGTTGTGTGTAGTTTTGGAAACAGATGGGGAGGTTGCTGTTTTCGAGGGACACATATGTAATATTGTGACAGGGCATGGCAACAACACAGTTTGTGCATGGCCATAACACACACATGTGACACCACTTTTTAAACATGGTGTGGATTGGGTCACAGGTATGGGAGTGTCTGTGCAGCTGAATGATGTGTACTGAAGGGACATTGTGAACCTGGCAATTACTATACATACCTGCGTCAGGATGTGCCGTGTCAAGGGCCTCCGGCAGTCCACGGAGATAGATGTGGCCCAAACGTGTTGCCAGCTCTTGTTCCAATGGTGTGAGTGATGGGATAAAAGGGCCCCCACCACCTGTGCCATGCGCATGTTGTCTTTCAGCCACCATGTGCTCGCGCACCCCTCTTTTTATATCCGAGTACCTCTTTTTGAGGCTTTCAACATCCCTTGTGGGGCCCCCTGCCTCTGACATTGCAGCACGCACCTCCTCCCATACTGCCATTCGGGTGGCCACTGTTGTGCGACTGCTGAGCCTGCCAAATAGGAGGTCATAGTTTTCAATTACATGCGAGAGTAGGATATAGTTCTCTCTATCACTGAAGCATAGAGCTCTTTTTCGCTGTGGACCAGGCACAGGTACCCTTTTTCTCTTCCCAGTTTGGACATATTGTGCAGGCTGTGGCCCAAAAGATGGTCCTGCATGTCCCTCCCTAGGATGTGCAGTCTGTAGCGTCGGTGTATCACCCACCACAGGTTGGGACACATCCTCCACACCCTCACCCTCACCCTCACCGTCTCTCTCCCTCTCTCTCTCCATCTCTGTATGTTTTAAATGCTCCTTTCAACAGAACAGCACTCACTTAAACAAAACAGAACAATACACAGCATGCAATACAGACTTACAAAATGTTACAGTACAGGACACAGTAAAGGACACAATAACAAAGGGAACAGAAATATTATCTTAGCACAAGGTGAGGAATCTACTCTGCTCCTGACTATCTTTCTCTGCCTCTCTCCGCTGCCGTACTCCCTGGACTGACTCTCTCCCTCCTTCCTCTGGACTACTCCCACCACAGCCTCTCTACCTATAGATTTTGTTATCCCTCACTGTGCTTCTTTCCTGTGCAGTAGTCCCACCACTGTCTCTGTTTCAGACTTTATCTATGACACCCTCTCTCTCTAACTGTGACTCCTTTATCAACCCTCAACGTGATGCACGTGTGCAGGCCTATTTATAGTGTATTGCCATGTGTCTTCCATTGCACATGCGCAATTGGGCGGGCGTGACGCTCGTGCGTTGGGCGCGTGCTCGCCAACGCATGGGTGGCCGTACGCGGACAAACGCACATGCGCCCTGAGACACTGTACTGCGCATGTGTCGCAGTACGCATGCGCACTACAACGACTACCGCATGGGTGTCTGTGTTTTGTGCGCATGTTCACGCCGGCGCACATACGTGTGGGCACGCACTGACCGACGCCCATGCGTAGAGTGGCGCACGCGTGCCACCAACGGGCATCACATGCGATCAACTGCGCATGCGCAGTGTGCGCAAACCACACACCCCATAATAACATATATTACCAGCACAACATTACCCACGTTGAGGGTTGTAGAGGAAGAGCAGGAGGAGTGTGGTTGGTGTGGAGAAGAACGAAAGTCTAAGCAGTTGTACTAGCGGATTGTATTGGTGTTTGTATTGCCTATTATATTGTGTTGTGTGTGTATTGTCAGTTGTTGTTTTTACTTTTGGATACTGTATAGTGTGTTTTGTGTGTTTGTTAGAGTTTGTGTGGTTGTTAGAGTGTGTTTCGGTAGTGGGACGGGAGGAGTTTATGGCAGCAATATATGCTTGTGCATGTGTCCTGAGTGGTGGGCAGATGCTGCGGTTGCCGGACAGGGGAGATGGTGTCCACGGGGCTGCAGCACAGGGCATGGGTGTAGTCCCGCAGCAACTCAGACCTGCAGCTGTGGAGGTGGTCCAGCCATGTGCTGTGCGTTCACGGCACAGAAGGCGTGCCGAGGTGCAGGCTCAGCAGCCACGCCTCTACAGGCCCAGGGCACAGCTCCAGGGCATGCGTGAGGACCAGGTCATCTCCCTGTACCGACTGAGCACAAGGGCTATTAGGGAGCTTTATGAGGATTTAAGACCTGACCTCGAGCCCCTGACTGATCGGTCCCATGCAATACCAGGTTTAGTCAAGCTCCTTGCTGCTTTACATTTTTTGCCTCTGGCTGTTTCCAGTCATCTGTGGCTGCAGTGGGTGGCATGAGCCGCCCATCCTTCTCACGATGTCTCCACCAAGTACTGCGTGCCATGGTCAGCCGGGTGGGGAATTACATAGCCATTCCCCACACTAGGCAACAATGGGGGACCCTGAACCAGGCCTTTGAGACATTAGCAGGGATACCACACGTGATGGGAGCTATTGATTGCACACATGTTGCCCTGGTCCCGCCTAGAGACAGGGAGGTGGCGTTTCGCAACCGCAAACACTACCATTCCCTGAATGTTCAGGTTGTATGTGATGCTAATCTGCATATTCTGAATGTGGTCCCTAGGTTTCCAGGGTCCACCCATGACTCCTATATCCTGCATCACTCGGCAATCTTCACACAATTTGAGGGCGGACGTTATGGGGACTGTATTTTGCTGGGTGAGTATGTCATGTGTCGTAATGTATGTATGTGTTTGTAACTTTCTTTATGTCTACTCACATAGCTAGCAAACTCGTTTAAAACCATAAACTTAGATCAACATATGAGCAATGTTTGTTTGGGGACTGTTGTATGTTTAGATTATTACAGGGGTATAGACGTACACATACAGCAGCTACAAACAAACATAGACCATCAGACTCCTAGCATTATATGATCCTGACATTCACAGGGTGTGCAGGTGACAACACCCCTGTGCATGTGGCTAGGCTGTTGCACAATACCTCATAGTGTGTGGTAATATCAACTGCACACATTCTGAGGGGGGGGGTTTGGCCCTCATATGCACGTATCATGATGGGTCATTGCCAAATAATGCTTGTATGTCATTTAACCTTGTGCTAATTGCTCATCCATACAGGTAACCCTTCTCATGTGTGTGTTGGGTTCACACACTCACTCTGGACTGTTGTTGCTACCCAGGAGCCAGTATATAATATGAGGGGGTGTTTGGGAATATCTGATGTATGCTTTTGCCCTTTCCAGCTAGCACCACTCGTGTGGATATGTATGGTCACGCATTTGGCCTATGTCACAGCAGGGGTGTAACGAAGTATATTTGGTGCTAGTACCTTGGCCTACTGTAGATGATCATGATTTAGCCACATATTGGCCAGTGATCCTCATGTAGTTTAACATATTGGAAAGGGGATGCCTAAAGCTGTGGGCTATGTGTGTGCATACAGAGTTGTATTGTTTTCAGCTACACATGACGGTAATGTACCGATGTGTATCTCTATGAGGTTAGGACATGAGTAGTACAGTGTGCAGGTTTGCAGACCCCACCTTCAGTGGGATGTTCCCAGTATAGACACAGTGCACAGGATTGGTATTTAAACAATTTCTGTTTAGCAATATACAGCATAAGGACACAGAGTATGAGATCTAGATATGTTGCCCGTACAGGACAGGATGCATCTAGGTGATATGGTTCACATTATCACCAGCCTCCATGGCATACATGTTCTGTTTTTTTCCCACCCTCTCATGCCAGCATATTTTACCTAGGTTACTGTTCAGACATACAATATGAACATGTGACACGTGAATCGTTACTATCGTCTCTCATTGGCAGGGGTGCCAATGTGGACAGTACATGCATTACAATACCCATGTCGCGCACACACACACACAATATGTTACAGTATAGATGGAACTGTTGGGGTATTTCCCATGAGTGTACTTACTTTCTAGGCTATGTGTTCCTTTTCTAACAGCATATGTGTTTTTTAAAGCTCATTAATTGTTCAGTTATATGTTGATGTCAGGATTTGTTTTGTGTAGGGTTACTACATCTTAACATATGTCAGTTCTGTTGAATATAGACACGCACATTTCTTTTTATTTCCAAGGTGATGCAGGATATGGGTGTCGCCCCTGGCTGCTGACCCCTGTACGTCAGCCACGGACACGTGCAGAGCGGAGGTACAATGAGGCCCATGCCTCCAGCCGCTCAGTCATCGAGCGTACCTTTGGCGTGTTGAAAAGTCGCTTCAGGTGTCTGGATAGGTCAGGCGGGGCCTTACAATATAAGCCAAGGACTGTTGCAGAGATAATCATAGCCTGTTGCATCCTGCACAACATTGCTCTCAGGCACAATATCCCTGCAGAGATTAATGAGGATCTGGAGCAAGATCCAATGTGCCCCCCTGTACGTGCCAGTGGTGACACACAGGATGGCACAGCAGTCAGACGGAGGTTGATTGGAGAGATCTTCTCATGTGCGTATTACCTACCCACACAGCTTTTTAATCCTATGTGTGTTATGCTTACAGCAGTTACAGTTTATGTCAGGATATGATTTGTATGCAACAACACATTAGTATTTTAGTGCTAATTCACAACTCACATATAGGCATGTGTGAGGCACAAACAATGTGGCCAGTACACAACAGCATTTGGTGCCAGATGATGTGGGTGGTTGCTCATACGGCTGTGTGTGATTTTTAAGGTTAAATTTACAGTTAGTGGCTGCCTGTGTTAGCACCTGTTGTTGTTGAGCACAAATGATGTTTTGTGATGATATGGGTGGAGAACAGTGTTAGCCATATGGTGAGATGTTCACAGTGTGAGACCAGTCCACGTTTGGGGACATTAGTCCAGTGGGTTGAATTTATATGTTTCACCTTTGGGGTGTACATTTGGTTCTTACACTCCTGTCAGCTGGCTAAGTGATGCTTTGTTATTATGGCCGTATCAGGACATACATATCACAGGACAGATGCTTAGTAGTGGTTTCTGCGGATATTAGGGTATCTATGTGTAGGGTGTTAATGTCACCCTACAGTGTGTTGGAATGTATACTGCACCAGAAAGCCATGACATGGACATGTTATAGGATGGGGATCTGAGCATTGTCCAGCCAGAGAGGTAGTATTGCCACATTTACATGTAGGCGAATTGACCTTACGTACAGTGCTACATATGTACACAGATACAGAGGATAACCTACCCCATATCAGCAAGGGGTGCGTTACAGTGGGCAGGATGAGCACAGAATGTGTTGGTGGCTTATGGTTGTGCAGGATTCTCAGGGAGTACATGGCATATCTTGCTGATAAATTCTCAACATATGCCATCATGCCTCAGCTACAGGCTGGGTATGTGAGTAGTGTAGGATAGTACAGTCCACATTACATAGATTGCATAGATAGTCGGACAGGGAAGGGGAGGATTATGTTGGCAAGGAAAACCAGACATATGTGAGAGTTGTTTCTCTGAGGTACACATATTGGCTATCCATGCGTTGACATTCTCAATGACACACAGTGTGATGGCATGCAGCCATCATGGTTTGCGTAAAAAATATACATGCCATTGGTGTTTTAATGACATGACGCACACATTGACAGCTATCTGTGGAGATCATCAGCAAATAGCTGTCACTATGATTCAAGGTATGACATCTACACACCAGGATATGTATTTGGTCCCTGCATACATGAGACACTCGTGCATATTCCATATGTGTTTCCAGAATTGTAAGCGACTTAGCATTCAACATTGACACACCCCTACACAAAGATAGGGGGCATTGTTGCCAATATAGTGGATCTGTGTGACTCGTCTGTACTTTGTGGTGAGATGCAAACATGGTGGTTTCTGACATGTCTGTTGATCTTTCTGTACAACAACACAGAGGTACGATGGGGACAGGATTGATTATGGACACCTGAGGATAGCCTCCTACAACTCTGTGCTGCCTCTCACATGTGAGTGATCTATACATTGTGATAGGGAGCAGTCAGACATTAGGTGATGGTGTGGGGTATGAGAGTTGTGGACAGGAAGGTGCAGTGTGTGATACTCTTGTAGAACATGACATATGTTTGTTACTGTTGTGTTTCCCAATGCACAGGACATAGTTTATTCAGATGCTGTTGATGTGTTGGATTGGCATGTGACTGAACATCACCCAATATGCTTTGCGTTGGGGTAGGTGGATGTACAGGGAGATTGTGTGTGCCTGGGGTCATGTGGAAAACATATCTTCATTGCTCCATCATATTGGGCAGATGGTGTGTTGTTTTGTGTTTCACTTCAGGCTCCATCACCCATCCCTTGCTGTTGTCACACATATCCCCATGTGTTTGTGTTCAGCATGTCCTGTGCCACACTGTATATGTGACAGTTACAGCATATCTGCATGTGTGTGTATTTAAGGTTTGTATTTGGTTTGCCTCCACTTGCTCCCTACCCCAACATTGTACCATAAGCCAACAACAGGGTATTATTGCCGGTTCACGGGGCCTTTATATGTCTAAAGGTCCACTTGGACACATACAGGCCATGTGTTGCAGCTGGAATGCAGAAATATGCATACTTTGTGTGTGGGTGATTACAGGTTGCCTGTGTGATGAGACACTCTTCAGGCATAGTACATTATCATGTACTGTGAGGGGACTGTGCACCTGGGGGGCAGTTGTGACTGTGGTATGTGTTCCGTAGTGCTGTTTACCTTATGCGTATTATCAACATGTGTTGTGTGGTGTGCGACAAAATGTGTCTTGAGTTCTGAGTCACCACTGATGTTCACCTTTATTTATTTTCAGATATGACCATAATGTGGACATGCATCAGCAGCGGCTTGACCTTTTGTTTGTACACGGACTGCTGAGATTCTCTGCCTTCACTGTCACCTCTTATTGCTGTGTAGTGGTTCATGGGATTGCTGACATACACCTGATGCACACACAAGGTAAGTTGCACATTTGTTAATTGCAGATTTGTATCTATGTTTACCTGTTGATGATTCATAATTGTCTTATATGCATATAATGTTTCCTCTATGTGCACATAAACAGATGCATGTCGTATGTAGCTGTGACACACCTGTGTGACAGGAGCATGGACATGACCATACCCATGTTTTACCCATGTGTGTGTTTAGGATTAATGATGTCATCACCAATGTTTTGTTGAGTAATGTACTGTGTGGTTTCACATACCTTTCTTGTGCATTTGCAAAGGTGTAACGGTATGCATTGTGTGGTGTTTTTCATAGGTGGCTAACAAGAACATACGTATCCTCTCATGACACAGGGCTGAGTACATACCGGACACATCTATTACAGTGCATCTGGTGTCACCATCACCCACCTTTTGAAGAAACAACACCATAGACATTTTACACCAGAAAGTGGCCCATTGGATGTTTTACCTCTGCGAGTGCGACATATGACTGCGATGGACAGTATTACTATTAAGCTACTTAATTCTCCATTACAGAGGTGTTCTCTGCACTGTTTGTGTGATGTTTCTGCAGGGAGTCCTGCTCATTGTTGAGAACACACATGAACTTTCAAAGACAGTGGAATGTTGACATGTCACGCTTGACTATTCCTAGCCATATTTGGTGGAACACTATTAACCTCACCTGTTGGATTGCACATAGTATTGTTACTTTTGGCAGTGTTCCCCCCGTGTGCAGCAGCAAATGACATGGATAGTGCAGCTGATCCATTCGAACACAGTTTTAGTATTGTTAAGTTTTGGCCCTGGGTGTGACATGCCACCCAGGATACCCTCATCTTTTTCTTCCTAATCAAGCATACACCCATGTTTGCGCCATACAGCCAACGATGGAGCACTCCTATTGTGTATGTCCACCTGCTTTCCACATGCACATGCTACAAGTGTTACCTCAACAATGATTTTGGACACACGACCATCTTTAATTAATGTGGTCAATGTGACAAGGGTGTTTACGTGCATGTGTGGCATCACTGTCTCATGTTGCACTGTGGATGGTGCTTTTGCATATGACGGACTATGTTTGTGAGACAAAACATGTGGACCTCAGACTTCTTTGTGGCTCCGTATAGGATGTTTGGCCCTCATTTCCTTGTTCAGATGCTGCTTATTGTGTTTGTTGGATGTGCAGACGTGACAGTCTGCATGTATGTCAACACCTTGCATTTCCCATGTGCACAGTCCAGGCTATGCCCTGTGGTAGGGACACTCACATTGCGACATGATGTTTGCAGTGTGGCAATGTGGGTCACCGTTGCACTTCGTCAATTGTGCATTCCATGTATTATGTTATATGTGGCCAAACACTGTATACTCTGAAAAGGTTGCAGGGCCACCTCCTTCATGGTGGTATATGTATAGGTATGGGAAGGTAGTTGAGTTTGTATTGTGTTTGTGTTCATGTGCCTGTCCTACCTGTTGCATATACTCATTGTGATTTTGAGGAGCGTTTGTGTCTACATTGTTGCAGCTTTGATTCCTAGCTCAGACATTATGTGAGACCTCACACATTACTTTCCCAGCGTGATTTTCACAATAAAAACTTTTCTCAACATAGGCTTGTTTGGTTTGGTTGTCTCCTGTGTTGCAAGATGGATATGGTTTGAGGGACACATGATGTGTGTTGTGTCCTCAATATGCAGCGCCAACTCTCTACATGCACTCATATGTGCATTACACCTTTGCAGCATGCAGCATCAGGTAGGGGCTGGGGGTCTGCTGCCCAGTGCATTGTATGCAGTGGCTGCACATTATATCTCATGCTCTTCATTTGTGGTGGATGAATTAACTTTTCTGTGTGAGTTAGATTTATGCCCTATTAGAGGGGTTTCAATATTCCATCAGAGATGCACTCACCTTCATATTATGATGGCACTGACTACACTATTTGTGATGTGTAAACCAAATAAAGATATTTATTCCACATACATGTGGCTCTTTTGGTGATTGAGCAGGGTGATACAAAGGCACACATTGCATTGCCTGTTTATCAGTCCTGCGTCTTTGTGACCCGGGGACTGCATTGTTTATTTTGTCAATATCATTGGATGAGGATTAACTGGTCTTTGTTCCACGGTAATGAGGGGTTACATGACTTGACCTAGGCCACATGGGGTGCTAGTGGGAATTGATCAGTGTTTGCTTGGGTCCAAGGCCATTTTGTTAACAGTAGGTTAGTCCTTCTCTCTTTGATCACATTAACACTTGTCTGGGGCCATTTGCCACACATGTACATGTGCCACCTGTGCTCGCATCCTTGTACAGTGACAGCTGTGTATCTGGCAGACACATGTAACCTCACTGGGTATTCACGGTTGCCACACAGTGTGCTTAGTATGCTTGGCTCAGTGTGCTCAGTGTGTTACTGTGTACTCAGTGTACTGTTTCTGGGAGTGGCTACAGTCATGTGTTTATACTCTGTAGTTTTTTGTTTTGATTAGCACATGTGCTATATCCTTTGTTTTCTAATCTGCTGACTGTACCATGAGGTAACAGCAGGTTCCTCACCTCTACATACACCCTTCTCTCTCCTCACTGTACGTCAAGGTGCATCCTGTGTGCTGCTTAGCCATCACATATTATTTTTTTTTCAGAGGTGTCCCACTTTAGGGTGTTTACATGGCAACACAGCAGGGGGTTTTGGTTTTCTGTGATTCAGGTGTTGTGTGTTACACCTGATTACATGTGGAACTTTCTCATGTCCTGATCCAAATTATTGGAAACACAAGGAGGAGCAGGCCTCCTGCGAGCAATATAAGACGACACAAGGAGCAGGAGACGTTGGATGAACAGTTGAGTCTTTATTTGATAGGGACCCCAACGCGTTTCGGCAACGCCTTCCTCAGGGGGATTACAACTTGAACAAACATTAAAACAAAATAAGAACAATTAAAAACAGATAAAACAAATAAAAACAATAGGCATGATGTTAAATATATATGCAAAACTACAAAATTAATAACCACATAAAATGCTCTGTATAGTAAAACAGTTAAAATAACACAGACAAACGTAGGGCTGAAGAACACAACATAAATGAATAAAGATATAAATGAGTTAAAATATACTAATCATCACTATATTTGAACAATTGTAGCTTAAAAACGGAAAAAACAAGTGAGAAACAAAGATAATTATATAAATATAATAGTAACAGATAAATAAATATATACTAACATGTCTAAAACATAGCAAATAACATAGAAATAATGCACCATATAAACTCATGACGGTTAAGGAGAATAATGTGTGACAAACAGAGGAATATTATTGTATGAAGTAGGTAGAACAAAATGGTATACTATTGTATAATTAAATACATTAAAATACCCACTGGTAGAATTAGATTTATATTTGGTCACATATAAATAAATAGGGTGGGAGAGGAAGAAGAAGGGGGAAGGGAGGGGTGGGGGGGGGGGGGGGGGGGAGGGGGGGGGGGGGAGGGGGGGGGGGGGGGGGGGGGGGGGGAGGGGCGGGGGGAAGGGGGGGGAAGAGGGAGAAGGGGGGGGGGGGGGAGGGGGAGGGGGGGGGGAGGGGGGGAAGGGGGGAGGGGGAGAAAGGAAGGGGGAAGGGAGAAAGATAGAAAATTGTGCTAAAGACCAGACTTTATGAAAATAAACAAAAGCATGAGCACTGGACTTTAGCAGCGTTCATCATGTGCATCTATTGAATGAGACCGGCGAATTAACAACGAACCCATCATGTTTTAAAATTATAAGGAGCTACTAATTATAAACGGTCCATAAGTATTACCTCCCCTTTTATGTGAAAACTTCATGATTGTACATAAGCAAATGAATGAATATGTTTAATTTGAAATACCGTTCAAATGCTCAACCACGGGAATGTGTATTGTAGATGTCTATCTCTCGTTCTTGTTGTGCGAGTCGGTAGAAACAATCGCGTTTGTTCTACAACTATATTATGAAGACACAACACATGTGTAAGGATAATTGCTAGAGAAAGGAAGATTATGTGAAATAAATAGAGAACTTCATGGTACACTCACAAAACCGGCCACTCAAAGTAACGTGAAGTGCAAGTCACAGGAACTCTTCATGCGGATCGCAAAGCATTGAAAGAAAAACATTCAACCGGGCTAACTTAAGAACGCTGCTTTTGGCGCCAAAATTAAGTTCACCTGAGTTTGGAAACAGAGTGACAGAAACGAAATGTAATTGTAGGAAGAGAACTTTGCTCCAACCGGTGGATCGATTCTTAAACGATCTTTAAATGTGTATTCCGAGTAAGAATAATAAAATAAATAGAACCATACTATAAAGTTCAATAAATATTAAATAATTAAATTTATATTTACAACCTTAAAAGGTGCTTTTAAGATACTTTATAGCACTACATCATGTGTAACACATGGAGAAGTAAATGTAAAAAATTAATAAACATTAAATAATTAAAACTTTAGCAAAATATCTTACACATGAAAAATAAAATGTTACAATGGAAATTTAGCCGCATATTAATAAGGTGAAAGGAGGGGGGGGGGGGGGGAGGTGGGTGGTGTGGGGGTGGGTAGAGAGGGAAAGGAAAAGGGGAGGGGGAGGGGGGAGGAGAAGGAGGGGGGGGGGAAAGGGGGGGGAGGGGGGGGGGGAAAGAGAGGGAGGAGGAGGGGGAGGGGAGAAGGAAGGGGAGGGGGGAAAGGAAAGGAGGGAGGGGGAAAAAAATGACTTGTTGAAAATAATATAGAGCATACAGAAGCATGAGCACTAGACTCTAGCACCGTTCGTCATATTCATCTATTGAATGAGACCGGCAGATTGACACCGAAGCAATCATGTTTTAAAATTATGAGAATAAGAAGATACTAATTATAATAAGTGTTACCTCCCCTTTTATATGAGAACTTCATGATTATACATGAACAATTAAATAAATACGTTTAATTTTGAATGAAATAAAAAAGGGGGGTTTAAATGTAATTGTGGAAGAGAACTTTGCTCCAAACAGTGGATCAATTCTTGAACGATCTTTAACTGTATATCCCGAGTAAGAGTAAAAAATTAAATAGAACCATATTATGAAGTTACATGAATATTAAGTAATTAAATTTATATTTACAACCTTAAAAGGTGCCTTAAAGATACCTTACTAGGACTTATTCCATAGCACTACAACATGTGTAACATATGGAACAGTAAATGTAAAACATTATTAATAAATAAACATTAATTAATTAAAACCTAGGCAAAGTATCTTACACATGAAATATAAAATGAAATAAAATGTTAAGATGGGAATTCGATCTAATCTCAACATTATTAATTAGTAATGCTGACAACGTAGTAATAAAATTAAACAATAAATTAGACAAATAATGGATAATAAACAATTATGAAAAATAATAATTATAAAAAAACTGTAAGATCAGTTTCTTGATTCAAACCATATGGTTCTAAGGACTTAAACTCATAGATAAAACGTTGTTCAAACTTCAGGAGAGTATTGTCTATATTGCCACCTCTCCAATGGGGAACTACTGTTTTTAGAACTACAAATTTGATGTCACTGATGCTATGGTTGTTATCTAACCAGTGAGCCACTAGGGGTTTATCTGACTGCTTTCTTTGTATATTACTCCGGTGTTCAATTATACGGGTGCGAATTTGTCTTAAAGTTTTACCAATGTATAGTTTATTACAGGGACACTGAATTAAATAGATAACATGAGTGGTCTTACAATTTGAAAAATGATTAAGAAAGTGTCTGATACCTGAGGGAACATGAATGAAATCTTTTTTGACTGTGATGACATGTGTGCACACTGAACAATTGCCACAGCTATAGTGGCCCTTAACTGTGAGGGGAGGTTTCACTATGGATAGTGCAGAAGGAACGAGTGAATTCTTCAGATTAGAACTCCGTTTATACGCTATCATCAAGCGCTTAGTAGCGAAAGATGGAATAGTAGTGAGGAGATGCCATTCTTGTTTAAGAATGTTAACAATGGCTTTAGAATGTGAAGAAAAAGTTAAGGCGCAAACAATTTTATCCATAGGATCGCGTGTCTTTGTACTTAAAAGGGTAACGCGATCGGTGTTACGTGCCCTATAATAAGCCTTTCTTATACATGATGAGGGATACCCTCGTTGCAAGAATCTATTCTTCATATCTTCAGCTTGTGTTTCAAAATCAGCGTCATCTGTACATAACCTTTTGATCCTTAGGAACTGACTGATAGGGAGATTCTTTTTTAGAGATGGGTTATGGAAACTATCATATTTAAGAAGCGTATTGCGGTCCGTGGGTTTGCGGTACAACGTAGTAGAAAAACCTGTAGCTGATTTCTTGATTAAAATATCTAAATAAGAAATCTCATCCAAACTATAATTTCCTTCAAACTGCAAGTGTGTGTCAAGTGTGTTCAGCCATGTGTGGAAAGATTGTAATAGTGGTAATGTTCCATTCCAAAGTACAAGAACGTCATCTATATAACGTTTCCAAAGGAGGATATTAGATTTATATGGATGAAAGGTTAAGAACTTAGTCTCGAAATTAGTGACGTATAGATTCGCCACATCTGGGGCCATGGGGGACCCCATTGCGACGCCTTTTACCTGCTTGTAGAAAATACCTCTAAAGCAAAAATAATTTTCGGTCATGGCCAAAGATGCTAGCTGAGTAAGAAAAAAGGTTGGGGTCCTAGTAGGTCTAGGCCTTTGTATAAGAGTGTTCTGCTATTATATCTAATGCAGCAGATTGAGGAATATTAGTATATAATGACCTGATGTCAAAAGTAGCCAAGATAACTTGATCATAAGGACCCTGAAAATCACGTAACATTTGTATTATATGAGTGGAATCTCTAACATATGAGGGTGCTTGGGTGACGAAGGGCCTTAAATAAATATCCAAAAATTTTGACAACGGTTCAAATAAAGATCCAATCGCAGACACGATAGGTCGACCAGGCGGATTGAGTAAAGATTTGTGAACTTTTGGGAGCATATATATAGTGGGCAAAATAGGGAATGGAACCGTGAGGAACTGAATCTCTTTGGGAGTAAGGTAACCCGCTTCTTTGCCAATAAAAAGCAGAGTGTCAACTTTCTTCCGTAAATTCTCTGTTGGATCATCAAAAATCTTTTGATAGTATTCTACGTCATTTAATTGTCTAAGGACCTCTGTCACATAGGCATCCTTATCTTGCACAACTATAGAACCACCTTTATCAGCTGGCTTAATTATAATGTTTGAATTGGACAATAGACCACGAAGGGCCAATTTTTGAGGGGCAGTAAAGTTGTAAAAAGTGTTTGTCTTATTAGTTTTATATAAACTATCTATTTTTTGAAGAACCACATTCTCATATGCAGAGATCATAACGTTAGGTTTTGAAGGTGGAATCCATGTAGACGGTCTTTTAACTATAGATGAATCAACAGTATCAGTATGATGTTGATCAAAGTAGTCTATAATTTTTAACTTACGAAAGAATTTGTACAACTCTACATGTGCGGCAAACCTATCATGTGTTTTAGTCGGGACAAAGGAGAGGCCTTTGTTGAGAACCTCCAACTCCATTTCTGATAAAGGATGTTTTGAAAGATTAATTACCACATCTAAAGATCCCAATCGAGATGTCTTTTTGCCATTAGGCTCTGGCTGTGTGTCCTCATTCGTTGTGGGTACTGTTTGTTCGGTGACTCTCTGGGTCTGTACGGACGACGTTGTGGGGACCTTGGGGAAAGATCTCTTTTGCCTTTTTCCCATAATTTGTCCATTTGAAAATCCCGTCTTTTTGCGTGAGTGTTGTCCTTAGCTTGGCCAGGTTCAGTAGAAAATAGAGGAGCAGATGGATTAATTTGATCTTGTGAGTGATGTCTGGTCCTTTTAATGTGTCTCTCAATTTCAGGAGTCATGGATGGAGACCTAGATCTATTTCTTACCTTATCTCTATGGGTATTTTTCCGTATTTGTTTAGGTGAATCATTCCTTCTAAAGGAAATACTACGTTTTCTTGATTTAGAGTCAGAATTATTATAAGTCCAATAATATACCATATTTGTTTTATAATCCTCTTCATCTCTCTTTAGTTTTTTGATCTTCTTGTCTTTAACACCTTTTTTATATTCTGCTGTGTTTTGATCAAACTTCCTCTTCTCTATATCGAATTGTACATCTTTCTTTTTCAAAATGTCAATCTTTTGTTCAACCTGTGGTTTTAAAATATCAGCCCTACGTTTAGATGTGTTAATTAACAAAATCATTAAATCTAATGAGCATTTATTTAAAATTTTTATCCAGTTAGACATAAATGTAACATCGTCCTTAAACATGCCAGGTTTTTTTTTGGACACGTAGTCCTCTTGGAATAATTTTCTTCTTACAATACTCCAATAAAGAAGCTGCGTGTAAATCTTCTCTGATTAAACGTTGTGTCATCCAGACACAGTCTCTCCATTCTTCTTCTAAATTAGGGAGGCCCTCCTCTTCCGTATAAAAAGGGGCCTCAGGGATTAAGGCACGTAAATCATCTTCCTTATAGCTGAGGACCTCAGTCCATGGAGAGAACATAGCTCCGAAATACCGGAAACACAAGGAGGAGCAGGCCTCCTGCGAGCAATATGAGACGACACAAGGAGCAGGAGACGTTGGATGAACAGTTGAGTCTTTATTTGATAGGGACCCCAACGCGTTTCGGCAACGCCTTCCTCAGGGGGATTACAACTTGAACAAACATTAAAACAAAATAAGAACAATTAAAAACAGATAAAAACAAATAAAAACAATAGGCATGATGTTAAATATATATGCAAAACTACAAAATTAATAACCACATAAAATGCTCTGTATAGTAAAACAGTTAAAATAACACAGACAAACGTAGGGCTGAAGAACACAACATAAATGAATAAAGATATAAATGAGTTAAAATATACTAATCATCACTATATTTGAACAATTGTAGCTTAAAAACGGAAAAAACAAGTGAGAAACAAAGATAATTATATAAATATAATAGTAACAGATAAATAAATATATACTAACATGTCTAAAACATAGCAAATAACATAGAAATAATGCACCATATAAACTCATGACGGTTAAGGAGAATAATGTGTGACAAACAGAGGAATATTATTGTATGAAGTAGGTAGAACAAAATGGTATACTATTGTATAATTAAATACATTAAAATACCCACTGGTAGAATTAGATTTATATTTGGTCACATATAAATAAATAGGGTGGGAGAGGAAGAAGAAGGGGGAAGGGAGGGGTGGGGGGGGGGGGGAAGGGGGGGGGGGGGGGGGGGGGGGGGGGGGGGGGGGGGGGGGGGGGGGGGGGCGGGAGGGGGGGGGGAGGGGGGGGAGGGGGGGGGGGGGGGGGAGGGGGGGGGGGGGGGGGGAAGGGGGGAGGGGAGAAAGGAAGGGGGAAGGGAGAAAGATAGAAAATTGTGCTAAAGACCAGACTTTATGAAAATAAACAAAAGCATGAGCACTGGACTTTAGCAGCGTTCATCATGTGCATCTATTGAATGAGACCGGCGAATTAACAACGAACCCATCATGTTTTAAAATTATAAGGAGCTACTAATTATAAACGGTCCATAAGTATTACCTCCCCTTTTATGTGAAAACTTCATGATTGTACATAAGCAAATGAATGAATATGTTTAATTTGAAATACCGTTCAAATGCTCAACCACGGGAATGTGTATTGTAGATGTCTATCTCTCGTTCTTGTTGTGCGAGTCGGTAGAAACAATCGCGTTTGTTCTACAACTATATTATGAAGACACAACACATGTGTAAGGATAATTGCTAGAGAAAGGAAGATTATGTGAAATAAATAGAGAACTTCATGGTACACTCACAAAACCGGCCACTCAAAGTAACGTGAAGTGCAAGTCACAGGAACTCTTCATGCGGATCGCAAAGCATTGAAAGAAAAACATTCAACCGGGCTAACTTAAGAACATGATGTAGTGCTATAAAGTATCTTAAAAGCACCTTTTAAGGTTGTAAATATAAATTTAATTATTTAATATTTATTGAACTTTATAGTATGGTTCTATTTATTTTATTATTCTTACTCGGAATACACATTTAAAGATCGTTTAAGAATCGATCCACCGGTTGGAGCAAAGTTCTCTTCCTACAATTACATTTCGTTTCTGTCACTCTGTTTCCAAACTCAGGTGAACTTAATTTTGGCGCCAAAAGCAGCGTTCTTAAGTTAGCCCGGTTGAATGTTTTTCTTTCAATGCTTTGCGATCCGCATGAAGAGTTCCTGTGACTTGCACTTCACGTTACTTTGAGTGGCCGGTTTTTGTGAGTGTACCATGAAGTTCTCTATTTATTTCACATAATCTTCCTTTCTCTAGCAATTATCCTTACACATGTGTTGTGTCTTCATAATATAGTTGTAGAACAAACGCGATTGTTTCTACCGACTCGCACAACAAGAACGAGAGATAGACATCTACAATACACATTCCCGTGGTTGAGCATTTGAACGGTATTTCAAATTAAACATATTCATTCATTTGCTTATGTACAATCATGAAGTTTTCACATAAAAGGGGAGGTAATACTTATGGACCGTTTATAATTAGTAGCTCCTTATAATTTTAAAACATGATGGGTTCGTTGTTAATTCGCCGGTCTCATTCAATAGATGCACATGATGAACGCTGCTAAAGTCCAGTGCTCATGCTTTTGTTTATTTTCATAAAGTCTGGTCTTTAGCACAATTTTCTATCTTTCTCCCTTCCCCCTTCCTTTCTCCCCTCCCCCCTTCCCCCCTCCCCCCCCCCTCCCCCTCCCCCCCCCCCTTCCCTTCTCCCCCCCCCCTCCCCCCTCCCTCTCCCCCTCCCCCCCTCCCCCCCCCCCTCCTCCCCCCCTCCCCCCTCCCCCCCCCCCACCCCTCCCTTCCCCCTTCTTCTTCCTCTCCCACCCTATTTATTTATATGTGACCAAATATAAATCTAATTCTACCAGTGGGTATTTTAATGTATTTAATTATACAATAGTATACCATTTTGTTCTACCTACTTCATACAATAATATTCCTCTGTTTGTCACACATTATTCTCCTTAACCGTCATGAGTTTATATGGTGCATTATTTCTATGTTATTTGCTATGTTTTAGACATGTTAGTATATATTTATTTATCTGTTACTATTATATTTATATAATTATCTTTGTTTCTCACTTGTTTTTTCCGTTTTTAAGCTACAATTGTTCAAATATAGTGATGATTAGTATATTTTAACTCATTTATATCTTTATTCATTTATGTTGTGTTCTTCAGCCCTACGTTTGTCTGTGTTATTTTAACTGTTTTACTATACAGAGCATTTTATGTGGTTATTAATTTTGTAGTTTTGCATATATATTTAACATCATGCCTATTGTTTTTATTTGTTTTTATCTGTTTTTAATTGTTCTTATTTTGTTTTAATGTTTGTTCAAGTTGTAATCCCCCTGAGGAAGGCGTTGCCGAAACGCGTTGGGGTCCCTATCAAATAAAGACTCAACTGTTCATCCAACGTCTCCTGCTCCTTGTGTCGTCTCATATTGCTCGCAGGAGGCCTGCTCCTCCTTGTGTTTCCGGTATTTCGGAGCTATGTTCTCTCCATGGACTGAGGTCCTCAGCTATAAGGAAGATGATTACGTGCCTTAATCCCTGAGGCCCCTTTTTATACGGAAGAGGAGGGCCTCCCTAATTTAGAAGAAGAATGGAGAGACTGTGTCTGGATGACACAACGTTTAATCAGAGAAGATTTACACGCAGCTTCTTTATTGGAGTATTGTAAGAAGAAAATTATTCCAAGAGGACTACGTGTCCAAAAAAAACCTGGCATGTTTAAGGACGATGTTACATTTATGTCTAACTGGATAAAATTTTAAATAAATGCTCATTAGATTTAATGATTTTGTTAATTAACACATCTAAACGTAGGGCTGATATTTTAAAACCACAGGTTGAACAAAAGATTGACATTTTGAAAAAGAAAGATGTACAATTCGATATAGAGAAGAGGAAGTTTGATCAAAACACAGCAGAATATAAAAAAGGTGTTAAAGACAAGAAGATCAAAAAACTAAAGAGAGATGAAGAGGATTATAAAACAAATATGGTATATTATTGGACTTATAATAATTCTGACTCTAAATCAAGAAAACGTAGTATTTCCTTTAGAAGGAATGATTCACCTAAACAAATACGGAAAAAATACCCATAGAGATAAGGTAAGAAATAGATCTAGGTCTCCATCCATGACTCCTGAAATTGAGAGACACATTAAAAGGACCAGACATCACTCACAAGATCAAATTAATCCATCTGCTCCTCTATTTTCTACTGAACCTGGCCAAGCTAAGGACAACACTCACGCAAAAAGACGGGATTTTCAAATGGACAAATTATGGGAAAAAGGCAAAAGAGATCTTTCCCCAAGGTCCCCACAACGTCGTCCGTACAGACCCAGAGAGTCACCGAACAAACAGTACCCACAACGAATGAGGACACACAGCCAGAGCCTAATGGCAAAAAGACATCTCGATTGGGATCTTTAGATGTGGTAATTAATCTTTCAAAACATCCTTTATCAGAAATGGAGTTGGAGGTTCTCAACAAAGGCCTCTCCTTTGTCCCGACTAAAACACATGATAGGTTTGCCGCACATGTAGAGTTGTACAAATTCTTTCGTAAGTTAAAAATTATAGACTACTTTGATCAACATCATACTGATACTGTTGATTCATCTATAGTTAAAAGACCGTCTACATGGATTCCACCTTCAAAACCTAACGTTATGATCTCTGCATATGAGAATGTGGTTCTTCAAAAAATAGATAGTTTATATAAAACTAATAAGACAAACACTTTTTACAACTTTACTGCCCCTCAAAAATTGGCCCTTCGTGGTCTATTGTCCAATTCAAACATTATAATTAAGCCAGCTGATAAAGGTGGTTCTATAGTTGTGCAAGATAAGGATGCCTATGTGACAGAGGTCCTTAGACAATTAAATGACGTAGAATACTATCAAAAGATTTTTGATGATCCAACAGAGAATTTACGGAAGAAAGTTGACACTCTGCTTTTATTGGCAAAGAAGCGGGTTACCTTACTCCCAAAGAGATTCAGTTCCTCACGGTTCCATTCCCTATTTTGCCCACTATATATATGCTCCCAAAAGTTCACAAATCTTTACTCAATCCGCCTGGTCGACCTATCGTGTCTGCGATTGGATCTTTATTTGAACCGTTGTCAAAATTTTTGGATATTTATTTAAGGCCCTTCGTCACCCAAGCACCCTCATATGTTAGAGATTCCACTCATATAATACAAATGTTACGTGATTTTCAGGGTCCTTATGATCAAGTTATCTTGGCTACTTTTGACATCAGGTCATTATATACTAATATTCCTCAATCTGCTGCATTAGATATAATAGCAGACACTCTTATACAAAGGCCTAGACCTACTAGGACCCCAACCTTTTTTTCTTACTCAGCTAGCATCTTTGGCCATGACCGAAAATTATTTTTGCTTTAGAGGTATTTTCTACAAGCAGGTAAAAGGCGTCGCAATGGGGTCCCCCATGGCCCCAGATGTGGCGAATCTATACGTCACTAATTTCGAGACTAAGTTCTTAACCTTTCATCCATATAAATCTAATATCCTCCTTTGGAAACGTTATATAGATGACGTTCTTGTACTTTGGAATGGAACATTACCACTATTACAATCTTTCCACACATGGCTGAACACACTTGACACACACTTGCAGTTTGAAGGAAATTATAGTTTGGATGAGATTTCTTATTTAGATATTTTAATCAAGAAATCAGCTACAGGTTTTTCTACTACGTTGTACCGCAAACCCACGGACCGCAATACGCTTCTTAAATATGATAGTTTCCATAACCCATCTCTAAAAAAGAATCTCCCTATCAGTCAGTTCCTAAGGATCAAAAGGTTATGTACAGATGACGCTGATTTTGAAACACAAGCTGAAGATATGAAGAATAGATTCTTGCAACGAGGGTATCCCTCATCATGTATAAGAAAGGCTTATTATAGGGCACGTAACACCGATCGCGTTACCCTTTTAAGTACAAAGACACGCGATCCTATGGATAAAATTGTTTGCGCCTTAACTTTTTCTTCACATTCTAAAGCCATTGTTAACATTCTTAAACAAGAATGGCATCTCCTCACTACTATTCCATCTTTCGCTACTAAGCGCTTGATGATAGCGTATAAACGGAGTTCTAATCTGAAGAATTCACTCGTTCCTTCTGCACTATCCATAGTGAAACCTCCCCTCACAGTTAAGGGCCACTATAGCTGTGGCAATTGTTCAGTGTGCACACATGTCATCACAGTCAAAAAAGATTTCATTCATGTTCCCTCAGGTATCAGACACTTTCTTAATCATTTTTCAAATTGTAAGACCACTCATGTTATCTATTTAATTCAGTGTCCCTGTAATAAACTATACATTGGTAAAACTTTAAGACAAATTCGCACCCGTATAATTGAACACCGGAGTAATATACAAAGAAAGCAGTCAGATAAACCCCTAGTGGCTCACTGGTTAGATAACAACCATAGCATCAGTGACATCAAATTTGTAGTTCTAAAAACAGTAGTTCCCCATTGGAGAGGTGGCAATATAGACAATACTCTCCTGAAGTTTGAACAACGTTTTATCTATGAGTTTAAGTCCTTAGAACCATATGGTTTGAATCAAGAAACTGATCTTACAGTTTTTTTATAATTATTATTTTTCATAATTGTTTATTATCCATTATTTGTCTAATTTATTGTTTAATTTTATTACTACGTTGTCAGCATTACTAATTAATAATGTTGAGATTAGATCGAATTCCCATCTTAACATTTTATTTCATTTTATATTTCATGTGTAAGATACTTTGCCTAGGTTTTAATTAATTAATGTTTATTTATTAATAATGTTTTACATTTACTGTTCCATATGTTACACATGTTGTAGTGCTATGGAATAAGTCCTAGTAAGGTATCTTTAAGGCACCTTTTAAGGTTGTAAATATAAATTTAATTACTTAATATTCATGTAACTTCATAATATGGTTCTATTTAATTTTTTACTCTTACTCGGGATATACAGTTAAAGATCGTTCAAGAATTGATCCACTGTTTGGAGCAAAGTTCTCTTCCACAATTACATTTAAACCCCCCTTTTTTATTTCATTCAAAATTAAACGTATTTATTTAATTGTTCATGTATAATCATGAAGTTCTCATATAAAAGGGGAGGTAACACTTATTATAATTAGTATCTTCTTATTCTCATAATTTTAAAACATGATTGCTTCGGTGTCAATCTGCCGGTCTCATTCAATAGATGAATATGACGAACGGTGCTAGAGTCTAGTGCTCATGCTTCTGTATGCTCTATATTATTTTCAAAAAGTCATTTTTTTCCCCTCCCTCCTTTCCTTTCCCCCTCCCCTTCCTTCTCCCCTCCCCCTCCCCCTCCCTTCCTTTCCCCCCCCCCTCCCCCCCCTTTCCCCCCCCCCTCCTTCTCCTCCCCCCTCCCCCTCCCCTTTTCCTTTCCCTCTCTTCCCTCCCCCCCCCTTCCCCCCTCCCCCCCCCCCCTCCTTTAACCTTATTAATATGCGGCTAAATTTCCATTGTAACATTTTATTTTTCATGTGTAAGATATTTTGCTAAAGTTTTAATTATTTAATGTTTATTAATTTTTTACATTTACTTCTCCATGTGTTACACATGATGTAGTGCTATAAAGTATCTTAAAAGCACCTTTTAAGGTTGTAAATATAAATTTAATTATTTAATATTTATTGAACTTTATAGTATGGTTCTATTTATTTTATTATTCTTACTCGGAATACACATTTAAAGATCGTTTAAGAATCGATCCACCGGTTGGAGCAAAGTTCTCTTCCTACAATTACATTTCGTTTCTGTCACTCTGTTTCCAAACTCAGGTGAACTTAATTTTGGCGCCAAAAGCAGCGTTCTTAAGTTAGCCCGGTTGAATGTTTTTCTTTCAATGCTTTGCGATCCGCATGAAGAGTTCCTGTGACTTGCACTTCACGTTACTTTGAGTGGCCGGTTTTGTGAGTGTACCATGAAGTTCTCTATTTATTTCACATAATCTTCCTTTCTCTAGCAATTATCCTTACACATGTGTTGTGTCTTCATAATATAGTTGTAGAACAAACGCGATTGTTTCTACCGACTCGCACAACAAGAACGAGAGATAGACATCTACAATACACATTCCCGTGGTTGAGCATTTGAACGGTATTTCAAATTAAACATATTCATTCATTTGCTTATGTACAATCATGAAGTTTTCACATAAAAGGGGAGGTAATACTTATGGACCGTTTATAATTAGTAGCTCCTTATAATTTTAAAACATGATGGGTTCGTTGTTAATTCGCCGGTCTCATTCAATAGATGCACATGATGAACGCTGCTAAAGTCCAGTGCTCATGCTTTTGTTTATTTTCATAAAGTCTGGTCTTTAGCACAATTTTCTATCTTTCTCCCTTCCCCCTTCCTTTCTCCCCTCCCCCCTCCCCCCTTCCCCCCCCCTCCCCCTCCCCTCCCCCCCCCCCTCCCCCCCCTCCCCCCTCCCCCCCCCCCCCCCCACCCCTCCCCCCCTCCCCCCTCCCCCCCCCCCACCCCTCCCTTCCCCCTTCTTCTTCCTCTCCCACCCTATTTATTTATATGTGACCAAATATAAATCTAATTCTACCAGTGGGTATTTTAATGTATTTAATTATACAATAGTATACCATTTTGTTCTACCTACTTCATACAATAATATTCCTCTGTTTGTCACACATTATTCTCCTTAACCGTCATGAGTTTATATGGTGCATTATTTCTATGTTATTTGCTATGTTTTAGACATGTTAGTATATATTTATTTATCTGTTACTATTATATTTATATAATTATCTTTGTTTCTCACTTGTTTTTTCCGTTTTTAAGCTACAATTGTTCAAATATAGTGATGATTAGTATATTTTAACTCATTTATATCTTTATTCATTTATGTTGTGTTCTTCAGCCCTACGTTTGTCTGTGTTATTTTAACTGTTTTACTATACAGAGCATTTTATGTGGTTATTAATTTTGTAGTTTTGCATATATATTTAACATCATGCCTATTGTTTATATTTGTTTTTATCTGTTTTTAATTGTTCTTATTTTGTTTTAATGTTTGTTCAAGTTGTAATCCCCCTGAGGAAGGCGTTGCCGAAACGCGTTGGGGTCCCTATCAAATAAAGACTCAACTGTTCATCCAACGTCTCCTGCTCCTTGTGTCGTCTGATCCAAATTATTAACATGATCCACATACCGTCCTCTGTTGCCCTTGTGGTATATTTTTCCCCTCTTTTGCATGCTGTATCCACTGCAGAACATTTCATTGTGTGTGCACATGTGCACCACATCACAAATACAGACTGCAATTGTATGAGTAATTAGCAGCTCTGCATGTGCATTTCATTATGCTTACTTTTTGGTGTTTGCTTGTCCTGACAGTCAGCAGACGGTTTGTTTCATGGACTGCACTCTTTCTTTCTGCAGTCTTTGCTAAGGAGCTCACATTGTTGGTGTGGCATGCCGGTTTAGCCATTGTGATTTGTGGTAGTGGTCATTAGTGTGCTTCCTCTGTGGTGTCTTATATTTGTATGCTTTTCCATAAAAGGTGTTTAACATTTGTTTGAGGGTCATATATGTACTGATGTGTGCTGTGAGCATATTGTACCCTCAACTGGGTTGTTACCCATCCTTCCATACAATGTTCTGTAATGGCAACTGTGTGCCATCCTACCCTGATGTGCATGCTGATAACCCACATCCTGGCCTCCTACACATTCCAGCATTGCAGCTGTCCCTGATTGCCTCTCCTGTGTGTGCTCTGCATAGCACTTTTACTCCACAGTCATCCTGATATGTCACCTATTCTGCCATTTGAGCCTCCTCTGCTGGCCACATCTTACCATCCTCTTTCACACACAGTCATTATAGCACGGTACATTAACATCACTCTGTGCATGACTGTACTTAGCCAGAATATGTTTGTCCATTTTAATGGGTGCCACATGGGATGGGGATGATTTCTGCAGTTCAGCAACTGATCTTCATCCCTCTTTTAATTTTGTATTGTTTTTGTGTTTTAGCTCTGTGCAGTGCTTGTGTTACGTGTGGGTTTGCCACATACCTCCTTTGCCATTCCAACTGAGGGATGTTAGTGCTAGTTGGTTACGTTTCTGGGTTCATCTCTACATCCTTGGGGCATCTTTTGCCATGCCTTTGATTGACACAGCTTATGGGTTACATACAATAGTGTCTTGGGAGTTGACAGCCTTTCCACATGGCCTTTGTGGAGAATGAGGTTTTCATTTCCTAGCAACGTGTGTGCCTTCTGAAACACCATAAAAGGTGCATTAATATCTGGCACAAGGGGGTAGTTCTTTTGAGACAGCATCACAGATTGCTGTACAGTTGCACACAGACAGTTGACATACCTCTGCCAACCTTATTCACTGGAACATTCAAACCATGAACACCCCTCCATCATTCACTATCTGCACAAGTTGTCAGCATTCACAACAGAGGAGTATTGGCTTCTTCCCCAGAGCATGAGTTTAATGGAGCTGTAGTACTCCAACGGGAATAGGGCAGTTTACAAGATAAGATACACTCTACTCCCCTGTTCATATCAGTCGCCTGCCCCTGTCTGCAGCCCCTCCCTGCCAAATCAGGTATGGCAGACCTTGGTCAACACACCGACTTACATTTCCCATACGTTACAATGCACACTGCTGCCATCTGGGACAGTGCTCTCACCTTACCCTGCCTCATATAGCACACTTGGCTACACTTTCACCAACATTGTAGGGTGCCATGGCGGACATTGCATTTTCACATGTGCCCTCTGCATTAACCTATGGGCGACGTTCTGTTACACTGCTTTGAGAGTGTATTTGCTATCAGTTATGATTCTACAAATATACAATAAGGTACTCCTAAAACAATATTACCCCTAACAGCTACTGCCTCAGCCAGCTATCTTCATTTTGCACTGTTGGGTATCGTACCCCTGATCCCTGCAGCATTGGTTGGTGTGGTAACCATTGTGCTGCAGCTTTGCTCTCTGATTTGCACATCAGCACGTCACTTATGCCTTTCAGTATTGACATGACTCAGAAAACAGTGGCGCAACGCTCTCTGCCCAGCATACCACCGCCTTATGCCACCCATTATATATCAGCCTCCTAACATTACACAGCAAACAGCAGTCTGCATTAGTCACTGTGGGGATTGAACCCCTGATCCCTGCAGCATTGGTGGGAGCTATAACCATTGTGCTGTGGCTCTGCTCTTCTAATTTAACATCCATGCGCCACTTATGCAAGCCAGTATTACCTTGCGTCACAAACAACTGCGTGCCGCGTTATGATGTCCATTATTTCTATGCCTCCTATAATAAACATACCTCAGGCAGCTGTCTACATTGTGCACTGTGGGGGATCGGACCCTGATCCCTGCACCATTGGTAACTGCCTTAACCATTGTGCTGTGGCTCTGGGTTTCTGTTTGCACATCAGCGCCCCACTTATACCTTCCATTATGCGATTGCCGCCGTAACCGGCGCACCGCCTTATGCCGCCCAGTAGTAATATGCCGCCAGATAACATCAGCGCGACGCTTTATGCCGCCCAGTATTCAAATGTCGCATAAAGACATCAGCGCGCCTCCTTATCCCATCCAGTTTTGATGTGAGCCAAAACAAAACTCAGCGGGCTGCTTTATTTGGCCCAGTATTCCTCTGCCTCATAAACTAACACCTCAGCAAGCCATTGCGCATTGTGTGGTTTCGAACCCCTGCTCCCTGCACCATTGGTCAGTGCTTCAACCATTGTGCTGTGGCTCTGTCCTTCTGTTTGATCAGCGCGACACATATGCCTCCCGTTCGGCTCTCATTTGCGGTAAGGTGCGGAGCGCACACGGGCGCCGCGCACCTTAGCGCATCTGTCAATCACAGCTTTTCTTCTTCAGGACGGAACGCCCACTCCTTATACGGCACACTCACTCTACCGCGACCCGCACTTTACCGGCCTGTTAGTAAACATGCCCCTTAGTATTTTATTACCCTATTTTTCTCTGATATTATTTCTATTTTAGTCAAACACAAAATAAATACACTGGAAAATGAAGATTTTGCTTCCTGAACTCCTTTGGGTGTATCTTATGGATTTTTGGGCTGTTGATCATGAAAATCACCTTGAAATATTCCATAATGCACCATTTTTTGCAATCACCTATTTTTGTGATTTCCTCAAATATTTTACATCTACGCAAATATTGCCTAGAAAGTAAGCTGTTTTTTTAGTCCAGACATGCCTGGGTATGCACTCAGTGCAGGCTCACAATGTGCAATGGAAATGCTACTGCTCAGAAATGCATGGGCATGCTTATTCAGAATGCATGCTGGCAGTACAGGCTATTAAAGCAGTTTTCATACACAGATGCTATGCATGACTGCTATCTGTTTGTGTACTTAACAATAGTATTTACATGTAAGCTTTTTGTCTAAATGATGATTCGTTACAGCAGAAATGTCTTGTCTGAGAAAATCAAATGGAAGGCATTCAGAGATGTTGTTGAGAATTTTCTTGGCAAGTACAGAGCACCAAACTACGTACGTCCATAAGAACATAAGATATGCCATACTGGGTCAGACCAAGGTCCATCAAGCCCAATATCCTGTTTCCAACAGTGGCCAATCTAGGTCATAAGTACCTAGCAGTTTCCCCAAAAGACACAGGTGCTTCAGTGCTTGTATTGGGTCAAGCAGTGATATCCCGGGTCCATTTTAATAATGGTTTAGGAACCTTTCCTCCATGAACTTATCCAAACCTTTTTAAAACCCAGTTACACTAACAGCTCTTACTACATCCTCCGGTTGACAGCTGGTTGACAACATGCTTCAAGCATACAAAATCATGAAGTGCAACATGTTGCTAAAGATAAATTTTCTGCATTCACATTTGGACTTCTTCCTTGCTAATCTTGGTGCAGTCAGAGACGAACATGGTGAAAGGATTCACCAGGACATTGCAACAATGGAAAAGGCTATCAGGGCAATTGGAACCCATCAAAACTGGCCAACTATTATTGGACACTGATACGAGAAGCATCAGATGTTCAGTACAAATGAAAATCAGCAGCAAAACATCTTTAGCTTAGGTGAACTAGTGCAATATGTCAGCATCATTGTGCGAATAAACATGGTAAATTCAGTCAAAATTTAATTTCATGTTTCTCCAAATTCCTACATGATACAGTCAATCTGAAATTATATTTGTGTTCAGCTTGAAGCTGTCTATCATAATCACCAAAACCTTTTCATGAAGCAAACGTTTTGATCAAATTTGTTGTCCACTGATATCATCACAGTTGGACAGAATTTCTGGAACATCTTTTATAATGCAAACTTTCCGAGATGCTTTTCTCATCCATGAGGACTAAGGACACCTGTTTCTGGTGATTCTGCTGCAACAACATCTGCAGCAAAATTTGCCCTAACTTTGATTCATATCTAGAAAGGCCCAATGCCTTTCTTGCACTGGTTTTGTCAAGTCTGGAAAGCTCCATACTCTATGTCCCATGAACTATTTTTGAAGTAAAAATGCATAAACAAATTTAACATAAGAACATAAGATATGCCATACTGGGTCAGACACAGGTCCATCAAGTCCAGTATCCTGTTTCCAACAATGGCCAATCTAGGTCACAAGTACCTAGCAGTTTCCCCAAAAGACACAGGCTCCACAATGCTTGTACTGGGGCAAGCAGTGGATATTCTGGGTCCACTTTAATAATGGTTTATGGACCTTTTCTCCAGGAACTTGTCCAAACCTTTTTTTTAAACCCAGCTACACTAACAGCTTTTACTACATCCTCCAGTAGCAAATTCCAGAGTTTGATTACACGTTGAGTGAAAAAATATTTTCTCTTTTTAGTCTCAAATAGGTTACTTTATAGCTTCATTGCATGCCCCCTAGTCTTTCTATATTTTGAGTCCTGCTCAAAGACCAGAGCTACAAAAAGTGCAGCTCTTTCCCCTTTCACCATCCAACTCATATCACAGAGTTGCAGGAAAATACCTACAGTCTGATAGTTAACTACCATGGTCACCACTTTTTTAAACACCAGCTATAGCATTTAAATATAATCCATATGGGCGTATGCTGGTAAATTCAAAACATGATGATTCATTAGAACCCTGATATTTTCTAAGATATTGTCACCTCCACTATTTGTACTCTGACTAGGGGTCAGAGTACAAATGGCTCACGAGTGATAGCAACAAACAAGTTGGAGTACAGTAAACAGCTAGGGCAAGGAATGAAATATTTCAAAGACAAGGCCATCCCCCACTCAACCCTCTGAAAATAGCATCAAACAAAAGATCTTGCTCAAAGAAATTACAAATATTAAGCAATATTTGGAGATGCTTTCAAGTAAAACAGAGCTTCTGGAAAAGTGGGTGCAGCAGCATATGGAAAAGCTAGTCACTGCACAGGGAGCACAGGGGAGCTTGAAGAAAGTGAAACTCTTAAAACAATCCCACTGCTGCTATCATTGAAGTTGCTGAGTACTGGGGATGATGAAATGTTCTCTTCTGTAGACCTTCTGGATGCTTTTCAGCCAAAACAAGCACTTTTCAGGTACCTGGAGGAAGTCTAAACTTAAATGTGACTCCAGACTTCCAGGACATTTTCTGAGATCAGGCAGGGGCATCCAGGTTCCTGGGAATACTCCAGCCATGCCTCGACCACTCCACCTCCTTCGACTTGGACGTCCACAGACCCAGCTTCTAAAATGGCTCTGGAGATGTGTGTGCTTTGAACATCTCTATGTCCTCCAAAGCACAAATAGGGCTTCCAAAATGACCCCCATAATATCTTGATGAGCAAACGGGTAGATATGGAGATGTTCACCTTAGAAGCCAAGTATTATGAGGAATTGAGAAAAAGTAAGAGACTGCTGGCACAATATTTGAAAGGTCAAAAATCAGAATAAAAATAAGGTTTGTACAAATTGTACATCAGTTTTACGAGTTCTTCCAACAGACATCCAAACCGTGTTAATCCTACAGAACCGGATATTCAACAGCATATACCCAGTTTCTGAATATCGCCACTGAATAGTTAGCTAAATCGCTATCCAGACAACCCAGATATTCAATGCCAGTGGCTGGATATGTCCCTGGCATTGAATATCCTGGTTCAATTTACAGTGATGATGGCTATCTGCTTTAACAGTATTAGTTGCCATAGCTGAATATCCCCCACACAATCTTGGAAGCCCAGACCAGATATATTCCACACTTTACTAAAAGGTGGAGGAGAAGGTGGACTCTGGGGATAACTATATTGGCTACCCTCTGTGACCTCACGATGAGTGGCAGCTGATTGGGAGGAAGCATTGCTCCTCCCTATGTTGTATTTGAAATGCTTATATATGGCTTTTCCAAAGATCAAGGTGATTTACAGTAAACATAACATAACTTTCAAAGAACAAGGTTAATATAAAACAATAAACATAATAAAAATGAACAGTTTTACATATAACATGGACAGTAAGCAATATGTAGGGACTTAAGTGGGCTTATAAGGGAATAAAAGGGTTGGGAAAGGATTGGAGGTTACATGGTTGGGATTAGGTAGGTTATAGGGATGGGGACAAGTGGTGTTTGGCATTTAAAGCTTCAGATTATAGTTCTCAGTTTATGATGGTGGTATAAATGGTTAAATTATATCAACAAAATGCTCTCTAAACAGGTAGGTTTTCAGTAGCTTACGGAAGTCTACAAGGTCAGTATTTCCTATAAGATTTACAGGCAATGCATTCCATTTGCTAGGCGCATAAAGGGAGAATGCACGGGAACATGTGGTTTGTTTGAACTTTGTAAGGTCCAAAGAAAGAGCAAGTAGATGTTGTATAGGGGCTCTTCTATGATGAATATTAGGTGGTTGCCTTATTAAAGATTGTAGGTATTGAGAGGATAGTTTGTGATAGGCTTTGAATGTTGTCAAAATAGTTTTGTATTTTATGCGGCTCATCAATGGAAGCCAATGTAGCTGTTTAAGAAGGGGTGTGATATGGCAAGATCTAGGAGTCTTATCGAGTATTCTTGCAGCTGCATGCTGAGCAAGTTGAAGTGACTGTAGGGAGCTTTTTGGACTCCCCTGGAAGATCGCATTGCAAATGTCAAGGTGGGGGAGGATCATAGACTGGAAGACAGATCGGAAATCATGGGTCTCAAGGAGTGCGCGCAGTGTTGGAGGGTTCTAATTTTGTTGTAGATGTTTTTTGTTGTTTTGTTTATATGAGCTTGGAGGTTGAGGTGATTATCGATTGTTATTCCAAGGTATCAGGTTTCATATTTGACTGTGAGATCTGTGTTATCAACGCTTAGTGAAGTTGGTGGGGAGAATGATTGGTCTCTGGTTATGAAGATTACTGCTGTTTTGCTATAATTTATGTTTAGAGAGTGTTCAGATAGCCACTGAGTTATTGCATTGAAAAAGTTTATTATTGTGTAAGGTTCATACTCGTATTAACAGTAGAGAAAGGAGTATATATCATGATTTCATCTGCATAAAGATGAAAGAAGACACCATGAGAACGTATGAGATCACAGATAGGCTGAATGTACGTAAATGTTAAATAAGAGGGCTTAAATAAGAGGGCTGATAGAGCTGAGCCCTGAGGTACTCCTTGCTTTTGAGTGTATGGGTCAGAGGTGTTGGGTCCTGATTATATAAATTGCTGGCGTTCCCAGATAGATAGGATTGCAGCCAGTTTAGAACTAGATCCTGGATTCCAAAGCATTATAAATGCTGTAGTAGAGTAATATGAATACTGTGTCGAAAGCTGCAGCAATATCTAAGGACAAATCCTTGTGTTGGTTTTTCTATGCCCTTTATCAGCTTATTGAATAGAGAGATTAACAGGAGTGGAGAAGTGGCCTAGTGGTTGGGGCAAGGTACTTCAGGCCGGAAGGTCAGGGGTTCAAATCCCACTAGAGGACAGCAACCATGGGCCGGAAGGACTGGGGTTTCTAGTCCCACAGGTGCTCCTTGTGGTCTTGGGCAAGCCACTTAACCTTCCATAGCCCATGTTCCCTGTAAAATAGTTATCTCCAAGTTATAATGCCCTGTTCAATGTAATTTCAGTTTGTTCAATGTAAACCACACTGATGCAGAATAGCACGGTATATAAGAGAATGTAAATAAAAATAAATAAATAAAATAACAGAGTTTCAACTCCATGGCCAGGCCGGAAACCATGTTGCTGTGGACCAAGTGGTGCATTGGAATCAATATGATCTTGTAACTGAATTTAGACAACCTCTCCATTATTTTCACCAGAAAGGGGAGCATGATATTGGCCTGTATGAGCTTGGGGTTCTTCAGTATTGGGCATATGAATGCAGTTTTTAGTCTGGTGGGTATATATCATTGAGTAAATGAAAGCCATAACATCTTGCATATGATTGGGGTTTTTTATTTTATTTATTTATTTAACAGTTCTTCTATACCGCTCTATTCTAGATCAGAGCGGTTTACATCCAACATCAACCATACAACACAGGAACCCTGAGTTGCATTTACAATAAACAGGAGATCAACTTGGAAGTAACTGGGGGGAACTATGTACATTGTATAACTGGGGGGAACTATGTACATTGTATAACTCAGGGTTAACTCAGCTCTTGCCATTTTAAACCAGTTTACTGAGCAGTGATCAAGTGGGGATGTAGTGGTATTAAGGTTTCTAATAATGTTTTCAAGATTTTCAGGTGAGATGGGGTTGAATGCTTGCAGAAGATTGCCAGTGAAGGTCTTGATGACATCTTTGGGTGTACAAGAAGGGGGATTACGCTGTTTGGAATGGAAGTATTTAGCCAGGGTTTGTGGTCCAGGAATGATCAGAGAAACTGTTTATTCTCTTTTACCAAAGATCTTACAATATCATAGAGTTCTCTGGGTTTGTTGATAGATTTCATTATAATTTTAGTATGATATTCTCTTTTTGCCTTTTTTTTTTTGCTGTGTTGCTTACTCTGGAAATTACTGTGCCAGCTGCCCAGTACCTACTAGCTACCCTCTGTGACCTCACGATGAGTGGAAGCTGATTGGGAGGAAGCATTGCTCCTCCCTGTGTTGTCATTAGAAGGAGACCCGGGATTGTATAAGAACGCTGTACCGCTTACCGGAGTCAGGAGAAGGTAGACTTTGGGGATTACTGTGTTGGCCGCCCTGAAACTGCTAGCTACCCTCTGTGACCCTACGATGAGTGGAAGTTCATTGGGAGGAAGCATTGCCAGGGTCAGGGTCGGGCTGAGGAGACTGTCCCTTGCCCCCCCCCCCCCCCCACCTGCCCCATCCGCTCCTCGGGCACACAATTTAAATATGTCCAGGGAAGTTATTCCACCTTGGAGGTGGACTAAGTTCGCGCACATATCACCGGCCCCAGACATACAGGGTCGACATTAGAATCGGCCTTGTATGTCCAGGGCCAGCAACTGCCCAGACTCTGCCACCACTTCCCTGCCCCCATCTACCTTTGCTGCACAACCAGCAGGGAAGATAGTCACAGCCGGATGAAGGCACAAATAGCGGGATAGACATCCCATCGAGCCATCCATCCCCGCTATTCATAGCACAGAATAACCCCCTATCTGTCTACAAGGTCTCTGGTGCAGGGTGAAGAGGTTGATAGGGTAGAGAATGAGACTAGTTTGGATCTAATGAATTTCTTAGAGTCTTCAACTGATAACATACTCTTCAGTACCACCTTAAAAGCATCTCTGACCTCTGAAGAAGATAAGATAAATACTATGAAAGCATATTTTTATAAGAAAGAGCAGTTATTTTGTGACCAAAAGATAACTATCTTCCCTGATGTTTCGCGTTTCACTCAGGCACGGAGGAGGCCCTTCCTGGAGCTTAAACCTAGGGTTTTGGCCCTAGAGGAATGTTTCCTCCATTTTTCATGTAAATGCCTGATTATGAAGGAATGTGTTATGTATTTGCAGAATCATTGCAACTTGTTAATTTCCTTAATGGTAGATGAGGATCTGGCGTCTACTTCACTTGTTTTTCCCTGTTTCTTTTTTCATGGTGTTGATTCTGAATTAGGAGACTGATTTAGCCTAGCATCTTAGGGCCTGATTTTTGAAGGCCTTTATTTCCCTAGTTACTCATGTAAAGGCCTTATCCAGGATTTTCAAAGGGCACCTACATGGGTAGTGCCCTTCGAAAATCCCAGATATGTCCCTAACGTGCCCAGATGTTAGCCGCATAGCATCGGGGTGCATTGGGGCGTTTCAGAGCAGAGCAGAGGAAGGCCATGGCACTACCTGTGTAGCACCGATTTTTGATGCTACACGGTTAGCGCTTTGCGCCTTAAAGATAGGCGCTGGAAAACCTTGCTTATCTTCAAGACGCTGGGGCTAACTGTGTAGCATTGAAAATCGGTGCTACATGTGTAACTCCTGCAGCTTCCTGTCTGTAAGGTGACACCCAGATTTTCGATGCCAAGACCGCATATGACCTCAGCATGGAAAATCCAGTTTAGGCGGGAGGTGGATGGGCTATGCGCCGCCCAGCTCAAATTCGGGCTCATAGTTATTAGATTCCATTATTCCAGGATCTATCCTTTTTCCTCTTGAAGTGGGCTATAAAGCAGATTGTGTATTTCTTTTGCAGAATTATTTGTATATATTGTGAGATTTTGTGCTTTCTTATAGGTTGTTAGCGTAGCTGAGTTTAAAAACGGTTTGGACAAGTTCCTATAGGAAACGTCCATAAACCATTATTAAAGTTAACTGTGGGCAATCCACTGCTTTATTCCTGGGATATGCAGCATAGAATCTGTCTACCTTTGAGATACTGCCAGGTACTTGTAAGCTGGATCGGCCACTGTTGGAAACAGGATGCTGGGTTTGATAGACCATTGGTCTGACCCAATATGGCAAATCTTATGTTCTTATGTAGAGTTCTGAAACTTTTTCTGCCTGTGAATGTATTTCTGACACATTTCACCCCCATTCATAATATATATGCACAGGTTAATGAAGTGTCTCACATATGTGCATTGATAAGAAACTTAATTGAACACATTTTTTGTATTTTAGTGAAGTAATATGGTTGTATAATATATTATAAAGGCAACATTATGTGCCTTTATAAAATAGGCACCCAGGACCAGCTCAGTAGTTCCCAAATTCACATATCAAAATTTACATCTGCTCCAAAGACGCAAATTTGGGTGTGAATGCATTTGCAAACTCATATATTTTATAAAATATACACATACATCAGAACTCCACTAAAATTACATGTCTGGGACTACCTATGCACAGACTGCATAAAAATAAACACACTCTTTCCTTGCACCTAGTTTTTGCATGCATATATCCCTGTGTAATTTTGAATTACGTGTGTAAAATTAGAGATATGCTTATGAGTCAACTTTACATGCACTAATTTATTTTATCTGCATTTATATCCCGCTTTTCACTGGGTCAAAGTGGTTGGGGGATACATTTAACACGAGGGGATATAAGACACATACACTCATATCCCCTGCCCATGTTCCCTGTAAGTATGGGCAAGCCACTTAACCCTCCATTGCCCATACTTACAGGGAACATGGGCTATGGAGGGTTAAGTGGCTTGCCCAAGACCACAAGGAGCACCTGTGGGACTAGAAACCCCAGTCCTTCCGGCCCAAGGTTGCTGTCCTCTAGTGGGATTTGAACCACTGACCTTCCAGCCTATGGTACCTTGCCCCAACCACTAGGCCACTCCTCCCTCATTTGGAGATTTTATATGTGTACAGTCAATTTACTGCATTCTTTGCGAGCTCAAAATTAATAAATGGAATGCATGTTAATGAATGCACATCCCATCTCTTTGGCTCAAGCTATAACTCATTTTAAACCTACAATTCCTATATGTTCAATAAAGTCATGTGGCAGATTGCTGCTGCATCTTGTCGTTGAGTAGGTTGGAACAAAACTCATTATGTAACATAAATTGAAAGTATGGGCTATAGAAAAGCAGGGGAAGCGTTACTCTCCTCATACAATCTGGGTTAAGGAGAAAGAGAAAGAAAATGGGGGATCAATGGAAGGAGTGAAAAGACTGGAGTGGGGACCAGAATGGGGGAGTGAAAGATAGACTTGCCTGCTCTAAGTGCTAAAATTCCTAGTTCAAACTCTACCTTACAAATCTTCCTGGATTACTGAATAGAAGTAAAATGACAGAACGTCTAGGAATCTTGTGACCCTTGCTGTGTTCTCTATCACATGCCATTGTGGGATAATTGTCTAGCCATTAAGGCCATGCTAGGTCTTTTACTGTGTTCAGACTCCAATTATTTCCTCAGAGAACTGATGGACATATAATCCCATGCATTTCAGATTCCGCATATTTATAAATCTCAGGCTCGACATGCAATCTTTTTTATAATGTGAATGAATACAAGTAGGGTTTTTTAACATGCAAAACTGTGTCATCTTTTTGCTTTTAAAACTTTGGAAGGGTTCTTTAAGCATAGCAAAAAGAAAAGTAATTCATTTCCATTTTAACTTCTCTCTGCTTTCATCAATCCATTTTTGAATCATAGTATTAGCCAGAGAAGTAAGATCTTTTCAATGCTTTATGGACAAAAAAATTCAAAAACCATGGATTAATAATATTTAATGTATTCCTTCTTATCTCCTTTGTCAAAAATGTTCTGTAATGAAAGAAAATGGGCTTCTTCACTAAAATGTGTTATCTAACTGTGGTAAGCAAATTCCTGCTTTAAAAAAATGCAAGGTTTTGAAATACACATTTTTTGGAAATAGACCTGTAACCCGGCCTATGCTTAAAGAAATATTTTAACCAAACATATGTTTAACGCTAGATACTGAATTTGTAAATACCTTGTGTACACCTGGTGACAGAAAGCCTTGAGTAAGAAAGCATCAGATTCAATGGGGTGAATGCATTTACTATTACCAAAGCTGGTGGTATTCTGTGACAGCACAGGAGCAAATTCACTACAAAGGTTAGTAAATTCTGCAGCTGAGTACTCATGACTTCTATGATGATTCTGTGGCACATTTGCATATAGATGAAAGTACAGTATGCATATACACCATGATCATTAACACCTGCTTACTACTTATATACATCAAAAAAGCTCAAACCACTCAAGTACCGCTCCAGCCTTTTTCAACTTGGTCAAAAACTTTGATGATGCACCATGTTGAAAGGTGAAGACATGTCCAACTGCAGTAGTACCCCATATAATCCCCAATCCAATACCTAGTAATGTTATCCAACAAAGCCACTAACCATGCTATTAAACCTACAAAAGCCAGCTTGCTTCCTGTTTAGGACTCCATGGAACTCCAGAAAGTCAATCAGCTAATGGGCCACTACATTTTTGATGACCATGCTCAGAAAAAGCAGATTAGACACTGGCCTATAACTATTTGTCTTTAGGAGGTCAAATGACTCTTCTTTCAGAAAAGACATCATTACCAAAATTTTTAATTCAGAAGGAAAACATCATCCTTCAGTGACCCATTTGCATTCATAGAGATCTTGTCTGCTAATGGCTGTCCTCCTAGCCAAACTAATGAAGATAAGCAAGGATCTAATGCACAGGGGGTTATGTACATGGCTCCAAGTATCTTAATAATCTCCTCAGGAGTCACCTGCATGATTCCATCCAACTATCCCGCAAGGGTTCATTGATGCCATCCCCTTTGTTACCTTCCAAACTGCAATGGTAGGCCCCAATCGCACTGAGGTGGACTCTGACAGAGTTGGACTTGAGACCTGACTCCAAGAGGTGTAAGAGGTACTTCAGAATTCAGTCGATAGAACAATTAAAGGAATCCAGCACCTGTGTTGTGCACCAGGAAGCAAATATTCTCCATTTGAAAGCATAAGACCTTCTCATCGAGGCCCTCCTAGAAGCCAACAGAAGGTCTGTTATGCCATCAGGCAGGTTTAGCTCTGACAGGACCACCCTCTCAACGTGAGATGCAGAATCTTCCTATCCTCCTGAAATATAAAGTCCAAGGCAGAGCCCAACTGGAGAGGTCCCCACTTTGAAAGCTGAAGCAGAAGGGGAAACCACAGCTTCCTGGGCCAATATAGCATGATGAGGATCATCAACCCCCTCTCTGTCTGGAGCTTTAGCAGAGTTTTCACTTTGAGAGATATGAGAGGATATATGTATAGCAGACCCTCCCCCCAGTGCAGGAGGAAACAATTCAGAGCCAGCCTGCTGCGCAAGGTAGCCTGGAGCAGAACAGATCTATTTGGGTGTTGTGTTGAGTGGTGAACAGATCTATGGAGGGATAACCCCACTCCCAAAGGATCTGAGCCATGATCTCCCTGTCCAGCATCTACTGGTGTGGCTGGAGGACGTGACTCAGCTGGTCTGCCAGAGAATTCTGCTCCCCTGGCAAAAAATGCGGCCTTTAACTCCGTACCATGAGTGAAGGCAAATTTCCACAACTGGACTGCCACACGACACAGGATATATGACCCCATGCTCCTTTGCTTGTTTATGTAGTATATTGCGACTTGATTGTTGGTCTGAATCAGAACAATCTGGTTGGCCAAGCAATGCTGGAAAGCCCTGAGGGCATTCTCTATGGCTCATAATTTAGCCATAGATGCCTTGAGTGTGGAAGCCATCCAGATGCGCTCCTCAAACTAGCTTCAATGCATCTGTTGTCAGTGTCTTCTGGGATGGCACCTTCTGAATAGGGGGACCCTAAGCAGGTTTCCAATGATCCAACCACCAAATAGGCCAGTGGCCTATTTCTACTGAGTACGCAGACTCCAATGAGCTCGTCTCATCGACGTATGAGCCATGGGAGTGACATGCACTGAGGAGGCCATGTGGCTTAGCATGGTCAGCATCCCTTGAGCCGTTGTCTGACAACTCCACTGGGTATCGTGGACCAAAGCCATTAATCTCTGGAGTCGGTCCATTAAGATAAAGGCCTGCACTTGAGTTGCCTCAGTCATTCTGCTGACTTTCTTCCCGAGGCCTCATGCCCACAGAGGGGAAGCAGTGCTACGCATGTTGGACTGCAAATGAGCCTTAGCCTTCTACTTAGAGTGGACAAAGACCCACTGAAAGTCCACCCAGCTGTTTGTCTCTTTTGACCTCAGCAAGCTAGGGACTGCCATTTCCAAATGCACTCTTTCAATTTGGCTGGCAGATTGCATCTCTTCCGCTTATGCCCAGGTTGGCCTGGGTCTTGATGGCCATGTCACAGCTCACAACATCAAAGCCATGACTGCGTCCTTGCCAACTTGCACCCAGTCTCCATGGAAGAGGTCTGCAGGGCTGCAATGTGGTCTTCTATCCACACATTCACATCTCACTACTGTCTGGATGGGGATTCCCGACATGACAGCAACTTTAGCCTATCAGTATTCTGGCACCTGTTCTGGGATTAGAATCCAAGTCCATCCCCTCAAGGCTCTACTGTCCATCCAGGCTACCAAAAGAATAATTTTCGGCAGCCTCCCTGCTTTTGGTAGCTTGTAACTTGGGAGTCCCATATGTGAGGAATTCATTCCTGTTTGTCCATGGAGAAAAGGTAGCTTCTCACCTGTAGCAGGTGTTCTCCATGATCAGCTGGAATAAGTCCTCACAACCCTCCGACCTCCGTAAGGAGTAGTATTCTGCTACAGCTTTGTTATCAGACTGAAGAAGATGGTGCCATGGCAGCAGACAGGAAGGCAGCCATGCAGGCATGGTGGAGCCTCCCACAAGATTCCGTTAGAAGCTGGAGAGCGCTCCCATGCGAGAATCTGTCGAACATGTCATCCATATATGAGGATTTATTCCTGCTATCCACGGAGAACACCTGATGTAAGTGATCACACCTAGATATGATTCATGTTTCCCACTATTTATGTCCCTATTTTATAAAGTTTGTTCATACTTTTCTTTATTACATTGGCACCAGTTGGTGTGTGTAAAAAGCTGTGATAATTTAGGTGCCCCTTATAAACTTACCCTTCATATAGTTTATAGTTTATTCAAATTTGATATACCATCTTTGGCATGCATACAAAGTGGTTTACAAAAACAAAATACTTAAATAGAAAAGAAAGGAACTACAGTATGAATTGATAGGAGAGAAGAAGACAGTTAAAGCAAAAAGCAGAAACAGACTGTGTGAAAGCATCAGATTCAGGTTGTCAGCCCCCTGTTCGAAGAGAGGAGTCTTGAAAAGGATTTTAAATTTTCTATAATTGTCCTCTAGGTGAACTTGGGCCAGAAGAAAGTTCCATAGTGATCGGACAAGAAATGGATAAGGGCGGAGCAGTTAGGTGTATTTTCAGCCCACCTCTACCCATAAATGACTGAAAATACACATATAGCAGAGTTAAACATTCGCTGACTGCCATGAATGTGCAACTCCAATATAAGTGGGTAGACAGATGTAGATATAGATATATGAGCCAATATTTAGTCTTGGCAATCTGTATTTTTTAAACACCAGCCACTACATTTGAATATTCAGTGCCAATATCCAGACAGAAGCTAGCACTGAATATCAAGATTCAGCAGTGACTGGTTCCGCTTTCCAGACGCAGTGATATTGAGCCTACTCTCTGGATAGCTAAGCAGATAAAGCTTTTGCTGTCCCAACTTTATCCAGGCAGTTATGCAGTTAGATGACTGAATATTGCCGATAACCGGATAACTAAGAATGCCACCCAAGCTCTATTCACAGACCTCCTCAGCACTATCTGGATAGTGCCAAGGCAGTCTGTAAGAATATTCTGTGGCACTATCTGACTTATGCTGTTGAATATTCCCAGGTAGCCATAGCTAAAGGAAATATCTGTATAACTGGCACAGTTATTCTGATATTTCCTTTGAACACTGGGCCCATCGAGATCCTCAATTGTTCCTCATGCATCTAACAAAGTGGACTCATGTTATTGAAAGACCATGAACAATACATCATTTAGTCTATGAAGTGCCACCAGCCTTGTGGTCATTTTCACTCTTTAGCATTGGTATCAGGGGCGGCTCAAGGCAATCTGCTGCCTGAGGCGAAGAATGAGATGGCGCCCCCCCCCCCCCCCCCCCCCCCCCCCCCCCACTTAGAGGAGGGCGTGGCTGTTTCAGAACTCCAGTCAGGGACTGAACCAAACCAAAAAGCCAATAAGATTATATGGAGGGAATGCAAGATGTTTGTACACAGGGCCATACCAAGCTGCAATCACACCCTGTGTGACTTACAGCTTGGGCGCGCCCCCCCTCCCCACCCATAGCTCCATCCAGCACTGCTTGCTCTTTCCCTGCTGCTGCTGCCCTCTGTTTTTTTCATGGCGGCATCGGCAGCAGGGAAAGAGCAGGCAGTGCTGGACGGAGGTATGGGGAGGAGGAGGGGGGCATGTGCCCGATCTGAAAGGCGCCGGCACGTTAAGCAGATCTGTACCTCCCTGCTCTGTCATCATGTCAGAGGGGGAAGGGACCAGACCTGCTTAAAGTGCTGCGAAAAGGCTTGGGGGGGGACACATTTCGGCTGCCTGCTATTGTCCTGCCAGTGGCGGCAGGGCAACAGAAGACAGCCGAAATGCACCCCCCAAGCCTTTGTGCCCTGTACAGCTGCACCGCTTGCACAGGGCTAGGTACGGTCCTGTTTGCACACCATGGAACTAAAAAAACAGCAAGAGCCAACAGCACAGTTTATAAAACTAAATTATAACTCAATGTTTTATGTTTATTATAAACTGTGCTATGGTTCTTGCTTTTTCTTTTTCAACATATATTTTGCATCCACAGTGGATGCAGAGCAGAACCAGGACATTCACCCACAGAACTCAATATTTAAAAAAAAAATCTGATTCTGATCATCTCACTAACAACAACAACAACCACTATTCTCCAGTACCAGGCATTTTGTGAACTAATACAAAACTCTACAACAAAGAGCAAACCTACCATACCATACCATATCAGCACAAACTTCCAAAACTCACATAAGTAGCCCATCCAAAAAAAGCATCACTGTAAATACTACAGTGGGCCCTGGAACATCTATACATCTATTTGAAAAGCTGAACAAGTCAAATTAATACAGTACAGTATAGATCTTTATGTACAAACTCCATGTTAACAGAACACCTGGCCTCAGTCACACACTCACAACATTGACCCTCACCAAACATCAGATAAAAAAGAAATGCAGTTCCCCAATACTGTGTAAAATATAAAAATAGCACAAAGTCCAATCACTAACATTAAATAAAATTATTTTTCTACCTTTGTTGTCTGACCATTTTAGCCCCCTTTCTAGTGTTCCCCTCCCAGTACCTTCCAATGTCAACCGCCTTGCATTCCCACGACTGCCACTGGTGTCCATTCCCTTCCAGTCATAGAAACATAGAAACATGATGACAGAAAAAGACCACACGGCCTATCTAGTCTGTCCTTCCATATCAACAACTACAACAGTCCACTTTTTACCTTTAGAGATCCTCTGTGTTGGTCCCATGCTTTTTTGAATTCAGTTACTGTCCTCATCTCTACCACCTCCACTGGGAGACTATTCCATGGATCCACTACTCTTTCCGTAAAGAAATATTTCCGCATGTCACTCCTGAATCTATCTCCCTTCACCCTCATCCCATGTCCCCTCGTAGCAGAACTTGCTTTCAATTGAAAGAGGCTCCCTGAACATTTATGCCACGGAGGTATTTAAACATCTCAATCATATCACCTCTATCCCGCCTTTCCTCTAAGGTGTACATATTAAGATCCTTAAGTCTGTCCTCATATGCTTTATAATGAAGCCCACTAATCATTTTAGTAGCCACCCTCTGCACCGACTCCATCCTGTTCACATCCTTTTGAAGATGCGGTCTCCAGAATTGCACACTATACTCCAAATGAGGTCGCACCAAAGACTTATACAGAGGCATTGTCACCTCCTTTTTTCTGCTAGCCATTCCTCTCCGTATGCACCCAAGCATCTTTCTAGCTTTTGCCGTTGCCTTTTCTACCTGTTTAGCTACTTTAAGATCATCAGACACAACCACGCCTAGGTCCCGCTCTTCTTTAGTGGACAAAGGTACTTCACCTCCTATACTGTATTGCTCCCTTGGATTGCTGCAGCCCAAATGCATGACCTTACATTTTTTAACATTAAATCCCAGCTGCCAAATTCTAGACCATTCTTCAAGCTTAGCTAGATCCCTCCTCATGTTATCTACACCTTCCTGGGTGTCCACTCTATTGCAGATTTTGGTATCATCTGCAAAGAGGCAAACCTTACCCGACAGCCCTTCTGCTATATCACTAACAAAGATGTTAAAAAGAATCGGACCAAGGACAGATCCCTGGGGCACACCACTGGTAACATCCTTCTCCTCAGAGTGAGCTCCATTTACTTGTACTCTTTGTCGCCTCCCACCCAACCAATTTCTAACCCAAGCAGTTACTTTAGGGTCCATCCCTAGGGTGCTCAGTTTGTTTATAAGTCGCCTGTGAGGAACAGTGTCAAAGGCTTTACTGAAATCTAAATACACCACATCTAGAGCTCTCCCTCGGTCCAACTCCCTGGTCACCCAGTCAAAGAAATCAATCAGATTTGTCTGTCAAGACCTGCCTCTGGTGAATCCATGCTGCCTTGGATCCTGTAATCCGCTGGACTCCAGAAACCTCACTATTTTCTCTTTCAGCAGCGTTTCCAATAATTTACTCACCACCGAAGTTAAACTAACCGGCCTGTAGTTTTCAACCACATCCTTACTTCCGCTTTTGTGTAAAGGCACCACATGAACCTCTCTCCAGTCCTTTGGCACCACTCCCGACTCCAACGAGGCATTGAAAAGGTCAGTCAGTGGAGTTGCTAGAACGTCCCCAAGTTCCCTCGGTATTCTAGGGTGTATCCCGTCCGGTCCCATCGCTTTGTCTACTTTAAGTTGAGCTAGTTTCTCATGAACACAGTCTTCTGAAAATTGTTCAAGATGTCCCTCGCTTCTGTTCCTATTTGTGGGTGTTTTCTGAGGTCCTGCTCCTGGTTCTTCATCTGTGAACACAGAACAAAAATATCTGTTAAGCAATTCCGCTTTATCCTTATCAGCTTCTACATATTCCCCCCCTGCACCCTTGAGTCTGACAATACCACTTTTGCCCTTCCTCTTCTCACTAATATATCTGAAAAATGTCTTATCCCCCCATTTTATTGCATTGGCTATTTCCTCCTCCTTTTGAATCTTTGCCTTCTTGACTATTTTGCTAGCTTCTCTAAGTTTTTCTAAATACAGATGCCTGTCTTCCTCTCTCTGTGATCTCTTGTATTTCATGAAGGCCTCCCTCTTTTTCTTCACATTTTCAGCTACTTCCTTCAAAAACCATAGCGGTCTCCTTTTCCTTTTGCCTTTATTTACCATTTTAACAAAAAGGTTGATTGCCCTTAAAATACCCCGTTTCAGTTTTGCCCACTGTTTTTCTACATCCCCCAGCTGTTCCCATCCCACTAACGACTCCCTGAGGTATTGGCCCATCTTCGCAAAGTTAGTCTTCCTAAAGTCTAAGATCCCTACCTTGGAATGGATTCTAACAGCCCTAGTCCTAATACTGAACCACACCATCTGGTGATCACTGGATGCAAAATGATCTCCCACTACAACATCAGAAACACTTTCACCATTGGTAAGCACCAAGTCCAGTATGGCCCCTTCACGTGTGGGGTCTGTTACCAATTGCCTGAATAATTCTCCCTGTAGAGAATTCAGGATCTCCTTACTTCTAGATGATACTGCAGCAGGAATGTGCCAATCAACATCTGGCATATTGAAATCTCCTATCGTAGCACTTCCCCTTTCCTAGCAATGCTGCGTATGTCTTCATTTAACTCTCTGTCCACCTCTTCCTCTTGTGAGGGAGGTCTGTATATCACACCAATGCAAATAGATTTCTCTTTCCCTCTTTCTAGTTTAACCCACAATGCCTCCTCTCTCCCTTTTAAGCTCTGTAATTCCAAAGCTTTAATAGTAGTTTTTGCACATAGTGCCACTCCTCCTCCCCTTCTTCCTACCCTGTCCTTTCTGAATAAAGTATAGCCAGGTATAGTTACATCCCAATCATGGTTTTCTGTGAACCATGTTTCTGTAACTGCCACTAAATCTAAGTCAGCCACTCCCACCAAAGCTTCAACATCAGGGATCTTATTTCCCATGCTACAGGCATTTATACACACTGCTTTCCATATGTTACCCCTGTTATCCATTTCAATAAAGGTATTTAATGTATCACCTACCTGGGGGCTTTCACTTACCTGGGGGCTTCTTCACCCATCCCCAACGAATCTAGTTTAAAGCCCTCTTCAGTAGATTAGCCAGTCTACTACCAAAGATGCGTTGACCTTTCTTGGACAGATGGATGCCATCTCTGCTCTGCAACCCTTGGAACAGCATTCCATGGTCTAGGAAACCAAAACGCTCTCGATGACACCATCCACGCAGCCATGCATTCATCTCCAGGATGCGAGCCTCTCTGCCTTGGCCTTTACCCTCAACAGGGAGGATTGAAGAGAACACCACCTGTGCACCTAACTGCTTCACCCTCTGTCCCAGAGCCATGAAGTCACTTTTGATACGTTCTGAGGTATACCTGGCAGTATCATTTGTTCCAACATGCATTAGCAACATTGGGTAATAGTCAGTGGGATTGATGAGTCTCGGCAAACTCTCCATAACATCTTGGATTTTGGCACCAGGCAGACAGCATACCTCTCTGGACATCAAGTCTGGTCGGCAGATGGACGCCTCAGTACCCTTCAGAAGAGAGTCTCCAACCACCACTACCCTTCGTTTCCTTCTAGTCACTGATTCTGCAACTTTGGGGTACTTGAACTCTGGTTCTTCCCTTTCCAGGGATGCTTTCACCTCCTCCACTTCCAGGGCTGCATAATGGTTCTTCAATTCAAGGGCTGGAGAAGTTGGATTGGTGATTTTGCAGGCCCTGGTGACTTGTGTCCAACCATCGACATTCTGTTGGCACCCATCTTCTCCTGTGCTGGAGAGCTTGGTTGCTGCAAGAAGCATCTCATCAATGTACTTCTCACTGTCTTGAATGCTCCTCAGCCTCGCCACCTCCTCTCTGAGTTCCTTCATTTGTTTCCTCAGAGCTTCAGCATGCAGACACCCTGAACATGGAACTGGTCCTTCAACTGGCATTAGGACCTCTGTCTGGACCGAGGCAGAAGCTGTAACGGGGGCAACAGCTTTAGCAATGTGATTTTTCCCAGCCATTGTTCTGTTCGTGGAGCTTAGGTATCTGTTAAAGCAAAAGAGAGAGATCTACCAAGTACCAGCCGGTTTCCCAGCTGTCCTTTCAGAGAAAAAGCAGTTAAATCTCTTTAATTATATTCAAAATGTGCTGGTCCAATTCTCTGTGATTTGTTAAAGGGGGAGGTGCCCAATAAAGCAAGACTGCTCACTAGGGGTGACTTCCCCACTTCCCCACTGTCCAGCCCCTTCTAGTCCAAATACCATCCCAGGTATCAGCTCATGTCTACTCTCAGTGCCACCCCCCTCAGTCAGCTCCCTTCCAGTCACCCTATCCTCTGTCCATCCCCCTTTCAGTGCCATTCACAAGTCAGCTCCCTTCCAGCCTCCTCCCCATTACCTAGCCACCTACCACTCCCATCCCCAAGTATCAGCTCTTTTCCAGTCCCCCTTCAGTACATTCCAGGTGTCAGTTCCATTCCAGTCTCCTCCTTCCCCCACCATATCAGCTCCTTTCCAGTCCCCTCCTTCCCCCATGTCAGCTCTTTTCCTGCCCCCTCCTTCCCCTGACAGACCCTCTCAGTATCTGCTCCTTTCCAGTCCTATTCTCCCATTCCACCACATAAGCCAGCCCATTTGTAGCCCTAGCCCCTAGTTTTCTTCCAGGGCCAGCAGCACTCTCCTCCCCTCCCCCATTAGCCCATTTCCAGTCCTTTCCCCCTCATCAGCCCACTCCAGTCCTAGCCCCCCAATCAGCCCATTACCAGTCCTAGTTCATTTCCATTGCTAACCCCCCATCAGCCCATTACCAGTCCTAACATCCCCCCAATAAGTTCATTTCCAGTCCTAGCCCCCCAATAAGCCCATTTCCTGTCCTAGCCACCCTAATCAGCCCATTTCCAGGCCTAACCCCACCAATCAGTTCATTTCCAGGCCTAACCCCATCAATCAGCCCATTACCAGTCCTAGCCCCCCTCACGATCAGCCTATTTCTATTCCTAAACTCCCATCAGCCCATTTCCATTTCTAACCCTCACAATAGCCCATTACCAGTCCTAGCCCCTGCCCGATCAGCCTATTTCTATTCTTAACCCCCCATCAGCCCATTTCCAGTTCTAACCCCCCCCCCATCAGCCCATTACCAACCCATTTGTAGCCCTAGCCCCTAGTTTTTTTCCCAGGGCCAGCAACACTCTCCTCCCCTCCCCCATTAACCCATTTCCAGTCCTATCCCCCTTATCAGCCCACTCCAGTCCTAGCCCGCTGTTTCCTGTTCCTGTTTCCCATCAGTGTCGGTGGGCTCAGCTTTAACAGAGCCATGGGAAAGGGAAACACTCTCCCTTCATGAAGCTCTGCAAAGCTGAGCTGGTGCGTGGGGGGCGGGCTGTGTCAGGGCTCTTCGGGAAGGCGGCAGCCGTGGGGCACTGCAGCAGCTTCTGCATCCTTTCCTTTTTTTTATTTTTTGAAGGCTAAGTGAGGCTGTCTTTTTGGGGGCAATTTTTGCCACCCCCAAAAAGTTGCCGCCTGAGGCTACCGCCTCAATTGGCCTCATTATAGAGCCCCCCCCCCCCCCCATTGGTATTCTATGAGTGTTAAGTTTATCTTTACAAATATTGATTGAATAATTACCTTCAAAGCAATAAATCTAAGGATTCTTTTTCTTACATTCTAGGCATTTTTAGCTCATTTTTTAAGTCTCTCAATTATTTTGGGAAAAAAAATTAATGGATTCAAATTATTTGCATGATTGTTACTATTTGCATTATTTTGTAAACTGTTTTGCTTGTTTTTCTGGAGCAGTACTGCAAATGTTAAACAAACTTAAAGAAACTTAAACTTAAAAGATAAGGGATCAGTAGCCAACATATATTGTAACTAGGACCACATTTATGTTGGTCTTCTTTACTTACATTCCATCCATTCTGGAAATAAAACTGTCTCCAAATATTTGAACATGAGCCACTGAGATTGCCAAGGTTTCATTGCTGAGCCAAAATTGGGACATACCGGTAGTTATCCAGAATACCCTAGCCCCAGGCCTAATTTGCTTCAAAGCTCTTGGCACACAGGTTGAAAATGACAGAAATCCAATTGAGAAAATGGTCTTTATTCTGAATCTCGGTTTATTCAGCAAAAGTGTTCTTCTGAACATAAAAGAAACTATTTGGATTTATGTAGCATCTCCAATACAATCAGGAAACCAACATGCCTTAAGAGCTTAGTACTTGAGAAACAAACAGAGTTATCTCTGGGCTTGTACTGTATGAATGCTGTTATAAGGAGAAAAGAGAATGTGACCATGCTATTGCTATTCTTGCAACCTCTCTGGAGGCTGTATAAACTGGGAAACTCATGGTATGTGTCACACTGTGCTTGGGGGATGAGACAGGGCATGACTGCACACACAAGAAATAATTTTTAAAGTCATTTCAGTGGGTAAAACTGTAATTTGTCTAATGAAATGGTCTTTTCCCCAGGGTATGAGCATGTATACATATATGCAAACGCTATGGGGGTCACTCCAAGCCATGAATAATGGGGATGTACATCCTGCCTGGACGTACACCTCCGTTATTTGTCCCACTTGACATCCCCATGCCAGGCTCCCTGTACGAACAGTGGAGTGTATGGGGAGCCTTAGATGGGGGTGGGAGGGGGTGGGCGGTAGGCAGAATGAGGGCGGACCATCACCCTGGACATAAAGGGATGATTCGAGGTTGGCCTTGTATATCTGGGATATGCCAGTTAGGAGGGGAACTTATTCCACCTTAGAGGTAAAATAAGTCCTCCTAGACACAGGTTAGCAGTGGCAGCCAGCAGGGACAAAGCAGGGAGATGTGCAGGAGGTTCCCCGCAGCTGAACCCTGGCCATGGGAGGACAGATCGGGGGTCTGGCTGCAGGAAAAGGACATTCTCGGTAACGGCTGGAAGTCGTGGCTCCATAATGGAGCCGCGGTGCCATGGCAACAAGATGCCATGGCACTGCAGTTCCATTACAGAGCCAGGCGGAATTCAATGTGGATGTTGCTTGACGTGCAGCCCTTCAGAATCGGGGCCCAGCCTGCACGTACAAGCCAGTAGACCCAATTCTGATCCCACGGGGGCTAGACACTCCTGAGGCATCAGAATTGGATCTACTGCTGTATGTCCCGATTCTGAGGGGCTGGACGTCCAGTAGGGAATAGGCCAAAATGGGAGATATTTTTGAAGCCCCATTCATGATTTGGACATCTGAAAACTGACATGCAGATGTCCAAATCACAGAGATGTCTCCAGAGTCATTTTTAAGCCAGTCCTATAGGTGTCCCCAACGCAAAGATGTCCAAGTCATGCAGAAGCATGACAGAGACGTGAGTGGGGGAGAGTTCTGAACAGCGTGCACATCCTCACCCACAAGTGGGTCTGTTCATGGGTCTATTCCTGCTACAGGGCACAAAAAGGCATCAGAAAAGCTTTCATTCTGCCATCCAGACATCTGGAAGGCATAGAGAGGAACGTACTCTGATATCCCCTATACTTTCCATGATGATAATGAAAACTACAGGGAAAAAAGGATACTTATTTTTCATTCAGCTCACTGAGGAACATCCCTGCATAAAAAATAGCTTGCATAGACATGCATTCAGGATAGGGAGATAACCCCACTCCAAATTTTTGTAGTGGAAATGTCTATGAGGCCACCCATGTGGACGTTCATTTCAGCATCCTAGATTTCAAAAATGCTGACTTTAGTAATGTGGGAAAGTACCTGAAGAAGGAGCTGGCAGGGTGGGAGGAGTTACGGAAAGTGGAAAGGCCGTGGGCTAAAATAAAGAGGCAATAACAGATCTATATGTAAGGAAAGTACATAAAAGCCAGAAGAAAAAGGAAACTGATATGGTTCACCAAAGAAGAGTTGCAAAAATAAAGGCAAAAATGGCAGCATTCACAATTTTCAGAGAATCACAAAAAAAGGAACACAGAAAAGAAAATCAGATTAAGCTGACAGAGGCAAAAAGAGAAATTAGGATGGCAAAAGCACACTTCAAAGAAAAAATAGCTACAGATGTGAAGAGAGGTGTCAAAAATTATTTCAGGTATATTGGGGAAAAGATGAATGCGAGAGGTAAAATTGCAAGACTCAAAGATGCTGAGGACAGATTTGTGGAAAGTGATAAGGGAGAGACTGAATGAATTCTTTGCTTCGGTCTTTACTGAGGAAGATGTAGGGATGTTACCCAAGACTGAAGTGGTATTTAAAGGTGATACTGCAGAGGAATTGAGAGAAATATTGCTACACCGGGAAGATGGATTACAACTATTTGATAAACTGAATAGTAGCAAATCACCTGGACCTGATGGTATACATCCAAGAGTGTTGAAAGAACTGAAATATGAGATTGCAGACCTGCTATTAGTAATCTTTAAACTTTCATTAAAATCATCTGTAATACCTGAAGATTGGAGGATCACCAATGTAACGCCAATTTTTAAAAAGGGATCCAGGGGTGATCTGGGAAATTACAGACCGGTGAGCCTGACGTCAGTACCGGGGAAAATGGTAGAAACCATCATAAAGACCAAATTTCACAGCATGTAGATAGTCATGGCCTAATGGGAGACAGCCAACATGGCTTTAGACAAGGAAGATCTTGTTTTACTAATCTGATAGGTTTTTTTGAAGGTGTGAATAAACAGGTAGACAAAGGTGAGTCGGTTGATATAGTGTATCTGGACTTTCAGAAAGCCTTTGAAAAGGTCCCTCATCAGAGACTTTTGGCAAAACTAAAAAGTCATGGGATAGGAGGCAGTGTACTATTGTGGATCGGGAACCGGTTAAAAGATAGAAAGCAGAGTGTAGGGCTAAATGGCCAATTTTCCCAATGGAGAAAGGTGAATAGTGGAGTACCCCAGGGATCTGTACTGGGTCCGCTACTTTTTGACATATTCATAAATCCTAATGGGAATAACTAGTGAGGTTATCAAATCTGCAGATGACACAAAACTGTTTAAAGTTGTTAAAACCCAAGAGGACTGTGGAAAGCTGCAGGAGGATCTGGATAAATTGGAGACTGGGCATCCAAATGGCAGATGAAATTTAATGTGGACAAGTGCAAAGTTATGCACCTAGGAAAGAACAACCCACACTATGGTTACACAATGTAAGGTTCCACATTGGGAACCACCGCCCAGGAAAAAGATTTAGGAGTCATCGTGGATAACATGTTAAACCCTCCGCCCAGTGTGCAGCGGCGGCCAAGAAAGCAAATAGAATGCTAGGTATCATAAAGAAAGGAATGGAAAATAAAACAAAGGCTATTATAATGCCTCTGTATCGTTCCATGGTACGACCGCACCTTGAATATTGTGTGCAATTCTGGTCGCCGTATCTTAAAAAGGATATAGCATTATTAGAAAAGGTACAGAGAAGAGCCACCAAAATGGTAAAGGGGATGGAAGGCTACTCCTATGAAGAGAGGCTACAAAGGTTAGGGCTCTTCAACCTGGAAAAGAGACGGCTGAGGGGAGATATGATAGAGGTCTATAAATTAATGAATGGAGTGGAATGGGTAAACGTAGATCGATTGTTTACGCTATCAGAATATAGAAAGACTAGGGGACATGTAATGAAGCTACAGGGTAAACTATTTAAGACAAATAAGAGAAAATATTTTTTCACTCAACATGTAATCAAACTCTGGAATTTGTTACCGGAGGATGTAGTAAGAGCTGTTAGTGTAGCTGGGTTTAAAAAAGGTTTGGACAAGTTCCTGGAGAAAAGGTCCATAAACCATTATTAAAAAGGGACCCAGGATATCAATGCTTGACCCAATACAAGCATTGTGGAACCTGTGTCTTTTGGGGATACTGCTAGGTACGTATGACCTAGATTGGCCACTGTTGGAAACAGGATACTGGGCTTGATGGACCTTGGTCTGACCCAGTAAGGCATATCTTATGTTCATATGTTCTTATATTAACTGACTCACCTTTGTCTACCTGTTTATTCACACCTCCAAAATAACATAATAGTTTAGTAAGACAAGACCTTCCTTGGCTAAAGCCATGCTGGCTTTCTTCCATTAAACCATGACTATCTACATGTTCAGTAATTTTGTTCTTTATGATGGTTTCCACCATTTTTCCCGGTACTGATGTCATTCTCACCGGTCTGTAGTTTCCTGGATCACCCCTGGAACCCTTTTTAAAAATTGGTGTTACACTGGCCATCCTCCAATCTTCAGGTATTACAGGTGATTTTAATGATAGTTCACAGAATGCTAATAGTAGGTCTGCAATCTCATATTTCAGTTGTTTCAACATCCTTGGATGCATACCATCCAGTCCTGGGGTTTGCTACTCTTCAGTTTATCAAATAGTTGTAATACATCTTCCCAGTGTATCAATATTTCTTTCAATTCTTCCACAGCATCTCCTTTAAATACCATTTCAGTCATGGGTAACATTCCAACATCTTTCTCAGTAAAGACCAAAGCAAAGAATTCATTCAGTCTCTCTGTTATGGCCTTGTCCCCTTTAGTGCCCCTTTTACCTCTCTAATGGTCCAATTGACTCTCTCACAGGTTTTTTTGCTACAAATGTACTTCAAAAAGTCTTTATTATATGTTTTTGCTTCCACAGCAAGCTTCATCTCAAATTCTCTCTTTGCCTGCCTTATCAACGCCTTGCATCTAACTTGCCAGCGCTTGTGTTGTTTCCAGTTTTCGTCATTTGGCTCCTTTTTCCATTTCCTGAAAGATGCTTTTTTGGCAATAACAGCCTCTCTGACCTCACCTTTAAACCATGCTGGCAGTTTTTTGGACTTCCTTCCACCTTTCTTAAAGCATGGAATACAGCTGGTCTGGGCTTCCAAGATAGTATTTTTAAGCAACAGCCAAGCTTGATGTAAATCTTTAAACTTTGCAACTGCTCCTTTTAGTTTTTTCTTAGCTATTTTCTGCATTTTATCATAGTCTCCCTTTTGAAAGTTAAAAGGTAGTACTGTGCATTTCCTTACCATCCTTTCTTCATTTATTAAATCAAATGCGATTATGCTATGATCACTATTGCCAAATGGCCCCAACATCCTTATCTCTTGCACTAGATCTTGTGTTCCACTAAGGACTACGTCCAAAATGGCTTCCCCTCTGGTTGGTTCATGAAGCAACTGCTCCAAGAAACAGACATTTATTTCATCTAGAAACTTTATCTCCCTAGCATGTCCTGCCGTGACACTGACCCAGTCGATACCGGGTAATTGAAATCACCCATTATTATTACTGTGCTGTAACTTTTATTAGCTTCCCTGATTTCTTTGAGCATTTCATCATCCATTTGTTCATTCTGTCCAGGGAGTCGATAGTACACTCCCATTGCCATCGCCTTCCCCTTCCCCTTTCTACATGGAATTTCAATACATAGAGCTTCTACAGTGACTTTTGTTTCCTGCAAAACTTTAATCCTTGATGACTCAATGCCCTCTCTAACATAAAGCACAACTCCTCCACCAATTTGATCTGCTCTATCATTACGATATAGTTAGTGCCCAGCTGTCACAGTGTCCCACTGGTTGTCCTCCTTCCACCATGTCTCTGAGATACCAATCATATCTAACCTCTCATTTAGTGCAATATATTCTAACTTTCCCATATTATTTTTTAGACTTCTGGCATTTGCATACATCCCTTCTAAAATTCCACTCTTTGTGAGCAGGCTCTGTATTTACACATTACCTACCAGCAGTAAGAGAAAGGACATGTTGAATTTGTCTATGAATTTGTCTATGAATTTGTCTGTTCATCCTCTTTCGCTGTAAAGTAAAACTTGCCTAGGTTGAATTAGAAAATATTGCTTTTTTCTCATGGTACATAGCAGTACCTTATGTGGGCATTTGCCAGACCTTTGCATTAGACTACATAGAATGTAACTAACTCCGTTTAGTATCTTAACTTACATGATATTCAAAGGCTTCAGCCTGCAAAAACTCACTCTTGAACTGTTTATTTTTCTTAGTTTAAAGCTGTTATTGTCTGCATATTTTGTACTGATTATATGGCTGCTGTACATGGAACTGAATTTAATAAAAATGTTGAAACACAAAAGGTTGAAATACAAAGGCAGATTTAGAAAGAGTGACTATATCGGCAAAGAAAAGCAGATTACTTTTCCATACTTCATTTTCTAATTAATAAGCACCTGAAGGAACTAGAGTTCACATACAAATGTTATATTAATGAGCTGATGACAGCTGAAATTTAAGCTGTACAGCACTACTTTAGTGAAATTTCCCTCAAATCAAACTCCTAAATGTGGCTTTTGTGCACAATCCCTTGCACCCTGGAGGTGGCTATGTGTCTTCCAGTTTTTCAAATCATCAAATCTTCCCACAATAACATCCACATTTAATTGCACATAACATAGCAGAGCAAGCAAAGCCAAACCAGCGTGCAGACTATCTAACACAGCAACATAACTGCTGTCTGCTTATTTTCTCTTCATGAGAGACAGCCAATTTGGCTGGTAGAGATGTTTCTTAAAGGAACCATCTTAAATGTATGGTCTTTTTTTTCTTTTTGTATCTGGTAAAGATTCTTCATTGCCTTATCAAGACAGCACACTTTTAGACCTAACAATTTAATTTTCTAACTGAAACATTCATACGAGAGAAAGGGCAGGAAAGAAAGCATGCTGTTGGCTGCAGTCTTGAGGCAGTATACCATGAGAGCCACATTACCCAATATGTTGTGAGTCGATCACTTCATATTTATTTATTTATTTTATTTATTTATAGCTTTTATATACTGCGCTATTTAAAATCAGTGCGGTTTACATACAACAGATTTGTACATAGCATAAGCCTGCTGTGCACTTACAGTAAAACGGGAAGGTACAATTTGGGTATCATATGCTCTTAATTAACTGTAGATATAATTTTGCTGCTATAGAGGTTTCTCCCCTAACTGCTTCTGCCATTTCTCCTTTTTTACTTTCATTTGCTTTCTCAATTGTGAATTCTGTAAGCCTGCAGGTTAGAGTTTTCTTAAATGCTTACGGGCTTCAGTATGCCATTTAAAGTACTGCAACCACTAATCATCTCTAATTTTGCCCTGGTGACTTTCTAAAGCACTCCTTAAATGCACTATCACATTCAATTTTAAAAAAAAACATCTTCAGGAAACTGCAAAGGTGGATTATCTCTAATGTAAAAATTCCATTCACTCAAATATTTGCAAGTTTCAGGACCATAATACTTAAACATATATACAGCCAGAGTATGGCCTGGCAGAACAGAGATTACTTTACTTTCCTAGATACTTATAACTTTTTTTTTTACCAGAGGATGCACAATCCTCTGTCTGAGGAGTAAAGTCCTTTTACTACCAGTGATATCCCTTATCTAAAGTGGACACTCAAGTCCTTATTTAGGGGATGCTGGCCAAACCATATGAATCCTTAATTCAGGGCTGAGGAATGTTGTCCTGTCAGAGTCACACAAGAATCCCCTCCTTAAATTCAATTCCACCTGCCCGGTACTAACAGCTACAATCCATAGGATGTTTGTTATTAAAAATTCAGATTACTTAATGTCAGGAATATTCATTTAAAGGACTTGACATAATAGATCCGCTGTTACAGCTTCCTACTAACCAAATGCCCAACCAGAAATAACCCCCAAATACTCACAGTACAATGCAATATAATACACCTAAATAAAATGCAAAACTTTACCGGAACACAAACACCATATAATCTTTGCTATTTATTTATTTGTATTTAGCACACGCTTTTCCAATATAGTTCAAGGTAAGTTACATTCAGATACAGTAGGTATTTCCCTGTCCTGAGAGAGTTTACAATCTACCAGTAATTTTGTACCTGATAGCTAGGCTAGCATTGGAGCATTCCGTAGGCGGAGCAGAGGCGGAACCTAGCGATTACTGGGCAGCTACGATATTAAGCCGTTGCCTGGTTATCGCTAAGCAGAGAAAGTTAGTCCTTTCACCGCAGAAGCTAACTGGGCAACGGAAGAATATCACCGCTGCCGAGTTAGATTCCTGCTTCTCCGGCTAGCCTGGATATTCAATGCCGGTTGCCAGATATGGCCCTGACTATCCAGTTGTTAGTTTAAACAGCGATGACTAGCTGCTGTAATCGTGCTAGTCACCACCGCTGAATATCTCCCCCATTACTTATGTATTGGCTTTGTCTGTCTGTGTACTGTGGTGGCGAGACAGGGTTAGAGCCCAAGAAAATGCTGAAAAAAACAGCCATTTATTTCTGAACAGAGAAAAGGTTCAGGGAGGTTCGGGGTTAAAACTCTGACCAGAGAAAAAAACTGTGTGTATAGAGCTACAGAGATTGAGCCACACCCTAGCTCCATGGAAACCTGGGGAGGTGACGAGGAGAGCCTGGGGGTGGAGTCTAGAGCTATAGGGCAGACACAATCATATAAGCTGGGGAAAGCAGCAGTGAAGAGGAAGGAGAGGAAGCTGGGAAATGAGAGAAGCCCAGGAGACGTGGGAGACGAGAATAGCAAGAGAACAGCAAGGAGACAAGCAGGAGGAGAGTGCTCTGAGGAGGAGACGTCCTCCAGGAGGGAGGAGACTAGCAGAGAGTCTCAGGAAACTAAAGGAAGTGAGGAGACCAGGAGAACACGTGTAAGAGGAAAGTGTGACAGCAAATGCCTCAAAGGAAAGCCCTATTGCGTGCAGCAGACAGACCACTCCAGCCCTGAAGGTAGTCCAGTTTGTAGAGAGGGTACAGCTGGCTTGGAAGACAGGAGAGCTGGCTCTGTGGAGAATGCTGAAAGAACGTAAGGTAAAGGAATATCTTTGAGAGAGTCTGTGAACACTATTCCACCTTTGGCAAAGTCTGAGGGAAGACTGGTTGCTGGGAAAAAGGTGAGCACGTTGCAAGCTCTAAAGAGTTTGTTAAGAGATAAGAATCTCCTCTATCCTTCCCCTGTAACTCAGCCTAGAAAGGAATCCCAGTGGGGCCAGGTTTTGAAACTCTTGGAGAAGTTAAAGCCTGTTATAGACGCTGAGGACAGACAGGTGCTGAGTGAATCAAATGAGGAGCTCATGAAAATAGAGGAATGCTGTTCAGATAGTCCCTGTTCTGACTCAGAGATGGATTGCTCTTATTGCACTAATCAGAAGTAGCAAAGCTGGTGTTTCTTTTAAAGCAGTGAAAAAAAAAAACCAGGAGCTTTGGGAAATACATGTCTAACTGAAAATTGTGTTAATTAAAGCATTAAGGTCTGAGCTAGCCAGCCAGGCTCAGAGAAGACAGTAAATGCTTGAAGTGAAAGAAAGGCCAATGTTTGCAACTTAAGAATGAAGAATGCAAAACTGTTTAAAAGGAAATGATATCAATGTTTGTCAGCTTGTAGCCAAGTATTTTATATGCTGTGCAGAGCCCTGAGGAGATACGGGTCTCTGCTGTATCAAGCCTGGTTCTGAAGAAGCTGATCTTTATGGAAGGAAAAGATTTTGTTGCAACGTTTAAAGCAAGCTGTTGAGAACATGTGATACATGGACTATGCTATAAAGTTTTGTTTCTTTGAATGGAGAAATATCCTATTTATGTTTGATAATACATGAATTGCTGATAAAGAAGTTCTGTGGCTAAGAAGAAAATAATCAATAATAAATTTTCCTGTGCACCTTTTGAAACCCTCGGCTAAATTTGCTTATTTACACAACTACATTATTTGAAAGCCCCAGCATTGATCAATCAGGCTGGCAAAGGACATAAAGAGGTAGGCCCACTACTAATAGGCAACCGCCTAACTAGTAGGGGGCGCTACAGTACACATTATCTTCCAAATGAATCACTCTAAAGGAACCACATTTCTGGATAGATATGCCTATATAGCAACAGGTTTTCCAAGAAATCCTGGGGATCTAGCCCTAAATCTGTGTACATATCGAAGGTAATTTTATAACAGATTGCCTAGATTGGGAGACCAAGCACGTACTTATTTTTCAGTCATTTCATAAAGACATGTTAGTGCCTATATGCCTTTTGTCAGACGGCTGCCTAGGGTGAGAACTTACACAATCTTGACGATGCATATATTCATATGATTCTTGCAAGGTATTGTGGGTAATGTAGTTCATTCACACCCAAACACAGCTGAAGACAATAATTGAGTTGTGTAACCAGTGGTAAAGCCAATAAAATACTTCTTTTATTGATGGGGTTTAATTCACCCAGCACAAGTATGCTTGGTAGCAATATAAATGAGGTTACTTGCTTGCAGTTTTTAAATGGATAACATAAAGTCACAAAGCAAATCAGAAAACAACCTTCAGCTTGTCAGGCAATTAGCTAATCTTCTCTTAGCAAATAATTACCAAATAAAAAGGCACAAAGAAATAAATGAACTTTGCTTGTTAGGTTAACTTCTGCTTATTTTCCATACAGTTCCAGCAGTGATTCTCCCTTGCTCACACACACAATCAGGTGCAGCTTTAATTACTATCAATTGTCCAGCTGAAACCCTTTAGCTGGCTGGCTGCTACTGTGTGAACCCAAATCCTGCTTTAAGAGCTGTTTGCAGTGGAAATAAGAACAAAGTTAGGTTTCTTTGTGATGGCTGATGTGTTTGCTCACAGAAAGCTAGCAATAGCATTTAGATAGAGAACAGTCCATGTAATTAATAGTTTCATCTGCTGTATCTCCCCCTTCATCAATCAGCATAGGGTCACTATCATACATTGGCACAGACGACTCTTTCCATAAGGCACTATCATGAGAATGCTTATTCCCTTGCTGCCATTCACTATTATAGATAGGGTCTGGATCAGTGTTCATACCTGAGCCTCTCCTGCTATCATAATTCCTCTCTGTATAGCCTGGCCAGTAGGTAATCCAGTTCTGATGTCCAGCCTTCCAATCTTGATCCCTGGACACTGGATCTTCCCTCACATACCTTCTGGCATAGGTCTGAAAGTCCTTTCCATGTGCAGTCTTCTCTCTTCCAAGTAGCCACTGGTGATTCTTATCTCTGCCATTCCATTCCTCTGGCTGACTCCAGTCCAATGGACTCTGCTGGCATTTGGAATACCTCCCAGTATAGGTACTGCCTTGGAATCTCCCAGACCTTCCAATGGCCTTTCTTCTCTTCCTTCCAGAGAGTTTCCTTCTCTCTCTATCCGCTTGGCTTGGCTTCTGCTTCTCGAGATGATGTTGGTGCTTGAGCTTGAAGCTGTTGCTGTATCTGTGTCTGAAGCTGAAGCTGTTATCTGAAGAATAAGCTCTATTCTTATTCTGTCCTAATGTGTGCTCCTCCCTAACACAGCGCAGCTGTGTTGAATCAGGCCCTGCCCTTTGAGATGAGTGCTTAGGGATTACCTCATAGCTCTCTTGACTGCACACACGTTTTCTCACTTCAGCCCCTCTCATGGCTGCTGGAAACCTGGTGCATTCTGGGACTGGTAGTCTTTTATGTGAAAACTCTGTTTTCTTACTTCTACCAGAACTGACAGGTTGCTTGTTCAGAGTCACATCATCTTTTCTATAGCTCCTACCTGAGCTATGATAAGCTTTCTTATCACATACCCCCCTGCTTAAGTTATTACGGACTGGTTTTACTGGTGAAACTTCTTCTCTACAGTCCGTAATACGGGAAAGTGCATCCGCATTCTTGTGTAACTTCCCGGCACGATGTTCAACTTGGAAATCAAACGCCTGTAAGGCCATGTACCAGCGTGTCAACCTGGCATTGTGGTTCTTCATTTGCTGCAACCACTTAAGTGGGGCATGGTCCGTGACCAATTGGAACTTTCTCCCTGTAAGGTAAAACCTTAACGCCTCCACTGACCACTTGATAGCCAAACACTCTTTTTCTATCGTGGAATACTTTTGTTCAGCCGGTGACAACTTCCTGCTTAGGTACATCACAGGATGCTCCTCCCCATCATGGCACTGGGATAGGACCGCTCCTAGCCCTACATCCGATGCATCGGTTTGAACCAGAAAGGGTTTCTTGAAGTCTACTCCTTTCAGTACCGGTCCTGTACACAATTTTTCTTTTAAGACTGAAAACGCTTTTTCAGCTTCTGGTGTCCACTTTATCTGGTTTGGACAATTCTTTCGCAGCATATCCGTGAAAATGGCACTTTTCTCTGCGAATTGCGGTATAAACCGGCGGTAGTATCCAATAAGTCCTAAGAAACTTCTTAGTTGTTTCTTTGTTGTTGGAGGAGGAAAATTCCTGATGCTATCTATTTTGCTTAATAGAGGTTTAATTTTTCCTCTTCCCACTAGGTGGCCTAGGTATTTTACCTCCCTATTCGCAAAGGCACACTTCTTCGGGTTTAAAGTGATTCCCGCTTGCTTCATAGAGCACAAGACTGCCCTGATCCTCTTCAAATGCTCCGCCCAGGTGTTACTATGGATTATGACATCATCCATGTATGCAAAAGCATAATTTTGGTGGGGTCGAAGTACCTGATCCACTAACCTTTGGCAGGTAGCCGCTGCTCCATGCAGTCCGAAAGGCAACCTCTTGAACTGGAAAAGGCCAACGGGGGTGCTGAACGCAGTCTTCGGCTTCGACTCCCTGGTGAGAGGGATTTGCCAATATCCTTTTGTCATATCAAGGGTGGTTAAGTATTGAGCCTGTCCCAGCTGGTCCAACAGCTCCTCAATTCTTGGCATTGGATATGCATCAAAAACTGATATGGCGTTTACCTGCCGGAAGTCAATACAAAATCTTAAGGATCCATCAGGCTTCGGCACCAGGACTATGGGGCTATTCCAGGGACTCTTTGACTCCTCTATTACCCCCATGTCCAACATCTCCTGGACTTGTGCCACTACCTCCTGTCTTTTGGCTTCAGGCAAGCGGTATGGCCTTTGATGAACCAATTTCCCAGGTGGAGTTATTATTTCATGGGCCACCAAATGGGTCTCCCCAGGTATGGGTGTCAACACATCTGGGAATTCCTTAAGCAACTTCCTAATTTCTTCCTGTTGTACCATTGTCAGGTCCTCACCTATTTGGGGCTCTGATTTTTCTTTACAATCAGATATCTGGGGTCCCAAATCTTCCTCTTCACTCACCTCCCTCTCTCGGGCACAGGTGGCAGCTAAGCTTTTAACCCCTTTGACATCAGTAGAACCAAAGCCTTTGGCTCCACGTTCAGAATTCTCTAGGGATTTGACCTCCTCCACAGGTGGAAAACCCAGCCTCTCACAAATCAATTGGGCAATTTTGTCTCCTGTCTTCACGTGATACTCATTCTGTCCAAAGTTAAACAACAGAACTTTAATACTGCCCCTGTAATCGGGATCAATTACTCCCGCACCCACATCGATGAAATATTTAAGGGCTAATCCGGACCTTGGGGCTATTCTCCCATAACATCCAATTGGTATTTCCACTTGGAGACCGGTGTCAACCAGGGCTCTCCCTTGGCTAGGTACAGTCACATTTTCTATGCTGCACAGGTCAAACCCAGCAGACTGAGGGGTTGCCCGCTTAGGAGCGTGGGCCTTCTCTGAGACCATATGATACTTTAGGATGAATATCTGCTTTGGGGTAGCTTGGTCTTCTGGACGCTTAACCATCTTTTTAGCTGGGGTCTGAGGACTTCCAAATAAAGGCCCGGGAGCTACTACCATTAAACCTTCTCCCTCCTTCTTTCCTAGTCCTTCCATTAGACCCTGCTTAAATCTTGGCCAGTCTCTTCCTAGAACCAAATCAAAGGGTAGCCTAGGCACCACTGCTAACAGGACTTCCTCTTGTTTCCCTAGGCACTTAACCTTTAGCCTATAGGTGGGATATGATGATGCAGCACCATGAATGCATCTGATGTGAACTTGGCTTTCAGGGGTTCTAGGCACAAATCTTTCTTGGGCCTCTATCCTCTTCCAAAGCCTTTTTGACATCATACTCTGGTCTGCCCCAGAGTCTAATAATGCATTTGTGGTAATTCCCTGCACATCAACCATCAAAAGAAATCCTTCCTTGGGCTGTTTTAAATCCAGACCCATTAAACTAGTGTGTGTCTGGCATCTCTTCTCTAAGTGTCCCACTTTTCCACACTTGAAACATTTCTTTCTATTCCACTGTGTCATCTGGTTTGATACAGTACATTCATTTTCAGAAACATTCTTAATTATTCCCTTTTCTGATACAGCACATCTAGCCTCAGCATCCATCTTTAGAGGGCCACCCATTCTATGGCAAGCCTGCGTGGCTTCCAAGAATCTTTCTGCTAGCATGGTTGCCTCTCCAAGATTTTGGCAACTTTGCTGTATAAGAAAAACATTCAAATCTTTAGGTACCCCAAGCATAAACTGTTCCAGCATTATAATATCTAATAACATTTCTACTGTCTTTTGCTCAGGCTCCAACCATTTTACAGCTAAACTTCTGATTCTCTGACTCAGAGCCCTGGGTGTCTCACCCACTTTCAATGTAACAGCTCTAAACATTCGCCTATACTCTGAAATAGACAACCCTAGGCGATCTCTAATAGCTGCCTTTACATCCTTATAATTCAAAGCCTGGGCTGCTGGCATTGCTCTGTAAGCTGCTAGTGCCTCTCCAGTTAATGAGGCTGCCAGCCTTACTGCCCACTGGGTCTCTGGCCATGCTAAAGCCTGTGCTACTCTTTCAAAAGACTCTAGAAAATCATCAACATTATCATCTGGAGTTAATTTCCCAAAATTAAATGCCCCAATCCCTTGATTGAGTCCCACATTGTTCACATGTGGTGTACCAGTACTAACTGCTGGTCTTGCATCTGTTCCACTTTGGCTCTGCAGCTGAACTAGAGCTTGCACCAGATCAAGCACTGGTTTCTGCTGTTCCATTAAGGCCTTCATAGCAGTGTCCTGGGCCTGCTGTGATAGCTCCTGCTGCTTGCTAAATTGGGCTGCCATCCACTGAGCCATCTCCCTCGGATCCATCTTGACCCCTGCAAGAAATAAAGAAAAAAAAAAACCAAAGTGCAGCACCTTCCAACCAGGTGTGGTTTTTTTTCAACTTTTTTTTTTTTTTCAATTACCCCCTGTGCTTACACACATCCACCACTAGACATGCCCAGGTACATATTACCTTGTCTCAGTGATGAATCCAGCTCTGCACAGGGTCTTTTCCTCTGGGACAGCTTCCTGGAACAACCACTTCTCCTCCAAAGTGCAGATGAGGGAAAAAAATCTTCTTTCAGCTTCAAACTTGAATTTTATTTGTAATCCACAGCAAATAAATCCTCTTGGTGCAAAAGCAATCCAAAAAACTACGCCATTTGTCAGACGGCTGCCTAGGGTGAGAACTTACACAATCTTGACGATGCATATATTCATATGATTCTTGCAAGGTATTGTGGGTAATGTAGTTCATTCACTCCCAAACACAGCTGAAGACAATAATTGAGTTGTGTAACCAGTGGTAAAGCCAATAAAATACTTCTTTTATTGATGGGGTTTAATTCACCCAGCACAAGTATGCTTGGTAGCAATATAAATGAGGTTACTTGCTTGCAGTTTTTAAATGGATAACATAAAGTCACAAAGCAAATCAGAAAACAACCTTCAGCTTGTCAGGCAATTAGCTAATCTTCTCTTAGCAAATAATTACCAAATAAAAAGGCACAAAGAAATAAATGAACTTTGCTTGTTAGGTTAACTTCTGCTTATTTTCCATACAGTTCCAGCAGTGATTCTCCCTTGCTCACACACACAATCAGGTGCAGCTTTAATTACTATCAATTGTCCAGCTGAAACCCTTTAGCTGGCTGGCTGCTACTGTATGAACCCAAATCCTGCTTTAAGAGCTGTTTGCAGTGGAAATAAGAACAAAGTTAGGTTTCTTTGTGATGGCTGATGTGTTTGCTCACAGAAAGCTAGCAATAGCATTTAGATAGAGAACAGTCCATGTAATTAATAGTTTCATCTGCTGTATCTCCCCCTTCATCAATCAGCATAGGGTCACTATCATACATTGGCACAGACGACTCTTTCCATAAGGCACTATCATGAGAATGCTTATTCCCTTGCTGCCATTCACTATTATAGATAGGGTCTGGATCAGTGTTCATACCTGAGCCTCTCCTGCTATCATAATTCCTCTCTGTATAGCCTGGCCAGTAGGTAATCCAGTTCTGATGTCCAGCCTTCCAATCTTGATCCCTGGACACTGGATCTTCCCTCACATACCTTCTGGCATAGGTCTGAAAGTCCTTTCCACGTGCAGTCTTCTCTCTTCCAAGTAGCCACTGGTGATTCTTATCTCTGCCATTCCATTCCTCTGGCTGACTCCAGTCCAATGGACTCTGCTGGCATTTGGAATACCTCCCAGTATAGGTACTGCCTTGGAATCTCCCAGACCTTCCAATGGCCTTTCTTCTCTTCCTTCCAGAGAGTTTCCTTCTCTCTCTATCCGCTTGGCTTGGCTTCTGCTTCTCGAGATGATGTTGGCGCTTGAGCTTGAAGCTGTTGCTGTATCTGTGTCTGAAGCTGAAGCTGTTATCTGAAGAATAAGTTCTATTCTTATTCTGTCCTAATGTGTGCTCCTCCCTAACACAGCGCAGCTGTGTTGAATCAGGCCCTGCCCTTTGAGATGAGTGCTTAGGGATTACCTCATAGCTCTCTTGACTGCACACACGTTTTCTCACTTCAGCCCCTCTCATGGCTGCTGGAAACCTGGTGAATTCTGGGACTGGTAGTCTTTTATGTGAAAACTCTGTTTTCTTACTTCTACCAGAACTGACAGGTTGCTTGTTCAGAGTCACATCATCTTTTCTATAGCTCCTACCTGAGCTATGATAAGCTTCCTTATCACACTTTATAAAATATCCTCATCAACGTTGCACAATTGCAGCTAAAATGCAGTTGTGTACATGTACATGTACTTGGGACCTGGTGTATGTGTAGATGGCTGAAGTACACATGTAGGTGTATATTTTATAATCTACATGCATACTTGATCTTTGTAGTTTTCCAGGTCATGCTGTGTCTTGGTAAAATGCAGCATGACCCAGAACACTGCAAAGATCATGATACTAGCCACAGAAGCTTAAGAGAACATTTAATACATGCATATTTCATGACTTCACCTGCACACTGCCCAAACTACACCTTCAAACAAACCTATATACAGATCACATAAAGTATGGGCCTTCTTGTCATAGTGCATACTGTCAGACGGCTGCCTAGGGTGAGAACTTACACAATCTTGACGATGCATATATTCATATGATTCTTGCAAGGTATTGTGGGTAATGTAGTTCTTTCACTCCAAACACAGCTGAAGACAATAATTGAGTTGTGAAACCAGTGGTAAGGCCAATAAAATACTTCTTTTATTGATGGGGTTTAATTCACCCAGCACAAGTATGCTTGGTAGCAATATAAATGAGGTTACTTGCTTGCAGTGTTTAAATGGATAACATAAAATCACAAAGCAAATCAGAAACCAACCTTCAGCTTGTCAGGCTATTAGCTAATGTTCTCTTAGCAAATAATTACCAAATAAAAAGGCACAAAGAAATAAATGAACTTTGCTTGTTAGGTTAACTTCTGCTTATTTTCCACGCAGATCCCAGCAGTGATTCTCCCTTGCTCACACACACCATCAGGTGCAGCTTTAATTACTATCAATTGTCCAGCTGAAACCCTTTAGCTGGCTGGCTGCTACTGTATGAACCCAAATCCTGCTTTAAGAGCTGTTTGCAGTGGAAATAAGAACAAAGTTAGGTTTCTTTGTGATGGCTGATGTGTTTGCTCACAGAAAACTAGCAATAGCACTTGGATAAAGAACAGTCCATGTAATCAATAGTGTCATCTGCTGTATCTCCCCCTTCATCAATCAGCATAGGGTCACTATCATACATTGGCACAGACGAGTCTTTCCATAAGGCACTATCATGAGAATGCTTATTCCCCTGCTGCCATTCACCATTATAGATAGGGTCTGGATCAGTGTTCATACCTGAGCCTCTCCTGCTATCATAATTCCTCTCTGTGTAGCCTGGCCAGTATGTAATCCAGTTCTGATGTCCAGCCTTCCACTCTTGATCCCTGGACACTGGATCTCCTCTCACATACCTTCTGGCCTTGGTCTGAAAGTCCCTTCCACGTGCAGTCTTCTCTCTTCCAGGTAGCCACTGGTGATTCCTATCTCTGCCATTCCATTCCTCTGGCTGACTCCAGTCCAATGGACTCTGCTGGCATTTGGAACACCTCCCAGTATGGGTACTGCCTTGGACTCTCCCAGACCTTCCAATGGCCCTTCTTCTCTTCCTTCCAGAGAGTTTCCTTCTCTCTCTATCCGCTTGGCTTGGCTTCTGCTTCTCGAGATGATGTTGGTGCTTGAGCTTGAAGCTGTTGCTGTATCTTTTCCTGAAGCTGTTATCTGTAGAATAAGCTCTATTCTTATTCTGTCCTAATGTGTGCTCCTCCCTAACACAGCGCAGCTGTGTTGAATCAGGCCCTGCCCTTTGAGATGAGTGCTTAGGGATTACCTCATAGCCCTCTTGATTGCACACACGTTTTCTCACTTCAGCCCCTCTCATGGCTGCTGGAAACCTGGTGCATTCTGGGACTGGTAGTCTTTTATGTGAAAACTCTGTTTTCTTACTTCTACCAGAACTGACAGGTTGCTTGTTCAGAGTCACATCATCTTTTCTATAGCTCCTACCTGAGCTATGATAAGCTTCCTTATCACATACCCCCCTGCTTAAGTTATTACGGACTGGTTTTACTGGTGAAACTTCTTTTCTACAGTCCGTAATACCTACGAGAGTGTTATCTTCTTGAAGCTCACTTACTTCCTGACTGGGTTCAGGGTCATTATTTACAGGCCTCTCCTTCCAAGACTTAAGTACATTAATATGGTAGGTCTGCCTACGCCCTCTTGCATTTTCTACCATATAAGACACTGGGCTTACTTGTTTAACAACCTTCTATGGCCCTTTCCACTGTACCTCAAATTTTGGAGCAGTTCCTGCTATTTGAACCAAAACCTTTTCACCAATGCTTAATTGGCGGCTTTTGGCCTTTCTATCATACCACCCTTTCTGGCGAACTTGACTGTCCTGCAGGTTCCTCTCAGCAACCTGCGACGTCCTTTTCAAACGTGCTCTCAAGTCACGTAGAAACAGTGGCACCTCCTGACTTCCTGACTTCCTGGTTCAGGATCAATCCATTGTTCCCTTAAAATATCCAACAAACCCCGTGGAGCCCTACCATACATCAACTCATATGGAGTTACCCCTAGGGACACTTGAATTCTTTCCCTGCAGGCATATAAGGCAAAGGGTAATAACATATCCCATTCTTTTACCTCTCCTGCTAACCCCCTTCTCAACATTTGTTTGAGAGTTTAGTTGAATCTCTCCACCAAACCATTTGATTGTGGATGGTAGGCTGAGGTTTTCACGTGACGAATGCCAAAGGCATCCCAGACCTGGGCCAAATATTTGGATACAAAATTGGACCCTCGGTCAGTCAACACCTCTCTTGGGAATCCCACTTCACAAAACAATTTTACTAGCTCTAAAGCTATTGTTTTTGCAGAAACATTCCTCAATGGTATGGCCCAGGGAAACCTTGTTGCCTGATCTACCATAACTAGGATGTATTGGAAACCTCGGGGCGTTTTGACTAATGGGCCTACAATATCCATGGCAATGCGACCAATTGGGTCTGTGATAATTGGCATGGGGATTAATGGCACCACCGGTGGGTGAGCCGCTGTAACTCGCTGACACGCTGGACATGCAGCACAAAACTGGGCAGTTTCTTTGAAGATACCTGGCCAGTAAAAACGCACAAGTATTTGATCCAGCGTTCCTTGCATACCTTTATGACCTCCCACTGGATGATCATGTGCTAGTCTAAGTACTAGCCCTTTGAAAGTTGTGTGTACCACCAATTGTTTACGTATGGTACCATTTCTGGGGTCCTGACTCTCTCTATATAATATGTCATTTTCTAGTCTGAATCTGGGCAATTCCTCCCTGACCTCCTGAGCATACTTAAAAGCTCGGATGAGAGCTTGATCAGCTCGCTGCTCTTGTGGAAAGTTAGGAAACTTTGCCACCAACTCAGCTGGGACCCAGGGTAAACTTTGACCAGCTAACATCTCAGTCCTACCCTGTGCTCTGCAAAGTCTCTCACGCCTCTTTTGTGCTTTCAACTTTCTTACTTTACCAGATGGTGGGGTTATTAAATCATCATGAGAGGGTAAATCTCCTAATAACTCTGTCTGCTCCCCCTCCTCCTTCTGCTGGCTCTCTAACTTAGCCTGCGAGCGGGTGGATACAAGGCCCCTCTTATTACCTATGGTTTGGCCTTCTGGAAGCTGAACCATCTTTTTAGCTAGGGACTGAGGACTTCCAAAGAAAGGCCCGGGAGCTATTTCCATTATTAAACCTTCTCCCTCCTTCTTTCCTAGCCCTTTCACTAGTTCCTGCTTAAATCTTGGCCAGTCCTTTCCTAGAACCAAATCAAAGGGTAGCCTAGGCACCACTGCTAATAGGACTTCCTCTTGTTCCCCCAGGCACTTAACCTTTAGCCTATAGGTGGGATATGATGTTGCAACACCATGAATGCATCTGATGTGAACTTGGCTTTCAGGGGTTCTAGGCACAAATCTTTCTTGGGCCTCTATCCTCTTCCAAAGCCTTTTTGACATCATACTCTGGTCTGCCCCAGAGTCTAATAATGCATTTGTGGTAATTCCCTGCACATCAACCATCAAAAGAAATCCTTCCTTGGGCTGTTTTAAATCCAGACCCATTAAACTAGTGTGTTTCTGGCATCTCTTCTCTAAATGTCCCAATTTCCCACACTTGAAACATTTCTTTCTATTCCACTGTGTCATCTGGTTTGATACAGTACATTCATTTTCAGAAACATTCTTAATTATTCCCTTTTCTGATACAGCACATCTAGCCTCAACATCCATCTTTAGAGGGCCACCCATTCTATGGCAAGCCTGCATGGCTTCCAAGAATCTCTCTGCTAGCATGGTTGCCTCTCCAAGGTTTTGGCAATTTTGCTGTATAAGAAAAACATTCAAATCTTTAGGTACCCCAAGCATAAATTGTTCCAGCATTATAATATCTAATAACATTTCTACTGTCTTTTGCTCAGGCTCCAACCATTTTACAGCTAAACTTCTGATTCTCTGACTCAGAGCCCTGGGTGTCTCACCCACTTTCAATGTAACAGCTCTAAACATTCGCCTATACTCTGAAATAGACAACCCTAGGCGATCTCTAATAGCTGCCTTTACATCCTTATAATTCAGAGCCTGGGCTGCTGGCATTGCTCTGTAGGCTGCAAGTGCCTCTCCAGTTAATGAGGCTGCCAGCCTTACTGCCCACTGGGTCTCTGGCCATGCTAAAGCCTGCGCCACTCTTTCAAAAGACTCTAGAAAATCATCAACATTATCATCTGGAGTTAATTTCCCAAAATTAAACGCCCCAATCCCCTGATTGAGTCCCACACTGTCCACATGTGGTGTACCAGTACTAACTGCTGGTCTTGCATCTGTTCCACTTTGGCTCTGCAGCTGAACTAGAGCTTGCACCAGATCAAGCACTGGTTTCTGCTGTTCCATTAAGGCCTTCATAGCAGTGTCCTGGGCCTGCTGTGATAGCTCCTGCTGCTTGCTAAATTGGGCTGCCATCCACTGAGCCATCTCCCTCGGATCCATCTTGACCCCTGCAAGAAAAAAAAACCCAAAGTGCACCACCTTCCAACCAGGTGTGTTTTTTCAACTTTTTTTTTTTCAATTACCCCCTGTGCTTACACACATCCACCACTAGACATGCCCAGGTACATATTACCTTGTCTCAGTGATGAATCCAGCTCTGCACAGGGTCTTTTCATCTGGGACAGCTTCCTGGAACAACCACTTCTCCTCCAAAGTGCAGATGAGGGAAAAAAATCTTTTTTCAGCTTCAAACTTGAATTTTATTTGTAATCCACAGCAAATAAATCCTCTTGGTGCAAAAGCAATCCGAAAAACTACGCCATTTGTCAGACGGCAATATAAATGAGGTTACTTGCTTGCAGTGTTTAAATGGATAACATAAAATCACAAAGCAAATCAGAAACCAACCTTCAGCTTGTCAGGCAATTAGCTAATGTTCTCTTAGCAAATAATTACCAAATAAAAAGACACAAAGAAATAAATGAACTTTGCTTGTTAGGTTAACTTCTGCTTATTTTCCACGCAGATCCCAGCAGTGATTCTCCCTTGCTCACACACACCATCAGGTGCAGCTTTAATTACTATCAATTGTCCAGCTGAAACCCTTTAGCTGGCTGGCTGCTACTGTGTGAACCCAAATCCTGCTTTAAGAGCTGTTTGCAGTGGAAATAAGAACAAAGTTAGGTTTCTTTGTGATGGCTGATGTGTTTGCTCACAGAAAACTAGCAATAGCACTTGGATAAAGAACAGTCCATGTAATCAATAGTTTCATCTGCTGTATCTCCCCCTTCATCAATCAGCATAGGGTCACTATCATACATTGGCACAGACGAGTCTTTCCATAAGGCACTATCATGAGAATGCTTATTCCCCTGCTGCCATTCACCATTATAGATAGGGTCTGGATCAGTGTTCATACCTGAGCCTCTCCTGCTATCATAATTCCTCTCTGTGTAGCCTGGCCAGTATGTAATCCAGTTCTGATGTCCAGCCTTCCACTCTTGATCCCTGGACACTGGATCTCCTCTCACATACCTTCTGGCCTTGGTCTGAAAGTCCCTTCCACATGCAGTCTTCTCTCTTCCAGGTAGCCACTGGTGATTCCTATCTCTGCCATTCCATTCCTCTGGCTGACTCCAGTCCAATGGACTCTGCTGGCATTTGGAATACCTCCCAGTATGGGTACTGCCTTGGACTCTCCCAGACCTCCCAATGGCCCTTCTTCTCTTCCTTCCAGAGAGTTTCCTTCTCTCTCTATCCACTTGGCTTGGCTTCTGCTTCTCGAGATGATGTTGGTGCTTGAGCTTGAAGCTGTTGCTGTATCTTTTCCTGAAGCTGTTATCTGTAGAATAAGCTCTATTCTTATTCTGTCCTAATGTGTGCTCCTCCCTAACACAGCGCAGCTGTGTTGAATCAGGCCCTGCCCTTTGAGATGAGTGCTTAGGGATTACCTCATAGCTCTCTTGATTGCACACACGTTTTCTCACTTCAGCCCCTCTCATGGCTGCTGGAAACCTGGTGCATTCTGGGACTGGTAGTCTTTTATGTGAAAACTCTGTTTTCTTACTTCTACCAGAACTGTCAGGTTGCTTGTTCAAAACTCTGTTTTCTTACTTCTACCAGAACTGACAGGTTGCTTGTTCAGAGTCACATCATCTTTTCTATAGCTCCTACCTGAGCTATGATAAGCTTCCTTATCACAATAATTTTACATGCATATGCCTGGGGTACTTTTGTAAGAGGCCAGAATTTGTGCATGAGAAATTCTGCATAAAACTACTCCTATTATCTCCCAAACCACTCAATTCACAGCAACCAAATTTTCAGGACAGGAATATCTATACACTGCTAAGAAAGGACCTAGTCTGAAAACCGCATAATGCAAAATTTGTTTTGGTTGACCTGTCAGCCAACGTCTATATTATTTCAGTTGAGGTTTACTCATTCTCTTCCCACTAAAGATTGTTTTCTGTCTTTCAGCAGAATGCATTGGAAAGGGTATTAGAAAAGCAGAACAATATTATATGGTGATAACAGATCAAAATAAAGCAGAAAAAGAGGGAGGGTGTGCTTTCAAGAAAGAAAACTTCAGCACTCTAGTTGAGAAACTACACAAGATTTATACATTTAAAAACACATATATATTGTGGCACTTTACCTTCAAGTAGAATTGTAAACTTGGCCTTCATGGCTTCCCAGTTTTACTCTTATTCTGTAAGAGCGTGCATTCATTACTGTGTATTTGGTTCATTAGCGTGCCTTCAGACTTTAGAGGCCCTTTTACTAAAGTGCATTTAACAGCACATGAATTAGTGTGTGTTGTTAGTGCACGCCTGTGGTCACTCTTACAATATAGGCATGACAGCGAAAACTATTGAACGCAATAACTACGTGCCCTAGAATGGTGTGGGATCAGACTGGAGAGTAAGCATGGTGGCTGGTAACAGTTAATGTGCCAGATGTTTCCACACCCTAGCTATCATGACTGCCAATAGCATGGGTGCACTTAATGTCATCTCAAGAAGAGTCTTGTGTCCACTGCCCAGCACTACATGAAAAGTAAATCTGTGCGACAGTAGTGAGAGCACTCCGCCATCCCACAGCTACAGTCACTACTGTTCACATCCCTCTAGCACAGTCCCCCCCCCCCCAAACTACATCCTCCTATTGCACAAATCCATCCTCCAATAATAACTCCTCATAAGGATTTCTCCCAACCAATCCCCCTCCTCTAAGCAGAACTCTTCTGGATAACAGATCCCCCAGTTCCCCGTGAAGCCCCCCTTTCATCCCTCCCCTCACCAGCAAGAAACGGTATTGCCAGACCCCTCCCAACAAACTTTCCTCTGGTTCAGAAGCGCCCCTCTTCTGCTCCTGCCTGGCTGGCAAGCAATCCAGCAAGGGATTTGCCTCAGCAGTAAATTCAGGGGTGTGCCTAGCATCAGCCCTGCATTTACTGCACACAGAACAAACTTACTACACATGGAAGATGTTTGCGCTTTTTATGTTTTAAAGTCCTCTTTTGTCCCACACGCAGCCCTATAACAGTAACCATTAGTCAAGCTGCATCTTTTGTTTTCTTCTTTACAGTTCTACCCTAGGCACAACCAAACTCTGATCTCTCCCTTAGAATCCTGAAGCCCACACCAGTGCTCCTTCCTCACCCTCAGAAACTCATGGCCAAAATGGATCCCTGCCGTTTGTGCTGGCTGTGTGTTGCGGCCCTACTGTGATCTCATCAGCCATGGAGTTTGTGGAAGTCAAGTTGGGATACGTTTCTCTGACTGCCTGTCAAGTATTTGAAGCAGGACTGGTTCATGTGCCTTGTGCTGGCTGTTGTTGACCACTCCTTGACCTCTTCTCCATTCCAGATTGGCTCCGATGTGTCTGGGCATACATGCATGCATGACAAAAACAAAGTGCACAAATGGCTATTCATAACAATTTTCTGAACATGCACACTCAGTTGACATCGGAATAAACCAATTATCATGATTTTTGTTGATTTTCCCATTTGCACAACTACTACTACTACTTAACATTCCTATAGTTCCTCATAGGAGGCTTATCAATAAACTCTCAACAGTATGGGGATGGTTCCCAAGATGGTGAACTGGATCAGAAATTGGTCGACTGACAGATGACAGAAGGTGATATTAAATGGTACTCACTCAGATGAAAGGAAGGTGATTAGCGGTGTGCCCCAGGTTTCACTCTTGGGACCGGTACAATTCAATATATTCGTGAGTGATATTGCTGAAGGGCTGAATGGAAAAGTCTGGCTTTTTTGCAGATGACACCAAAATTTGCAACAGAGTGGACTCCTCTGAGGGAGTGGAGAACATGAGGAAAGATCTACAAAAGCTGGAAGAATGGTCTAATGCTTGGCAGTTAAGATTTAATGTCATGAAGTGCACTGTCATGCACTTGGGGAGCAGAAATCCAAGGGAATTGTATGCGATAGGGGGCAAGAGATTGGTATGCATGGACCAGGAGAAGGACCTTGGAGTGATTGTTTCTGACGATCTCAAGGTGGCGAAACAGTGTGACAGGGCGGTGGCAAAAGCCAGAAGACTGCTGGGTTGCATAGAGAGAGGAATTACCAGCAGAAAGGAAGAGGTACTAATGCCACTATACAAGTTGCTGGTGAGGCCTCACTTGGAATATTGTGTTCGGTTTTGGAGACCGTATTTCGCAAAGGAAATAAAAAGGCCGGAAGCGGTTCAGAGGAAGGCGACCAAAATGATTTGCATCCTGCATCAGAAGGCTTATGAGATGAGACTTGAAGACCTAAATATGTACACTATGGAGGAGAGGAGGGACAGGGGAGATATGATTTAGACCTTTAAATACTTAAAGAGTATTAATGAACAAATAAACCTCTTCCAAAGACGGGGAAGCTGTAAAACTAGAGGGCATAACATGAAGCTGCAAGGAAGTAAACTGAAAGGCAATGTGAGGAAGTACTTTTTCACCGAAAGGGTGGTGGATGCTTGGAATGCCGTCCCGATGAAAGTGGTGATGGCAAACATAGTGACAGAATTCAAAATGTCATGGGACAGATACAGTGGATCCCTTTATAGTAACAGGATAAAATCAAAATAAGCATAACTCTCTCTTATGTCTGAACAAATAGGAGTGACCTACACGGAGCAGTGGGTGCACCCCTAAACAAAGACATGGGAGGGGTGACCTGCACAGAGCGGAAAGTGCACCTAATCTTGCCGCCTTGTTGGACAAACTAGATGGACCATACTGGTCTTTATCTGCCATCATATACTATGTTCCTATATACAAGGTTTACACAGTGCTCTACATACTGCATACACATAAGAGACAGTCCCTGCTAAACAGAGCTAACAACTATTCCAGACAAACACAACAAACAGGGGACAGAGTTTAAATTATGGGGAAATAGTTGTAACATACAAGGGTACTAAATGGGAGAATAAGGGGTTCAGGATGCAAAGGCAGCCTCAAAGAAGTAGGTTTTTAGTCCGAATTTGAATAGCAGCAGGAATGGAGCTTGGCGTACTGACTCAGGTATTCTATTCCAGGGGGATCCGGGAAACTACAGACTAGTGAGGCTGATGTCAGTACCGGGCAAAATGGTAGAAACCATTATAAAGAACAAAATTACTGAACATGTAGATAGCCATGGTTTAATGGGAGAAAGCGAAAATGGCTTTAGCTAAGGAAGGTCTTGTCTTATTAATCTGTTATATTTTTTTGAAGGTGTGAATAAACAGGTAGACAAAGTGAGCCGGTCAATATAGTATATCTGGATTTTCAGAAAGCCTTTGACAAGGTCCCTCAAGTGAGACTCTTGGCAAAATTAAAAAGTCATGGGATAGGAGGCAGTGTACTATTGTAGATCAGTAACTGGTTAAAAGATAGAAAACAGAGGGTATGGATAAATGGCCAATTTTCCCAATGGAGAAAGGTGAATATTGGAGGGAATATTCCAGGGAACTGTGCTTTTTAACATATTCATAAATGACCTGGAAATGAGAATAACGAGTGAGGTCATCAAATTTGCAGATGACACAAAAATGATCAGGGCTGCAGGGCCGGGTCCCGAGGCCATGAATAACCGGGTTCCCGGGGCCCGGTCCTCGGCCTTGTGCTCAGCACACGGAGGGGGGGGGGGTAGGGAGATTGGTGTCATTTGAAATCGCCCCATGTGGTATGATTGGGGTGATTTCATTGGTTGGCTGTGGTGGGCGGGGCCAGCGGAGCTTACCGGGAACCGCAGTGAGCGGTTCTCGGGCAGTTCAGCAGGCAGCCGTAGCAAGTTTAGCAGGTCCAGTTTGGCGTTTAGCAGGTCCAGTGGGGTAGCGGTCGTTCTTGCACCGTTTCAGATCGGGATGGCAGTGATCGGGCAGCGATTGGATTGGAGAGCGGAGCAGTGGCGATCAGGGCAGCGGCAATCAGGGCAGCAGTGTGGGACCTCATGTCCGTCAGCGGAGGATCGCTTGGAGGGAGCTTTGGTGTGCACGTGTGAGGTGCTGGGCCAGGCAGGGGGTGATGTTTCGGGTGGGGGGTGTGAGGCAATACTGTTTATGATGTGTGAAGGATTTAAACTTTTGCTGCTTCGGTGTGGGGTTTAGGAGGGTAGCTTGCAGGCGGCGTTACTAGGTGGGGAGAAGGAAACGGGGGCTGGAGGCTTCAGCTGGCACGGGGAGATTGCTGAAGTGGGTAGGCTTATATATTGTAAATATATTGATTTATTAAATAAATTGCAGCATGGATTGGGGCGAGGGGATTAAGGGGTTGTGTTAGTCTAGCTGTGTGTGTCCATAGGGGCTGGCTAATTGTGAGAGAGGGCTGACCATGGGCCGAGCACAGAAGGGGCAAGGTGCAGGGGGCAGCGGGGTGGGAGGGGCTAGGGTTCTTCGATCAAGAAAAAAGCAGGCAGGTTAGGAGGTGGCGGCTCACATGGTGCTACGCGGCCCGCGGCACCTGTGAGTTGTCCGAGTAGGGGGTTGAATGGGGGGGTTCCCGTGGGGTGGGGGGAAGGAGGCGCGCTATGGCTGGGAGGGGGATAAGTTCTAGGAGGGTGACTCGGGGTTCCATGCGGGGGTCCCTGCAGGAGAAGCGGACAGACCCTGGGCTCCTGGGGGAGGGGGAGGCTTCAGGTGAGGTGGGGCAGGTGTCAGGGGCGGGGATGCTGGGTCTTGATGGGAGGGGGTTGGGGGGTTCTTGGGAAACCCCGGTAGGCATGGGCCCTGAGTTAACAGGTTTCAATGCGGCTGGGGTTCCTTTCCCTTCAATTTTTCAGGGTATCTATATCCCGTGGCGTCCTGGCAGGCATTTCGGGTCTCCAGCGGCTAGAGGGGTCCTGGGGAATTGGTCTGGGGGGGTCAGCAAGAGGGAGCTGGGCCATGGGATTATGGGTGGGGGGCTGGTCTGGGGTGGAGCCCACTGGTGTTGGGCAGTCTCCCATGATGGGGGGCGGGGGTGTGGCTTGGGGGGTGTGCCCATCAGTTTTGAGTTGGGTAAGGGGGGACAGGGGGCCTAACAGTTCTGGAGCTGTTGCTGCTGGTATTTGTACTTCTTGCCCTACACAGGTGCCAGCGGACGGGAGTGAGAGAGTCAGTATATCTGACCCTAATCAGAGTGGCGGTGTGGCCTCGATGTTACAGATGCTGGGTCAATCCAATCAGGTTGCGGAGGCGCAGTTTGCTCAGGAGCGTGAGGCTGGCAATGTGGCGGAGTGTGTGGAGGAAGGAGGTAGTTTCGGGGTGGTGGATTCGCCCGCAGGGGCCGGGCTTGCGGCATGTCGCAAGGCCAAGTTGAAGCACAAACATGGGCGTCAATGTCATCGCAATTCGTCTTCATCGTCATCTTCTGGGAGCTCCTCTGTGGGGTCGGCAAGGGTGATGGTTCAAAAGGGGGATTGCGCTGCTTCCTCAGTTGTTCATTGTGCCGAGTTGTGTGAAGGCATTCTGCAGAAGTTGAGGCAACGGATCAGGTAGCGTCGGTACATAGATATATTTTGACTGCTTGATGGGCAGAAGCGATCTGGTGAGAGCAGGAAGAAGCGAAAAGAGGACGAGAAGGCAGGTGGGGTGCGGAAGGTCTCACGCAATAAATTAAACTGGACACGGGCCTTTTTAAGACTAGCAAGTGTATGGGGGTCATCATGACCCTAGCCAATATGGCACATTGTTGGCGTATGCGGATGCTATATTGACGGCATCTCAGGCTCACGAAGGGTGGGCCTGGTTAAACTATGATGAAGAGTTCCGTGATATGATGGAGGAAAATACACAGCTGTCATGGGGGACAAAAGATATTAATTTGTAGCTTACGCAAATGTCACCCAAAAAGGGGGTGGGGGGAGCGAGCGGTACGGCTAAGGCGGTCTCGCAAGTATCAACAGCAGGCCTTAGGTCCTTTTGTATCCCAGTGAGTGTGTCCGTACCAGCAAAGGGAGGGCCAGCGGGTGGGGGACTTGTGTTGGCGCTTCAACAAGTCCTCTTGCCCCTTCCCGGACTATAAGTTTCGGCACGCCTGTTCTCTCTGCGGGGCGGGGCACTCTGCCACGAAGTGTAGTAGGAAAGGGGTGGCAGGGGCTCCAGCTGGGGGCAAGTGAGGGCTGTAGTTTGGTTTTGGCGCCTACCCCTATCAGGGTGGAGGCACTGCGCCCGTGGTTGATTCATTTTAGGGGGAGTCGGCAGGGTAAGGCCTGGAAGGTATTATTGTCGAGTTTCTTGCAGGGTTTTCAGATACCTTTTGTGGGTGAAGCGACTGACGTCTTTGCCAATAATAATAGTTCGGTGCGGAGCTTGGGGGAGGTGGTTCACCGGAAGATTGAGGTGGAATGTGCGTTGGGCAGAATAGCTGGGCCGTTTGGCATGCCACCTTTGTCTCCTTTCATTGTCTCACCTTTGGGAGTGGTTCCTTAAAAAAGAGCCAGGGCGTTTCATGCTAATACATAATTTGTCATTCCCGCCAGGGCAGTCAGTTAATGACCATATCCCGCACTAATTGTGCATGGTGCGTTATGCGTCATTTGATGCTGCAGTGGAGTTGGTGCGTCGTTATGGTGAGAGTGGGTTGATGGCGAAGGTAGATATTGAATCTGCTTTCCGGCTGTTGCCAGTTCACCCGTCGGCATTTCCGTTATTGGGTTTTCAGTTTGATTCTCAATTCTATTTTGATATGTGTTTACTGATGGGCTGTGCGATTTTGTGTGCCTACTTCAAGGCCTTTAGCTCTTTTTTGCATTGGGTGTTGAGCCAGCAGACGGAGTCCTACTCCATAGTTCATTATTTGGATGATTTCTTGTTTATGGGTCCCAGGCAGGTAGAGACGTATGCTACCTTGCTGGCATCCTTTCATGAGATGGCCAATGACTTCGGCATTCCGTTAGCAGAGGAGAAAATGGTAGGGCCAGTGACGTGCCTCTCCTTGGGGATAGAGATAGACTCGGTGGGTATGGTGGTACGTTTGCCTGAGGAAAAAGATGAACGGTTAAAAGGTTTAGTGGAGGTGGTGGGATCTTCTTCTAAGGTCATGCTCAGAGACTTGCAGTCCTTGGTTGGACATCTTAATTTTGCCTGTAGGGTTATCCCAATGGGGCGTCCCTTCGCACGGCGATTGTCGTTGGCCATGGCGGGGGCTAGGCGGCCTTATCATCATATTCGTGTATCGGTTGGGATGCGAGAGGACTTGCGGGTTTGGCATTCGTTCTTAGCGGAGTTCAACGGCTGCACAGTGGTGCAGATACCTGAAGTGTCGAATGCGGATTGTCAGACGGGGTGCCTGGGTGAGAATGTTCACAGTCTTGGCAAAGGCATATACTAATATGATTTGCAAGGGATTGTGGGAAATATAGTCCATTCACACCAGACACAGCCGTTCACAATAATTAGTTGTGCTTGAGTGTAAAGCCAATAAGATATTTATTTATGGGGTTATTTCTCCCAACACAGATATGCTTGGTAGCACATAAAACAGGATACTTGCTTTCAGTGTTAAACTTAGAAAAACAAAATCAGGAAAACAACAGCTGAACTTGTCAGGCAATCAAAGCAAAAGGATAAAGACCTGGTTGGTAACAAACTGGTCTTTTCTGTAGGCTCTAGCTAATATTTTCTTAGCAGTGCTTTAATCAACAAACAAAACCCACAAAGTAGGGAAAAACTGTTCTTTCAGGTTAACTTCTTATAACTTCACACATAGACTCAGAAGTGATTCCCTCAGAGCTCACAGGCAATTAGGTAAGGCTCAATTGCTAGCAGTTACCCAGCTGAAACCCCTTAGCTGGCTTGCTTTCTACTACGTGGCTCAAATCCTACTCAGGAGCTTTTCTGAGTAGATTAAAGAACACGTTTGTATTTCTTTGTGATGGTTGTTGTACTTTGTAACAGTAAATTACCAAAGGAGTTTAGACAGAGAGCAATCCATGTACTCACAGCCTGTATCTGCAACCTCTCCCCCTTCTTCAACAATCATGGGTTCAATATCATGGATTGGCACAGAGGAATTTCTCAATGGAGCACTCTCAGGAGAATACTTGTTTCCCTGCTGTCTTTCAAGGTTATAGCTAGGGCATAGATCAGTGTTCATACCTGAGCTTCCATTGCTGTTAGAGTTCCTCTCTAAATAGCCTGGCCAGTATGTAGTCCAGTTCTTATGTCCAGCCTTCCAATCCAGATCCCTGGACACTGGATCTCTCTTCACATACCTTCTGGCACGGGTCCTAGGGTCCCTTCCAAGTGCAGCCGTCTCCCTCACAGGTACTGTCTGGAGATTCCTGGCCCTGCAGCACCACTCCTCGGGCTTTCCCCAGTCCAATGGTGTATGCTTGCCTTTTGAATGCCTTCCAGTATACGTACAGCTCTGGACTCCTTTAGACCTCCCAAATGCTTTTCACTTCTTTCTTCCAAAGGGTTTCTTGCCCTCTCTGTCCGTCCGCTCTGGCTTCTGCTTCTGATGATCCTCCAGATGATGAAGCTGTCCAAGATGATCAAGATGAGGATCTCCAAGAATCTGAGGATAATTCTCTGTAGAATAAACTCTACCTTTATTCTGCTTAGATGAGTGCTCCACCCTAGCACAGCGCAGCTGTGCTGAATCAGGCCCTGCCCTTTGAGATGAGTGCTTGGGGATTACCTCATAGCCCTCCTGATTGAACACATGTTTCCCCACTTCAGCTCCTCTAATGGCTGTTGGAAACCTGGTGCATTCTGGGACTGGTAGTCTTTTATAGAAAAATTCTGTTTTCTTATTTCTACCAGAACTGACAGGTTGCTTGTTCAGAGTCACTTCACCTTTTCTATAGCTCCTTCCTGAGCTATGATAAGCTTCCTTATCACAGGATTTACAGTTGTTTTCTGACGCAGCGGGTAGTTCTGGTTTTGGTCTATATTGTCAGGGGTCATGGTGTGCGGAGGCTTGGCCGTCTGCATGGGCAAGTTCTGGGTTGACCAGTAATATAGCCTTTTTGGAGTTGTTTCCTATCATGGTGGCCCTTTGGGTATAGCCCGAGCGGTTGCGGAATAGGAGGGTTGTGTTTTGGTGCGACAATGTGGCTGTGGTGGAAGTAATTAATAGACACTCGCCCAAATGCCCATGGGTGGCGGCGCTGATGAGAGTTTTCATATTGGCATGTTTGCGTCTTAATGTGACGGCAAGGGTGCGTCATGTGCCAAGCAGTCTGAACTCAATTGCTTTGTCCCGTTTTCAGTGGTTGCAGTTTCGGCTGTTGGCCCCGGGGGCAGAAGAAGAAGCCTCGGCGGTGCCGGAGCATCTTTGGCATCTTGGGATCACAGAGTGATGGCATTGTTGCGGTCATCTGTGCACAAGGGACATGGACATCGTATCTGCGGGGATACGCCAAGGTGTGTGAGTTTTTGGAGGGGAGGGGTTGGGGGGGGGAGAGTGGAAGATAGGATGCTGGGTTTGTTTGTTGCGTGGGCCAAAGGTGAAGGCTGGTCTAGGTCGGCAGTCCTGTCGGTGTTTGCTGGCTTCTCATTCTTCTGTAAGGTTGCGGGTTGGGGAAATCCCAGGGTTTCATTTTTAGTGTGGCGCCTGTTGATGGGGTGGGCGAAAGAGCGCCCTTAGGTGCAAGATTGGTGCCGCCCAGTGTCACATGAATTGCTGGTGCAGATCTGGGAGGTGATGCCGGGAGTGGGGGTTTCGGACTTTGAGTCCATGTTGTTTAGGGCATTGTTCATCACTGCCATTTTTGGGGCGTTTCGCGTTTGCGAGTTGGTACCCTGATCCAAAAAACGGGAGGCTTTTGGGGGCTTGGAGCTCAAGTAGGTGGTGCTAATGGTGACTCAAGTGCGGTTCTTTCTCCCGCGGTCTAAAACGGACCAGTTGGGGAAAGGGGGATGGGTGGTGCTAAATGCCATACCTGCATTGTGCTCCTGCCTGATGCCGAATTTGGCCTTGTACTTGAGCCAGCAGCCGAGGGTCCCAGGCTATTTTTTTGTGCACAAAGATGGTATGCCCGTGACTCAGTTCCAGTTTACGGCAGTGCTTCGTATGAGTGTCCAGCAGATTGGATGTGATGAGAGGCAGTTTGCATCACATTCTTTCCATATTGGGGCTGCTACTAGTGTGGCGGCGGCTGGGCTCAGGGGGAACATGATTCAGCATATTGGCAGGTGGCATTCAGGGGCATATATGGGTTATGTTCGCCCAGAAAAGCTGTGAATTGGGCTGGTTGGGGGGTGAGTTTTGTGTCGGAAATGTTGGGGGGGGGGGGATGTTAATGCTTGTCTTTATTTTGCAGGATCTCCAGTGGGTGGCAGTCCAAGGAGTGGGGAGGCAGGAGGCGTCCACATCCATGGGGGCGACTGGTGGATCATAGGTCATTCTTTTGTGTACTGGGCGGAGCGCCATGCCTTCTCATGTCCTCTGGGAGTCCACCTGGGCCTGGCGACCTGCAACATGCTGCTGATTTGGATGGGCGAGCGCGGTATGCGATGGTGGCAGCTCCTTCCGTTTGTGCAGCAGAGGGCCGGACAGCGACAGCGCCCGTTGGGGCTGCTGATTCACCTGGGAGGCAACGATCTCTCTGACTGGTCTTGCAGACAGCTGATTCATGAGGTACAGAGGGACACTGGTTTGCTGCGGGAGTGGCAATAGTCTGGTCCGACATCATTCCTCGCCTGGCTTGCCAATCTCAGCGTCGCTGGACTCGTGACCTGGTTAAGATCAACAGGCAGAATGGGCGATGGGTGCGGCAGACCGGCAGTGTGCAGGTGCAGCACCTGTGGGTGGACGTGCGTTGCGTGGGCTTATACACACAGATGGAGTGCACCTTTCTCCAGTGGGACAAGATTTACTGTTAAATGACTGGCAGGAAGCGCTGGAATTGGTTGGTCACAGCTTTGTTGGTGGGGGCAGCACAAGGATAGGCAGGCTACCTGGTGCCGGTGGAGGGGTATAAAGCTAACGCTCGCTGAGACGGTGGGGCTTAAACTGATTAAGGCACATTGGGGGAGTGAAGGGCTCCCCAGGGTGGGGTGAGACATCTCGGTTTGGGGTCTCGGCCCAGTCTAGGGTAGTGGGGGGCCGGCCTTTGCTACTAACATGGCAAGGCAGGAGGTGGGGTTGGGGGGAGGATGATGCAACACCTTGCTAATAATATGGCGGGTGGGGGGTCATCTTCTGGAATTGGGGGCGGGGGTTATGTTGAAGATGTTTATCAATGTTTGGGCCCATGTTGTGGGCCAGTGTTTATATCTGGATAATAAAGCTGTGACCAAGGTTATTCCGAATTTGATGTATGTGTCTTTTGTTATGAGAAGGGTTTGGGGGGGAGGGGGCAGGATGAAGGGTGGGGGGGATATGAGGGAGTTACATTCAGGGTGAGGAGAGGGACATCCGGGATACCCTGGTTAATCATCAGGGCCGCAGGGCTGGGTCCCGAGGCCATGAATAACCAGGTTCCCGGGGCCCTGTCCTTGGCCTCGTGCTCGGCGCGCGGGGCAGGGGGGTGAAGGGAGATTGGAGTCCTTTGAAATCGCCCCATATGGAATGATTGGGGTGATTTCATTGGTTGGCTGTGGTGGGCGGGGCCAGCGGAGCCTGCTGGGAACCACGACGAGCAGTTCTCGGGCAGATCAGCAGGCAGCCACAGCAAGTCCCTCCCACCCTCCCTGTATTTGGGTTAGTACAAGGGGTTGTTGCAGCTGGGGGGGGGGGGATTTTAAAGCTAGCGCTCGCCGAGATGGCGGGGCTTAAACTGATTAAGGCACATTGGGGGGGGAGTGAAGGGCTCCCCAGGGTGGGGCGAGACATCTCGGTTTGGGGTCTCGGCCCAGTCTAGGGTAGTGGGGGGGGCCGGCCTTTGCTACTAACATGGCAAGGCAGGCAGTGGGGTTGGGGGGAGGATGATGCACCACCTTGCTAATAATATGGCGGGTGGGGGGGCATCTTCCGGAATTGGGGGTGGGGGTTATGTTGAAGATGTTTATCAATGTTGGGCCCGTGTTGTGGCCCGGTGTTTATATCTGGATAATAAAGCTGCGACCAAGGTTATTCCAGAATTTGGTGTATGTGTCTTTTGTTATGAGAAGGGTTTGAGGGGGGGGAGGAGGCATGATGAAGGTTGGGTGGGGGGGATATGAGGGAGTTACATTCAGGGTGAGGAGAGGGGCCTCCGGGATACCCTGGTTATTATTTAAAGTTGTTAAAACACAAGAGGATTGTGAAAAATTGCAAGAGGACCTTAATTAATTGGAAGACTGGAAAGAATAACCTAGGAAAGAACAACCCAAACTATGGTTACAGGATACATGGTTCCACATTAGGAACCACCATCCAGGAAAATGATTTTGGCGGCATCATGGATAACAAGTTGAAACCCTTCTCCCAGGCCAAGAAGGCCAAGAAGACAAATAGAATGCTAGGAATCAAAAGGAAAGGAATGGAGAATAAAACCAAGGATATTATAATGCCTCTGTAAAGTACCATGGTGTGACTGCATCTTGAATATTGTGTGTATTCTGGTCGCTGAATCTTAAAGGATATAGCAGAATTAGAAAAGGTACATAAAAGAGCCACCGAAATGGTAAAGGGGATGGAAGGATACTCCTATGAGGAGAGGCTTACAAAGTTAGGGCTCTTCAACCTGGAGAAGAGACGGCCGAGGAGAAATATGATAGAAGTCTATAAATTAATGAATGGAGTGGAACAGGTAAATGTAGTTGAATTGTTTATACAATCAAAAAGTAGAAAGACTAGGGGAATGAAGCTACAGTGCAATGAAGCTACAGTGTATCCTGTGTAAGACGAATAAAATAAAATATTTTTTCACTCAACATGTAATCAAACTCTGAAATTTGTTACCGGAGGATATAGTAAAAGCTGTTAGTGTAGCTGGATTTAAAAAACGTTTGGACATGTTCCTGGAGGAATAATCCATAAACCATCATTAAAGAGGACATGGGAAATCCACTGCTTGCCCCAGGAGTCTCACATGAGGGACCTTGTCAAAGGCTTTCTGAAAATCCAGATATACTATATTGACCGGCTCACCTTTGTCTGCCTGTTTATTCACACCTTCAAAAAAATATAACAGATTCCCACTAGCACTCCTTGTGGCCTTGGGCAAGTCACTCAACCCTCCATTGCTCAGAAAAATCCAAGTTATCAATGTCCCTGTTTAATGTACATTATCAAGTTTAAGTTTCAATGTAAACCGCTTTGATTGAAATGATGAAGCGGTATAGAAAAAAATCTGTTAAATAAATAAATAAAATAAAAAAATACAAGCATTGTGAAACTTGTGTGTCTTTTGGTGAATCTGCCAGGTACTTGTGACTTGGATCGGCCACTGTTGGAAACAGGATACTGGGCTTGATGGACCTTGGTCTGACCCAGTAAGGCATATCTTATGTTCTTATGTGGTGCAGCAAGGTGGAATGAATGGAGTCTGGAGTAGGCAGCGGAAGAGAAAAGCACAGATAAAAGTGTTTCACCTGATGCGTGGAGTTTCTGAAAAGGGGTGTAGGGAGAGATGAGAGACGAGAAGTAATAAGGAGCTGTAGTGTGAATGCACTTGTAGGTCAGGAGAAGTCTGAATTGGATGTGGAAATGGACAAGGAGCTAATGAAGTGACTTTAGAAGAGGGGTTACGTGGACATAGGGACACTGGCAGATAAGCCATGGGGCTGAGTTTTGAATGGCTTGGAGACAGATGAGTCAGTGGCAGACCAGTGAGGAGCAGGTTGCAATAGGAGACCGCAATGCAAGTTCCGAAAATTAATGCTCAAGCCTATCAGCTAACAACTCATTTGGCCTAAGCTTTGGAGGAGTGATTGAGGGGGCAGTTGTGCTTACTGTTTAAAACCATCTCAAAAATCTAAAATTTTAGGGGTATGTTTACTAATAGGCGGTGTGGCTTCTGTGTGATATCGGAGCCACGGCCCCATTGTTTACAAATAGTTACAGGTTGATTCAATCCTGGTTTTACCCTATAGCATGTATGGAGATGTAATCCTTCTTTTACAGTATAGTGAACTTAAAATGAAAATCAAAACAGCAATTCCATACACGCAATGGGTTAAAACCATGCTTGGCCTAATATTCCCTCCTGCAGACAAAGCTAAATACCACTCCATTTACAGCTAAGTTTTCAAGCAAATGAGAAACTGAACTAACTAGATTTTAGTCAAGTTATGTAGAGGACATTCACATTTTTGTTGGTATCATTCATTGCTATTTGTACTATCAGGCTACTGATTAAATTGAGAAATGGTTAGTATTTACAAAAAGCTAAAATCAATAATTGTAAACATTCTGATGGAAACCCCAGTACCAGACACATTCATGACCAGTTTGTAATCCTCAGAGATTTACAACCAATTCTCCCCTAAGGCTCAAGGCATACTAGCCTAAAACCTCTGATTCCCTGGTGTAAAATACAGGCTATGTGTTCATAGCAATATGACAAAAATCTTTCTGTGATTATTTATATCTTATCTTGGGGAGCCGGACATAGGGGGCTGAAGGCTTATTAGTCAGGATGATAGGGAATTATTCATTTTCACGAGATTCTATCCTGTGGGTGTCAAAATACTGCAATGTATCTCTTGTTCAAAATATACATGATGCCTCACAGACATTTTGACATTTATCTAAAACTCATGAGCCTCCTTTTCAGTAGAGTTCGTTGTTAAGTAATTTTGTCTGCAGAGAGAAGTCCAGTGGCAATAAATTGCTTAATTAGTGCCTCAGCTTGCTTATGGCTACTTGAGAAGGACAATTTTCAAAGCAAATTAGACACATTAATGAATGAATGTGCCTCAATTGTCCCTTCTGCAAACTGGCCTCCTTTAGCCAGCTGTAAGTATTGCAAGTGGTTGTGTTTAGGTCAGGGACAGAAAATAGCACACATGCATGACATTTTTATAGACCTGTATTTTATCCTTCGCAGGACCTTGTACAAAGTAGCAGATGCAAACTAGGCAGTCAGTTTTAGTGCATATCCCTTATAGTAATTTTCAAAGTACCAAGGGTATATATAGATTCTTTTGGAAAAATTATTATAAAGTTTGTGCATTAAAAAAAACATGTACCTTACAAGCAAGCAAGCCTTTGGAAATTGTCTGCTCTAATGTTTAATTTAGTTTAGTTGGTCTTTTGACATGACCTCTTTTCGACCTTACAGGACAGCAAAGTGGTTTAGAAATTACAATAAGATAGAAACAAAAGAGACAAAAACAGTATACAAATTATTCTCTTAAAAAAACAGAGAATGAAGTGGTTGCATCAGTCCGATTCTGATTCCCAGCAACAGAAACATATCACAAGTCTCTGAAGGTTTGGGTAAAGGGTCTTTAAAGCTATCTTAAAATGATTCCTATTGGTCTCTCTCCAAAATTCAGGAGGTAAGGAATTCCTGAAAAGTGGGCCAAAGCATGAAAAGGAGTTTTGCCTAGTTATATCCAATCGACAGCGTGAAGATGAGGAATAGTTAATTGAATGATATACTGGGAGTATGTAGCATAGCCAGAGTGAGATAACGTTAATAAACTGTACAAGTACATAGGAAAACCTAATACCTTATGAACCAGTCATAAGATCTTAAAGCTAATTCTGATAAATTGATAGCCAATGAAGAGACTTTAGTATGGGTGAGATATGATCCTATCTACTGGTTCTCATGAGGAGCCTTGCAGCTGTATTTGTACATTCTAAAAATGCTGGATAGAAGACTGCTAAACTATTTTGAATAGTGTTTCATTATAAAGCTGGTATATAAAAATGGTTCCATATATAAATAAGGAATTGAAATAGTCCATGTGACTTAAGGATAATGCAAATGCAAGTGTGATCTGATCTGTTTAAGTGCAAAGAAAAAACTTTTTGTGAGGTTCAAAATCTAGGACTCTAAGGTTAGGAATACCTAAGATTTTGATGCATTCTGTATGGGGGACTGTGTGGCTATATCTTAGGTGCTAGACGGGGGGGGGGGGGGAGAGAGGAGGGATGTGAGGGACAGTGGGAAACCCACATTGCTTAAAAGTTTTCTGGATTTAATTTGAGCTTGTTTGCAATAAGCTAATTTGCAATTGCTTCTAGACATGAGTTTAAGTGAGTAAGATCCAGTGAGGTTTATAAAATAAACTATCTGGATGCCCTCTGCAAACATGTAGGCAGTTAAGCCCAGTCCCTGTATAAGGATTGCTAACAGTGCCAAGAAAAGGTTAAACAAAATTGTTGCTAAGTATATCTGTGATGAAGATTGATGTAATTGAATTACAAAGCTACAGCTTGAGAGATAGGCTGAAAACCAAGTATAAATAGTGTTTCCTTTTCCTATCTCAAACTATATGGGTCAATACAAGTGATAGTTCAATTAAATCAAAAGCAGAGCTTGAGTCAATTGCTGACTGGTCATTCTCGAGATGAATGTATATCTGGTTCATTAAGTACAATAGTAATGACTCTGTGCGATGTCCTGGACAAATCCTGCTTGTCTTGGATGAAAAGAATCCATTTTGTCGAGAAATGCTGTTAATTGTTAATGGACAGCTTTTTCTAGAACCTTAGATGCAAAGGGTAAGATAGAGGGCAATAACTCATAGGTTCCTTTTATCTAATATGGGTTCCTTGAGAAGTGGACAAATAGCAAGTGCTTCCAGCAGGTGAGGACAGGTCGTTGTTAATTAGCAAATGGAGGGATGGAATAAGGCCTGTGAGTTCATTCTTAATCAATTTAGGTGGGAAGGTATCTGCAAGAGTATGAGTACTTTTGGTACTGAAGAGCACCTTGGAAGCTGATCCATAAGTAGCAGAGAGAAGCTACATCAAAGGAGTCATCATGATGGTGTGCTGCTTGGTTTGAGGGTTATTCTGAGACATGAATAGTGGGGATAGACATTCCGTTGGGATGTCCATCCCCGCTATTCGTACCGGCAGCAGCCCCCGACTACCTTCCTCGCCGGTTGTGCGGGGAAGTTAGTCGGGGTGGGGAAGAGGCGACCCGGGGGCAGAGAGTGGGTGGTCACCAGCCCTGGACATACATGGCCAATTCTAATGTCGGCCCTGTGCGTTCAAGGACGGCGAAATGGCTGGGGACGTTATTCCACCTCCAAGGGGGAATAACTCCCCTGGTCATGTTTTTATAAGTGTCCCGGGAGCAGAAAGGGCTAGGGGGGGCAGAGTTAATTCCCCGCAGCCTGATCCTGACTTTAGGAGGCCAGATCAGGGGTCAGGCTGCGGGGAATTAACCGTGTTTGCAGGCGGACGGCATCTTGACTTTTAAATGGAGCCACAGTGCCATGGCAACATGACCCCATGGCACCACGGCTCCATTCAAAAGCCCTGGCTGAGTTAGCCGGGCTGTAGCTGAACGTGCAGGCCGGGACGGAATCGCAGTCCCGGTCTGCACATATATGCCTATTCGCAATTCTGATCCCGTGGGGCTGGATGTGCCCTGCGGGATCAGAATTGCAATCTCCTTTGTACATCCGGTTTAGCCCGGACGTACAAAGGAGAGGTACGTGCTGGACAGGTTAACCAAGCAACCAGGGTTCGATTCCCACTAGCACTCCTTGTGGCCTTGGGCAAGTCACTTAACCCTCCACTGCCTCAGAAGAAAGGTCTGGCAATCTACTTCCAGTGACACTGCCAAGAAAACCCAGGAGCTTCTGGGTCGCCAGGAGTCAGGACTGACTCGAAGGCACACATTGCATTGCATTGTGCTGGACAGAATCAGGCCCTTTGCATTTTGTAGCAGTAATGTGTCTCTAAGGAGTGCTTTCCAAACTTTTATCCCATATCACCCCATTTTAACAACTGAAAATTCACCTGACCCCAGATGATGATGAAATCAAACTGACAGATTTCCAGCCTCCTTCCTCTCCCTCCACTCATCTAAAGCAGAAAACAGCAGCAACAGTAGTGGCAACAGCAATAGTAGTGAGCACAGTGTCATTTGTATCAGTGTACAGATCCCAGTAGTCAGCATGGGTTTCCAGTCTAACAAGAAGCTTACCCAGGTGGGAGCAAGGACCTATGAATGTTTGCTGGCTCACAGGACACATGCTGACTGGTAACTGCCACTGCTTGGCATGCGTCACAATGAAAGGGGAAATTACCATGTTCCTGTGACTCCATCCACTGATGATGTGACCCTATTTGGGGTCCTGCTCCTAAGATTGGAAGTCACAGCTCTAAGATCTAAGGTGTTTTTCTTGAAAAAGTATGCAAAAGAATTCGGGGAGAGGCAAGCATCTCATGTTGAATCTCCTCTCTTTCCTAAATTTTGTAAAAATATTGAAAAGTTTTCTTGGGTGAGAATAATTTGCTGATATCAATTGAGAATAATAATTCTTTTTAGCTAGGTTTACAGCTCTACAATATTATTTTTGACATTCTTCACACAATTTATTTATTTAACATTTTTTCTATATCGCTTTTCTACACTTCAAAGCGGTTTACATAGAACAAGTAATGTGTACAGAGCGTAGGTATGCGATCTGTTTTACATTGCAAAATAACATAACAATAGGAGTCATACAGGAAGAAGCTAGAGCCTTCTGGAGGGAAAAAGTTGGACTATAACTTATTTACAATATAGGGATGTATTTACAGGCCATGGATCCATTGGGAAATCGGGAGCATACTTATTGGGTTGGTGATTCTGAGTAGCTGCTTAGGTACGAGTCCAGGGGTGTGGCAGGGCCATAGGATTCCTGGAATAGGTAGATTTTCAGTCTCTTACAAAAGTCTGTTAGATATGAGCATCCTCTTAGGTCTGGTGGTAGGGAGTTCAAGGTCATGGGGGTGTAGAGTGTGAATGTGTGATTGCATGCTGTTTGCTTTTGGTCTTCTGTGTTGGTATGGAGAGGAGGTTGAGTGTATTATGCCTTCGTAGTCTATCACTGATAGGTTTTGTTATGAGAGGTTGCAGACAATTTGTTGATTTGTTGTATATGAATTTGAATGTGCTGTGTAGTGTCTTGTACTTTATCCTTGCATTTATGGGGAGCCAATGCAGCTGCTTTAGAATGGGGGTGATGTGGGAGTATTGTGGTGCTCCATGTATTTATTTATTTATTTATTTATTTATTTATTTAACAATTATTTCTATACCGCTCTTTCACAAGTATCAAGTGCGGTTTACAATGAACATTATGTTATATGGTATGGATAGTATCATACCAAGTCATTTTACATAGAACATAGAACAGGTGAACTAGGTACAGGTAACAGTATAATATTTAAACAGTAAATTATTAGAACGTTAAACTATTAGAACATATGTACATAGTAGATATTTACAATTATCATATATCGCTTGTAGGTGTAAAACATTAATTTAATCTTGAAGGCACGTAGTTATATAATGGTTGTATTTGCTAGTTAACCTGTGTCTCTTTGTGTAGTCTGGCTAGTTTCTGCTCCTTTGTTGTAGTGTAATGAGAATAAATGGGTTTTCAGTTTTTTTCTAAATTCCTTTATGTCCGATAGTAGGCGAATGTTGTCAGGAAGGTTATTCCAGAGGATAGGTGCTGAATGAGAGAAGGCTCTCATGTTGGTTTGTTTTCTAGCTTTTGTGTAATCTTTTGGTACTGTGATAGTGTTTGTGTTTCTACTCCTTTGTGATCTTTTATCTATTTCTACATTGATGAGTGTATTGAGTACTGATGGCGCTAGGTTATTTATTAGTTTAAATGTAGTTAGTAGAATCTTGTATTTTATTCTGCTGTGAATAGGTAGCCAATGGAGTTCAGCCAAGGTCGGTGTGATATGTTGGATTGAGCTTATATTCATTATTATCCTTGCTGCTATGTTCTGAGTTAGTTGTATCTTTTAATGTTTTGCTTTGTGATGCCATTAAGGATTAAATTTGCAAAATCGAAATGTGGGGTTATGATAGCTTGAATTATGGTTATGAAGTCTTGTAAGTGAATTAAAGGTCTTAGTTGTCTCAAGGTCTTAAGTTTGTAGTGTATGTTTTTTGTTAGATATTTTATGTGTGAATCCATGTTAAGCTTATTGTCAAGTATCACACCTAGGTATTTTATTTCTTTTTTTATGTTGATCTCATGGTTATCAAGTGTGATGGTGCTTGGGGGTGTGTATGTTTGGTTTTTAGTAATATATAGTACATCAGTTTTTGAGAAGTTAATGTGTAGGTTCTGATCGCTGAGCCATATTGTTAGTTCTTTAAAGCATTCTGTTATTTGTTGTAGTGGAGGGTGTGGGATTTTAAATGGGAGGTAAAACATTATATCGTCGGCGTAGATATGATAATGGACGCCATGACGTTTAAAGATGTTGCTGACTGGTTGTAGGTAGATGTTAAACAAAAGTGCTGATAGTGCAGATCCCTGTGGGAGGCCTTGAGTTTGGTTGAATGTGTTGGATGTTTGGTTAAGGATTCTTACTGTTTGGGTTCTGTTTGATAAGTAGGATTTAAACCAGTTATAGACAGTGGATGTAATTCCTATTTGTTGAAGTCTGTTGAGCATTGTTATATGGTTTACGCTGTCAAATGCGGCAGAGATGTCGAGGAAAACTAGGATGAAGGCTTGTTTTGTGTCATCAATTCCTCTTAGTAAGGTGTCATAAAGGACTGTTAGCAATGTTTCAACCCCATGGAATGGTCGGAAGCCATATTGGTGTTCGTCAAGGAGGTTCAAGGTATCAATAAAATCCTGTAGTTGGGTTTGAACTATTTTTTCAATAAGTTTGGCCATGAAAGGAATGCTCGATATGGGTCTGTATGATTTTGGGGATAATTTGTCTAGTGTTTTATTTTTAAGTATTGGTCTTATTTGAACATGTTTGAGTGATGGTGGTAAGTATCCTTCAACTAGTGAAATGTTAACCATGTGGAGGATGAAGGGAGAGAGTATTGAGAGTGTCTTTTTTATCCAATCAACTGGGCATGGGTCAAGATATGATGTAGTTGTATTGATGTTAGATATGGTAGCTTTGAGTGTGGTCTTTGAGATTGGGCTGAAATTGGACCAGTTATCCGAGGTTGTGTGCTTCATTTCAGAGTGTGTTGTTGAGGGGTTATTTGTTTGTATTTTTGTTTTATTGATATAGTATTGAGCTAAGTCTTGTGGGGTAATATCTATGGATATTTCATCTGAATTGTATGTTTGTTTGTTAGTTTCTGTATTATATAGAACAATTCTCTTGGTCGGTTAATTGAGTTATTGAGTAAGTTAGAGTAGTAGTTTCTCTTAGAATTGTCTATTGTTACTTTATATGTGTGTAGGGTATTTATGTATTTTTCATAGGTTGTTGGAGATTTGTTTTGCCTCCATTTCCTTTCTTCCATTCTTAGTTGTCTTTTAAGATTTTTAAGTGTCATGTTATACCATGGGGCATCCTTTTTATCAATTATATTGTCGTTTCTATTATGTTGAGACAGGTTAGGTTTTTTTTCTGCTGCCAGTGAGATGGTTTTGTTCCAGGTTTTGATAGTTTCTTCCAAATTTGTAGGTGTTAAGGTGAGGTGAGGAATTATTTGATCTAAGAATTCTTCCTCATTAAACTTTCTAAATCTCTTATTTTGTGGAGGTTGTGTTCGTTTAGTGTGATTGTTGTCAGGGATGGTAATATCAAATTTCAGAAGGTAATGGTCTGACCAGGGGACTGGTATGTTTGAGAGTGATTTGGAGTTATATAGGTTATGAAGTGAGTTTGGTAGGAATACCATGTCGAGTGTTTTTCCTTTTTTATGTGTTTGTTCTGTTATTATTTGGTGGAAGTCTAAGTTGCTTACTGCTTCTGTGAAGTGGTTTGGTTGGTTGGTCGGTGTTGAGGGGAGATTAAAATCATTGTATTATTCTTGCAGATGTGTTTTGTGCCATTTGGAGTGGATACAGAGTGTGTTTGGGTAGTCCTTGGTAGATAATATTGTTGTAGTCTAGTATGGGGGTGATTATCGCCTGACAAACTGTGCAGAAGAGGTCAGGTAGGGAACATAGGTTCTTCAGTATATGTTGCTGGTTGTTCTCTTGATTTGTGTCTGGAAGTTTAGTCTTTGGTCCAGTATAATGCCCAGGTACTTAACTTCTGTTTTCACCTGGATGTCACAGTCTGCAAGTCTGAGCGATTGTGGTGAGGTGAAGGATTGGTCAGTGGTTACATGGAGGACCTCTGTCTTTTGTTGATGAACAGGTTGTGTTGGTGAAGCCGGTGTTTCACTGCCATGAAGCATTTGGATATTCCAGTGTATTCTGGTTTGGTTGTCTCAAATGTGGTGTAGAACATGATGAATAGACTGTACAGAGTTTGCTTCATTCTCCAGATCCTTTCTTTGTTCCTAGCCTGCCTTTCTTGAAGTTCTAGGCCTGGAAGATACCATCCACTTTTGTGAGCTGGGGCAGAGATGTTCTAATAGGGACCAGAAAGTCTATAGCTATAGGGTATTAAGAACAAACAAACCTTTTTCAAAGATGGGGAAGCTGTAAAACTAGCGGGCATAACATGAAGCTGCAAGGGGGTAAACTGAAAGGCAATGTCAGGAAATATTTTTTCACTGAGGGTGGTGGATGCTTGGAATGCCCTCCCAGTGGAGGTGGTGGGGGCAAATACAGTGATGAAATTCAAAATGGCAATGGACAGACACAGTGGATCCCTTTATACCAAGAGGATAAAATCAAAATAAACTTAACTATTTCTTATACCTCAACAAATAGAGAGGGTTGACCTAAACAGAGCGACGGGTATAACCCTAGACCAGCGATGGCGAACCTATGGCACGCGTGCCAGCTGTGGCACGCGAAGGCCTTACAGCTGGCACGCGTGAAGGTCCGCAAAAAAAGAAAAAGCGGGCTCTGGCTGCTGCCGCGGACGCGGCAGCATGCAGTGTCACGCGGGGCCCCCTCCGCCCGCTAAGCCCCTCTGCAAGGGCTTTCAGATGCGCGAGGGAGACAGCGTCTCCCTCGCGTCTCTGTTAAGCCCGTAGGGGTTAATGGGAAATTTCCCATCAGCCCCTTTAGACGCGAGGGACTGATGGGAAATTTCCCATTAGCCCCTGCGGGCTTAACAAGAGACGCGAGGGAGACGCTGTCTCCCGCGCGAATCTGAAAGCCCTTGCAGAGGGGCTTAGCGGGCGGAGGGGGCCCCGCGGGACACTGCATGCTGCCGCGTCTGCGGCAGCAGCCAGAGCCCGCTGTTTCTGTTTTTAAATTTGCCGGGGGGGGGGGTGGTGGTAGGACTGCTAATGGGCTAGGGGGGGGGGTTAGGACTGCTAATGGGCTGGGGGGGGGTTTGGACTGCTAATGGGCTGGGGGGGGTTAGGACTGCTAATTGGCTAGGAGGGGGGGGGGTTAGGACTGCTAATGGGCTAGGAGGGGGGGGGGGTTAGGACTGCTAATGGGCTAGGGGGGGGGGTTAGGACTGCTAATGGGCTGGGGGGGGTTTGGACTGCTAATGGGCTAGGAGGGGGGGGTTAGGACTGCTAATGGGCTAGGAGGGGGGGGGGTTAGGACTGCTAATGGGCTGGGGGGGGGTTTGGACTGCTAATGGGCTAGGAGGGGGGGGTTAGGACTGCTAATGGGCTAGGAGGGGGGGGGGTAAGGACTGCTAATTGGCTGTGGGCTGATTGGGGCTGTCAGAAAATGGGGAGATGGGGGGTTAGGACTGCTAATGGGCAGGGGGGGGGGTTAGGACTGCTAATGGGCTGGGGGGGTTTGGACTGCTAATGGGCTGGGGGGGGTTAGGACTGCTAATGGGCTAGGAGGGGGGGGTTAGGACTGCTAATGGGCTAGGGGGGGTTAGGACTGCTAATGGGCTGTGGGCTGAGGGGGGCTGTCTGGAAATGGGGTGATGGGGGGTTAGGACTGGTAATGGGCTATGGGGGGGGGTTAGGACTGCTAATGGGCTAGAGAGGGGGGGTTAGGACTGCTAATGGGCTAGGGGGGGGTTAGTACTGCGAATGGGCTGGGGGGGTTAGGACTGCTAATGGGCTAGGAGGGGGGGTTAGGACTGCTAATGGGCTAGGGGGGGTCAGGACTGCTACTGGGCTAGGGGGGGTTAGGACTGCTAATGGGCTGTGGGTTGATGGGGGCTGTCTGGAAATGGGGTGATGTGGGTTAGGACTGGTAATGGGCTATGGGGGGGGGTTAGGACTGCTAATGGGCTAGAGAGGGGGGGTTAGGACTGCTAATGGGCTAGGGGGGGGTTAGGACTGCTAATGGGCTGATGGGGAGGGGTTAGGACTTGAGGTGGGCTGTTGGGTGGGGTTAGGACTGGAAATGGGCTGATGGGGGGTTAACACTGGAGGTGGTCTGATGGGGTTAGGACTGGTAATGGGCTATGGGGGGGTTTAGGACTGATAATGGGCTATGGGGGGGCTGGGACAAGAAATGGGCTGATGGGGAGGGGTTAGGACTTGAGGTGGGCTGATGGGGTTAGGACTGGTAATGGACTGTGGGCTGATGGGGGGGTTAGGACTGGCAATGGGCTATGGGGGGCTGACTGGAAGTGGGGGGTTAGGACTGGTAATGGGTTATAGGGGGGGGCTTAAACTGAAAATGGGGTGATGGGGGGTTAGGACTGGAAGTGGGTTGATGAGGGGGGGATAGGACTGGTATTGGGTTGGGGGGCTGCTAGGACTGGAAATGGGCTGATGCAGGGACTAGAAGGGAATGGATGCTGGGTGAGGCTGGAACTAGAAGGGAGCTGGTGTTGGGGGAGGATTAGAATGGGATGGGGCTGGGAGAGTAAAATGGAGAGGGGAAAAATATTTTGTGTGGGAGGGATAAAAAATCTACAATTGGCCGGGTATTGGGAGAGTAAGTGGGGATTGAGGATGGAGGGGTAAATTTTGAGTAGATGAAATAGGAATGAGGAAAGAGCCAAAGGAGAAAGATTAGTATGTTAAAGCAGATGTAGAGAGAGAATGACAGAAGACAGACGAAAGGACAAATGGACAGCAGATGGAGAGTTAGCAGAAGACACGAAGAAACCAGAAGAAAGTGGCTGGAACAATTGCAACTGAAAAAAAATGCACAAAAGGTAGAAAAATATCTCTTTATTTTGAATTTATTAACTGGAATATGTCAGCTCTGGGAAATGTGCATCATTAATTTTTGCGCTTTGTTTAGTACAAGAGGAAATTAATATATAGTTTTATTTCTACAGTGTTGTTGTATATTCCAAGTTTGGCTTTTGGGGTTCCCAGTTTAATTATTGTCTTCCTGTTTCTAAATTGTGATTCCTTGTTTGGTGATGGTCTGTTCTGCATGTGTAACTGAGCTGAGGTATTCTGTTTATATAATTCCTATTTGACATTGCCACTTGTTCTTTCCCCAGTAGGTCATGTATTGTTGTTCTCTGAGATGTACTGGTTTAATATTTGCAGTGTTGCCTTTTGATAGGTATGGTGTGGTGCTTTGTGAGTCCTGGTAGTGCTGTTAGGATACGGCGGGTTTGCTATGGGTTCTAAATGGGCAGCGTTTGTAGTAGTTCCTAATGTGCCTGGCGGTTGGTACTGGATTATAGTAATGTAGAAACCTTTTAGTCTTTCTTTATCCATATACTCATTAAGAGGCATGTTTACTAAAAGTTAGTGTATGGTAACATTATGCAAATATTTATGCAAATGAAGCACCTTATGCAAATGGGGCTTTAATTGACGTGCTGGCACTTTGAGGAAATTCTTTGGTTTTGTGCGGCAGTTTGGGCACTCGGGCTCAAAAAGGTTAGCCATCACTGCCCTAGACAAAGGCTTAGAGGGGAGAGATCTGCATAGAGTGGCGGTACACCTACTCTAGCCACCTTAATGAGCAGACTAGATGGACCATGCTGGTCTTTATCTGCCATCATATGTTATGTTATGTTAGCTGTTTGCAGCCCTGTGTCCCAAAGTTGTATTTGCACTGAAATGGCTTGATTAATAAAACTAAGAGGGAAACAGGACATGGTAAGGGACAGAGTTTCCTATGAAATAGATAAAATAGTGTTTTTTAGTGGAATTACTTTTGAGCAATCAGCAGTCAGTAACTCACTGTTGATTCATGACTGCCTTGCTGACAATATGCCTAATCTAGTTTATGTAGTTGAAATCTGCTGACTAAGACAGAGGGAACCATTTTTGCTCCACTCAGTCCATCAGGTTATTATATTTACTATCAAGCCAAAACAGGAAAACAGATAGGGCTATCATTTTCAAAAAAGCCTCCAGATGTCTAGATTAAAATTTGATTTCCTACAACAACAATTTGTTTATTTAACCAGTTTTCTATACCACCTTATCCTTCAATCAAAGCAGCTTACTTTATGTATTCACTACAAACAGGTACTGGATATATTTCCTTGTCCCCAATGGGGTATGTTTACTAAACTGCAGTAATGTCATTCGCGTTAGGTTCCACGGTAAAGGTAGAGATGCCCATATAAAGGCATGGGCGTTGCATCGTTACAGCAAGCTGTAACAGCTAACTCGTGTTACAACTGTAACAGCTAACTCGTGTTACAAGGCGCCTTAGACTAACGAGCGTTACAAAGCGCCTTGTAAGGCACCTTGCAAGGCGCCTTGTAAGGCACCTTGCAAGGCAACTTGTAAGGCGCCTTATAAGGCACCTTGTAAGGTGCCTTGTAAGGTGCCCAGTAAGGTTCCATGTAAGGTGCCTAGTAAGGTGCCCTGTAAGGTGCCTCATAAGGCGCCCTATAGGGCCTCCTAGGCTAAGCGCCATATTAGGCACCCTTGGACAAGGCACCACAGAAGGCACCCTGGGCTATGGAACCATAGGTTAAGGTGGCCTAACAAGGTTATGGTGTCCTAGGTTAGTGTGCCCTAGGGACTGCAAGGTGCCTCAGGATGACATGCATGACCTGTGCGGAACAGAGACAGATGTAGCCCTAACACTAGATAGAGCACTCAGGAAAGGCAATGAACAGGTGAGTGAAGGAGGGAGAGCTGGGAGCCGCTGGACCTGCCATATTTGTGGGCATCCCATGTGCCTGCCAGTACTGATGACAAACATGGTGGGGCAGCTGTACCACAGCACAGGGTGTTGGCAATGTAAAGTACCGGAAAAACAGTTGGTGGCAGACGATGGGAATACGTGTCCCCAGTGGAGGCAGAGATGGCAGGATAGTTACAATGATGGGTGGACAGAGGAGTGGTGGTGCCATGCAGATCAGGCACAGGCGAGGCAAGCATACAGAGGTGCAATGCAGGAAAGGGTAGCAGTGCATGACATGGGGTGGAAGTCTGCACTGGCAGTCAGAACTCTACACAGCTGACAGACGCAGATAGACGGACCGAGGGAATGTTGGCAATTGTGGAGAGGGTTTTATGGGCTGGAAGCACAGATCTGCAAAAATATGACCTCTACAGGCATGCACACTATTTGAGTAGGACAGGCATGAGAGGAGGGAACAATGAGGAACTGAACCCATGAACACTGCCAAGAATGGCATTGTATTAACCAGTAGGCTATACCTCCATGGTGTATGTCACAGCAATGTCTGGGTACAGAAGGACTGCATGTCACCGCACAAACTGTCTGCTCTGAGTGCCAGGATAGGGTAACCCCACCAGTACCCATGATGTAATGCACATGCTGAATAGCAGTCTACCCTATAATAAATCCCCTAAGAAACCCCCTGTGAACCAAAATATTTTCTTTTTTCTTTTTGTCGGACCCCAGTGAGGGAGGTTAAGATGGATTGCAAAACCACACCCGTCAAATGAGGTCCATTTTAATCACACAGTTCTTTAGTGAATATTATAAAAACTTAGCTTGAAATGGAAGACGAGTCTTGATTAACTTGAAATAGAAGACGTATCTTGAAAAATACGTCAAGATACGTCTTCTATTTCAAGTTAATCAAGACTCGTCTTCCATTTCAAGCTAAGTTTTTATAATATTCACTAAAGAACTGTGTGATTAAAATGGACCTCACTTGACGGGTGTGGTTTTGCAATCCATCTTAACCTCCCTCACTGGGGTCCGACAAAAAGAAAAAAGAAAATATTTTGGTTCACAGGGGGTTTCTTAGGGGATTTATTATAGGGTATTGTAGCTATCTCTGGTGAAGGGATTTTTTTTGAGTGAATAGCAGTCTACAGCTGATCACCAAATGGGGTCTGCACCTCTCCAGTACCTCAGCTTGGAAAGACGAACTGACAGTGCGTGATACTGGCACAGTGTAGCTACAGACCATGCCATTGTGCAGGTTCTGTGTTCACCCTGAAGGATAGGATGGGTGCCCAGCACTAGGTCCGCAGTATATGTGGTGCTAGAGATAGATCCTGCTGTACATCCCCATCACTACCAGTGTGTGACAGGTGTTCCTTGCAGTCCATCTGTATCCTGCAGTCACATGTGGCCCTGTGGGACCAGACACCAGCCAGATTGGTGTGTACCCTGTGTTAGGGTCTGGCTGATATGGGCAGCTGTTAACAGGGCAGAGGGGTTCCTAGAATTGCATGAGGTGTGTGTAGCAGTGCCTTTATAGGTCACAGTGGTATACACTACATACCAAAAAGGGCCCACATCACCCTTTTTGTAGGTAAAGAACAGGTGCCCCAGCCCCAGGGAAGCAACCTGCATCCTGTTTGTATGAGACAGCCCTCCAGGGTTGGTGGGACAGAGCCATACCTATGACTGGGACAGGGGCAGATCAGCAACAATGCTGGGGTTAGGCCTGGAAAACCCAACTGCCTCCCACCACTGTCTGCCAGTCACAAGTAGACAGCACAGTCAGACTGTACCTTATAGGTGTTCTGACCATGCACAGTCTAACTGCAGACAGTCCACCAGCCAGTCCATAGTGCGTACTCACAGAGGAGCTATGTGCAGCAAACAGGCATCTCAGTGATTAAGAACCCAGCACCAGAAAACACAAATATATCACTGCAGACAAATAGTGTAGTGCGCTATGTGGGAACCTAGACCTGCCATGGTCACTGCTCGGTCAGAGTGAGTTCCCTCCCAGCATGCCATGCTGTGGCCACCCTGTCCATGCAGCTGTTGGTCAGGCACTACAGTGTCCCAGCCATTGCCCCACACCCTGTGAAGATGCATCCTGGCCAATCTGCCCTGTCCGGACCATACCCAAAATACCTTGCTCCTCATTATGCACCTACTTAGGCTAACGCTGGTAACAATGGGACATTTTGGGCCCAGTGAAGGGTGGGCAGCCACAGAACAATGGATAGACATACACACACGCTCACTCCTATTGCAGCATTGTACAAAGATAGGGGTGGTTGGCAACCCTGCCTGCCACACTGGTCCTGATCACAGTGCCGAAATTGCTAAACTGTGCAGGGGGTAGTAGTAGTGCTCTGGTGATAACTTCAACTCAATGCTGGGGCCAACAGCCTGACTCTCCATGCATCTTTGGATTGTGGAGCCTGTGTGGGTGGGTGTTTGTACCCCTGTTCACCACTGCTTTGGGCTTTGCACATGTTGCTGTTGTATCTGCATTGTAGGGTAAAACATAGGGACATGCTCTGCAGGAACCACAGCTGGGGCTTGAACCTGTGACCCTCTGCTTCTGGACACACTGGCTGGGTGTACTGCACCACACTGTTGCCACAGATGCACAATAGTCCCTGGAGCTACCTGTACTTTTCCTCAGCCAGACTTTGTATGTTGCACTGCACACCACGTACTGATGCAGGCCTAGGTCCACTGCAGGGAGGTGGCACTGCTCCCTCCAGCACGGGCACACACCCCCCCCTGCCAAGCTGACATGGCCATTTGCTGTCGGTGCTGGTAGTGCGCAGTCCTAGGCCATCCACTGTGTAGGTAGGCGCCCGACTAGGGAGTGGATCCCGGGGTGGGGGGGGCATACATGGACATCCTCCCATCCCCCTCATCACTGCCAACCAATTTTATGTCCCTTCCACATGGGGGCGGGATGGCTGGGGGGATGTCAGGTCAGTACCCTAGCAACTATTGGCTAGGGTGAACCAGGTAGATATAGGTGGATTGTGTTTGGCCTTGGTCAGCTGCTGTCTTGCTGATTTCTGGTTTCTAAGTTCCTATGTGCCACCTAGGCGCCCACCTGGTCCACCATGTGCCCCAGCTGCCCATGCTACATGTCCCGTCTGCGGCCCCCTATGCCCCATTTACACCATCGCCATAGTGGCCATTCATACTTTGGCACTATGGTGTTGCTGAAAATGGAGCACTACTATCACATTTCTTGGGCTCCCTGCCTAGGCTGTACATTGCTGACACTTAAATGGTTTCTCTCTCCTGCAAATGTGCATCTAATGGCAGGTGTTCATTCGCGGTAGGATTCAGCCCTTCAGTTCAGTGCGTTAGTGTGAAAGGGGCCTCTCCCCACCCACTCTCTGCCCATTGACCTCTTCTCTCCGCCCTCTCTCCACCTTCTGTGGTGTTTACCATGTCTGGGGACATTAACGATCGTTAAGTAACGTTAACGCGTGTTAACGTTACATACCGCGCGTTAACGTTACCTAAAGATTGTTAACGTTACATAACGCGCGGTATGTAACGTTACCGCAGTTTAGTAAACATACCCCTATGTGTACCTGAGGCAACATAAGGTTAAGTGGCTTGCCCAAGACCACAAGGAGTGCCTATAGGATTAGAAACCCCAGTCCCTCTGGCCTGAGATTGCTGTCCCCAGGTGGGAATTGAACTCCCAACCACTAGGCCACTCCTCCACCTATAGATTCTTTGTCAAATTTGGGAAAGCAATTGATTAGACTTAATGCTAATTTAATATCCTCATAATACCTGAATTACAAGTGATGACGATATTATAGATCAGGTGGCCCAGCTGGAAACATAGGACCCGAAATTGAGCTGGGTAGTGCTATAAGCCGTGTCGGCACAGAGCCTGCCCACCTCTTTCTAACCTGGATTTTCTATGCTGGGGTCATATGCGGCCCCAGCATCGAAAATCCTGGGGGTATGTTTACTAAAGCGTCTTAACGTCGCAGCAGTGGTATTATCTCGCGCTAAGTGACATTAGCGCATGATAATGTAACATTATCACGCGATAACATCACTTAGCACGCGATAGCGCAGCGGCGGCGTTAAGGCACACTAATGCTGTGAAATCCGGCTCTGAAGGGTGGAGTAAGGCTTCCCAGAGGGCGGAGAGAAGGGGTCAATGGGCAGAGAGTGGGAGGGGAGAGGCTCCAGGCACACTAACGCTGTGAAATCTGGGTCTGAACACTAACGCCAGTGAAACCCTCGCGTTAAGGCACATTTGCAGGAAAGAGAAACCATTTCAGTCACCAATGTACAGCAAAGCCAGGAAAACCCAAAAACGTGATAGTAGTGATACATGTGCATGGAACAAAAAGGCAAATAAACACAGAAAATGACCTGAACCCCATTTAAAATCCCAATAACCAAGCTGGCCAAAAGTGATATTAATGATAAACATAAAGCAACACCACTGACAAAGCTCAAAAAATTAAGATATCATGTTTGGAAGGGTCTATCTCTGTCCCCCTACAAAGTGAATGATCCCACATTGAAATAGTGCTGATCAGGGTTTATTCATGTTTATATTGGGCAGGTTTGTTATGGCATGCACATGTGCAGTAACAGCAGGGTGGGCATGTAGGAAAGGGCATCTCTACAGATGCTGGAAATGGGATATAGAGGGCTGCAGGCAGCACATGCTGTGGTCCAGCTGGGGCACAGTGTGTGTTAGGCAGATGTCTAGGTGGCACATAGGAATGCTGAAACTGTAAAGCAGCAAGACAGCAACTGACAAGGGTCCAACATGGGCACGAGTGTGTGTCCCACAGTGTCACAGGGGAGATTATCCAGCAGGTACACCCAAGGGCACATAACATTGGCAGGTGGTGGGAGGGGGGGGAAGAGCGCATGTCCATGTAGGCACCCCTACCCGAGAACCCACACCATAGGCAGCTGCCTACCGGCATACTGGATGGCCTGGGACTGCGCACCACCAGCACCACCGGCATAATGGCATGGCAGCATGGTGGCAGAGGGGTGCTGGTGGCAGAGGGGGCAGTGGCATCTGCCCACAGCAGACCATGGCCTATCCCTGTTTAGGTGGGTGCCATGTACCGCAACAGACAGGGTCTGTCTGACATACAGTCATGGTATCCCCAGGGAATGAACTGTCCCTATGGCAACAGTGTGGTGCAGTACACATAGCCAGTGTGTTCATAAACAAAACATCACAAGTTCAAGTCCCAGCTGTGGCTCCTGCCAACCCAGTCCCCATATTTTACCCAGTACTAAAACAAGGTAATAAAGACAGAACCTTTATTGCAGATAACATAAACATGCCTGAAACGCCTATATTTTTCCCTACAGAGCACAGACACCATAAATATGTGCAATACCTAGAGCAGAGTTTCCCAACTGCAGTCCTGGATGGCCAAACACCATTCAGGTTTCATGCTGTCTCCAATAAATATGCTTGTGCTGCATTTGTATGTGCCGCCCCATGGTATGCAAATGTTCTCATGCATATTCATTAGGGACCGCATGAAAACCCGAACAGTGTTTGGCCCAGCAGGACTGGAGTTGGGAACCTCTGCCCTAGAGCAGCGGCCAACAGGGGCATAAACATCCACACCCACAGGCTCCACTATCCAAAGCTTCATGGAGAGTCAGGCTCTTGGGCCCTGCGTGCAGCAGCATCTCCCAATACTAGCATTTGCATACCTTAGCAATGCCACCCTAAACTTGGGAATACGTTACACATATATCAAAAGGTTGCTATGATTAATGGCAGATAACAATTCCTAAGTTAAGCACAATTTGCTGATAGAGCTGCATCATAGCAACCTTTCTGATATCTGTGGAGTGTGTTTCAGTTTTGGTTTCTGACAGTGTTTACCACCCCGGGGAGTGACCCCAACAGTATTGTGTACCATAGCCATGCCTGCACTATGCCCAGGACTGGTGTGGTGGCCAGGGCTGCCAAAAGCCTCTATATTTGCACAATGCTGGCATAGGTGTGGGAGTGTGTGTCTGTCTATCCAGTGTGTTGTGGCTGCCTACACCTTACTCAGCCCACATTGCTTGCACTGTTTCCAGTGTTAGCCTGCCAATGTGCATAATGAGGAGCAAGGTACTGTGGGTATGGCCAAGACAGGGTGGCCTGGGCAGGATGCATCTGCACAGGGCATAGGGCAATGCCTGGGACATTGTAGTGCCTGGCCACCACCTGCACAGACAGGGTGGCCACAGCATATCCTGTTGGGAGGTGACTCTCACTCTGACTGAACAGTGACCACGGCATGGCTAGGTTCCCCCATAGTGCTATGCAGTATTTTTCGCAAGTGATATTTATGGGTTCTTTTTTTTGGTGGGGGGGCCTCATCACTGACTTGTCTGGTGGGGGTATGTGCATGTGCATGTGCATGTACGCTCACATCCCAGTTTTGGGTGCACACATCTTCTTCAGGAACATGCACTATGGACTAGCTAGCAGACTGTCTGCAGTTAGTATCTGTATGGCTGGAGACTCACTGTGCTTGCTGGTGGAGAATGTCAGATAGTGGTGGGGGACAGCTGAGCATTTCCAGGCCTACTGTCTGTCTGCCATTGCCTTATGGGTGTGTACAGATCTGCATTGACTGCCCTGTAGGGTGCCTGTTCCCCAGCAGGACTGGGGTTGATGGTCCCCTCTACTGCTACCATTGCAGGGATGTAGAATATGGATCTGTTGGTGGGAGATCCTGTCCCCCACCCTGAGCCCCAGAGAGTGGGTTGGGTATTGCTACATAATCCACCTATGGGTCCAAGCACCCCCTTCATTTAAATCATGTGACCATGGCACCCACACAGGATATGCACTATTTGGGGTGCATCATAATCCATAAGGACTAAACATGACTGGAAAATACAGATGGACACAGCTGTATCCTAGGTGCATCTGCAAGGACTACCTATCGCACACCGGTACTGATAGCAACCTACAGCATAGTCTATCTCAGCTAAGCCAGGTGCTGCGGACCTGGTGCTGGGCGCCCCACCTCGCCCTCAGGGTGAGCACAGTACCCCCCACAATGTGACGGTCTGTAGCTACTCTGTGCCAGTAACTCACACGGTCAGTTCCCCCTATTAGGCCGAGGTGCTGTGGGGGTGAATACCCCATCTTGTGATCATCTGTAGACTGCTGATCTGCATGTGCAGTGCATCATGGGTACGGGTGGGTTAACCCTATCCTGGTAACCACAGCAGACAGTTTGTGTGGTGACCTGCAGTCCTTCTGTAGCCAGCCAGAGGGTTGTTGGCAGTTATAGAGATATAGCCCACTGGTTACTTCACTGACTGTGGAGGCAGAGGTCATGGGTTTGATCCCACAGTGGTGTTATTTGATAGGGCTGTCTGAGGCGTTTCCTTCTTTAATTTAAATTAGTGCTGCCAGCAAACACACCCTCACAGTGCTGTAACCTTAAGGTGCCTCATAAGGCGCCCTATAAAGCGCCTTATAAGATGCCCTATAGGGAACATTATAAGGTGCCTTGGTGGACAGTGCACTTTATAATGTGCCCTCTGGAGTGCCTTATAGGGCGCCTTATGCGGCACCTTAGGTTACGGCTCTGTGAGGGTGTGTTTGCTGGCAGCACTAATTTAAATTAAAAAAGAAACTGCCTGACAGCACTGATTTAAAGTAAAGGGTAACACCTCAGATAGCCTTACTCATTAAGCCCACTGGGGGATCAAACTTATGACCCCTGTTTCATCAGTCAATGTATTAACCATTGTGCTACACCTCTGTTGCCGTGTTTGCAGGTCAGCGCGCCTAATTAAGGCTAATGCACGTTAACATGCCACGGCTCCCTCTATCGCGCGATAACAGACTTTATCGCGCGATAACCCTAAATGCTACCTTAAGACCGGAACGCCCACTCCTTTTATGGCATGTGTCACATTATCGCTGGAGCTAACGCCGGTAACATTAAGACGCTTAGGAAGCATACCCCCTGGTGTTGCCCCACAGACAAGAAGTCACAGGAGCTACCCGTGTGGCACCAATTTTCAGTGCACACAGTTAGCCTCATTGCCTTAAAGATAGTCAAGGTTTTCCCACGCCTATCTTTAAGGTGCAGAGCGCTAACCGTGTAGCAATGAAATTCAGTGCTACGTGGGTAGCGCCATGGCCCCCGGAATGCCCCCAACACTCCCCGATGCTATGCGGCTAGCATTTGGGTGCTTTAGGAACATATCTGGGATTTTCGAAGGAGACTACCTATGTAGGTGCCCTTCGAAAATCCCAGATAAGGCCTTTACACAGGTAACTAGAGATGATGGCAGATAAAAGCCATATGGCCTCTCTAGTCTGCCCATCCATCCAGAACCATACCTAGCCCTGTGCGAGCAGTGCAACCGCACAGGGGCAAAGGATTACAGGCACGTTTCGGGTTGCCAGCCTTGGCTCCCCCCCCCCCCCATGCTGCCTGCTGTTACACTTCTGCCACCACTTTGTTTTCTCATTGGTGGTGGGGCCAGCGGCAACGGAGAAGACCTGACTTCTAATTTAAAAAAAAAAACATGCAAGTTTTTCCAACTCCATGCTTGTACGCAGGTCTGGCCCCTCTTTTCCTTCTCTGACGTAGGTCGCCTCAGAAAAGGGAGGAACCAGACCAGCCATTCAAGCATCAGAGCAGGGAGGGATCAGATCTGCATAGAAGTGTGGAGAAAAGACCTACGTGTTTTGTTTTGTTTTTTAATTTGAAGTCAGGTCTGCTTCGCTGCTGCTGGTGCTGCCGAGAAAACAAAAAGTGGTGGTAGCAAGGCAAGGGCAGGCAGACAGCTGGACATTGAGGTATGGGGGGAGATGGTGGGGCGCACCAGATGTGCAGTCGCACAGGGCACAATTATGGCTTGATACAGCCCTACATCCATCCTCTCCCTTTGAAATCCTCTACATTTGTTTCATGTTTTCTTGAATTCAGATACAATCCTTGTCTCCACCACCTTCACTGGGAGGCTAATCCATGCATCCACTACCCTTTCTGTAAAGACATATTTCTCCATGGACAAACAGGATAAGTGCTCACATATGGATGACATCACCAATAGAACCTTCACACGGGAGCCTTTCTCAGCTCCTTCCAGAAGCTTTTAGAAGGGTTCTAGCCTGCATGCACATGACATCCTGCTTGTCATCGCTGCACAATTCTCCTTGGTTTTCCTTAGCCACAGAGAACATGGTCGTTTCTTCACATCTCTCAATTCACGCTTATGTGTTTTCAACATTTGTAAATTTTTTGTTTTACCAACCTTGCCATCATGTGCCTCCTAGCTTCTTTAGCTGGATTCTTTTGGTCATTTTTAGATTTCCTTTATTTTTTTCGTGTCACACTATAGAACACATTGGGGCATGTTTACTAAACTGTCTTAACGTGCGCTCTGTGACATTATCGCGCGATAAGGTACCTTATTGCACGATAATGGTGCTTTATCAGGTGCGCAGGTACCTTATCGCGTGATAAAGCGTGCAGTGGCGCAAAAGAGCGCTGAAGGCGGGGAAAGGCTCCCGGAGGGCGGAGGAAGGCTCCCCAGAGGCGGAGAGAAGGGGTCAATGGGTGGAGAGTGGGAGGGGAGAGGCTCCCCGCACACTAACGATGTGAAATCTGAGGCTGAAAACTAACGCCAGTGAAACCCTGGCGTTAGAGCTGATTTAAAGGGAAGAGAAACCATTTCTGTCAGCAATGTACAGCAAAACCAGGGAAACCTACAAAAAAGTGATAAGTGTGATACATGTGCACGGAACAGAAGGGCAAATAAACATTGAAAATGACCCCAACAAAATATAAAAAAAACATAACCAAGCTGGGCAATAGTGATATTAATAGGAAACATCAAAAAACACTCCCAAGAAAGCTCCAAAAAAGATATGAATTTCGGAAGGGTCTACGCTCCGTCCCCATACAAGGTAAATGATCTCACAGTGAAATTGCGCTGATCAGGGTTTCCCTCTCCATTGGACAGGTTTCCTATGGCATGCACATGTTCCACAACAGCAGGGCGGGCATGTCGGAATGGGCAACTGGACAGATGCTGGGAAAGTGGACACAGAGGGCTGCAGACGGCACATGCTGTACTGCAGCTGGGCCACAGTGCGGACAAGGGTGATGCCTAGGTGGCCCATAGGAATGCTGAAACAGTAGATCAACCAGACAGCAAATGATGAGGGCCCAGCATGGGCACGAGTGTGCTTCCCACAGTGTCACAGGGGATAGTACCCAGCAGGTACCCCCAAGGGCACAGAACATTGGCAGGCAGTGCTGGGGGGATGCGTGGATATCTATGCAGGCACCCCTACCCCAGAACCCGCACCATAGGCAGCCACCTACCCACACACTAGATGGCCTGAGACTGCGCGCCACCAGCACCACCAGTAGAAGGGCATGTCAGCAGGGTGGCAGAGGGGTACTGGTGGTGGAGGGGACAGTGGCAGCTGCCCAGAGCAGACCGTGGCCTAGCCCTGTGTAGGTGGGTGCCATGCACTGCAACAGACAGGCCCTGTCTGATGAACAGTCATGGTATCCCCAAGGAATGCACTGTCACTGTGGCAATATGGTGGTGCAGTACACACAGCCAGTGTGTTCAGGAGCGGAAGGTCACAGGTTCAAGTCCCAGCTGTGGTTTCTGCCAACCCAGCCCCCATATTTTACCCACTACTAAACATGCTAATACAGACAGAACCTTTAGTGCAGATGACATAGACATGCCCAAAACACCTACATTTTACCCTACAGAGCACAGACACCATAAACATGTGCATTACCTAAAGCAGAGTCTCCCAAATGCAGTCCTGGAGGGCCAAACACCATTCAGGTCCCATGCTGCTTCTAATAAATGTGTCTGTGCTGCATTGCTATGCACTGCCCCCATGGTATGCAGATGTATCTCATGCATATTCATTAGGAACAGCATGAAAACCCGAACAGTGTTTGGCCCTCCAGGACAGGAGTTGGGAACCTCTGCCCTAGAGCAGCGGCCAACAGGGGCAGACACACCCGCACCCACAGGCTCCATTATTCCAAGCCTCCTGGAGAGGCAGGATGTTGGGCCCTGCGTGCATCTCCCCTTACTAGCACTTGCATACCTTAGCAATGCCACCCTAAACATGGGAAAACTGTACACAGCTATCAAAAGGTTGCTATGATAACTGGCAGATAGCAATTCCTACGTTAAGCACAATTGGCTGATTGAGCTGCATCATAGCAACCTTTCTGATGTCTGTGGAGTGTGCCTCAGGTCTGGTGTCTGACAGAGTGACCCCAACAGTATTGCATACCATAGCCATGCCTGCACTGTGCCCAGGACTGGTGTGGTGGCCAGGGCTGCCAAACACCTCTAGAGTTGCACAATGCTGGCATAGGTGTGTTGTGTGTGTGTCTGTCTATCCAGTGTGAGGTGGCTGCCAACACCCTCCACAGCCCACACTGCTAGCACTGTTGCCAGTATTGGCCTGCCAATGTGCATAATGAGGAGCAAGGTACTGTGGGAATAGCCTGGATAGGGTGGCCTGGCCTGGCTGCATCTGCACAGGGCATAGGGCAATGGCTCGGACATTGTAGTGCCCAGCCACCACCTGCACAGACAGCATGGCCACAGCATGTCCTGCTGGGAGGTCACTCTCACCCTGACTGAGCAGTGACCACGGCATGGCTAGGTTCCCCCATAGTGCTATGTAGTATCTTTCTCATGTGATATTTATGGGTCTGTTTTGGGGCCCAATCACTGATTTATCTGCTTGGTGTGTATGCTGATATCCCAGTTCTGGGTACATGCATCTCCTCCAGGACCATGCACTATGAACTAGTTAGCAGACTGTCTGCAGCTAGTATGTGTCTTGCTGGAACACCTTGCAGGGTGCAGTGGCTGGAGGCTTGCTGCTGGAGAATGTCAGATAGTGGTGGGGGCAGCTGAGCATTTCCAGGCCTACTGTCTGTCTACTATTGCTTTATGGATGTGTACAGCTCTGCATTGACTGCCCTGTAGGGTGTCTGTTCCCCAGCAGGACTGGGGTTGAAGGTCCCCTCTACTGCCACCATTGCAGGGAGGTAGAATGTGGATCTGTTGGTGGGAGACCCTGTTTCCCACTCTCTGCCCCAGAGGGTAGGGTGGGTTGGGTGGTGATACATAATCCGCCTATGGGTCCATAAGGGCTAAACCTGACTGGTCAATACGGATGGACACAGGTGTATCTGCAAGGACTAGCTATCACACACTGGCACTGATAGGTTTTTGCAACATAGCCTGTCTCAGCTAAGCCAGGTGCTGTGGACATGGTGCTGGGCGCCCCACCTCATCCTCAGGGTGAGCACAGTACCCGAACAGTGTGGCGGTCTGTAGCTACTCTGTGCCAGTAACACACACGGTCAGTTCCCCCTACCAGGCCGAGGTGCTGTGGGGGTGCATACCCCATCTTGTGATCATCTGTAGACTGCTGATCTGCATGTGCAGTGCATCATGGGTACGGATGGGTTAACCCTATCCTGGTGATCACAGCAAACTGTTTGTGTGGTGCCGTGCAGTCCTTCTGCAGCCAGCCAGTGGCTTGTTAGCAGCTGTAGCCCACTGGTTACTTCACTGCCTGTGGAGTCAGAGGTCATGGGTTCAAACCCACAGTGGGGTTATTTGCTAGGGCTGTCCAAAGCATTGTCTTTTTTTAATGTACATTAGTGCTGCCAGCAAAAACACCCTCAGAGTACTGTAACCATAAGGTGCCTCAGAAGGCGCTTTATAGGGCGCCCTATAAAGCGCCTTCTGAGGCACCTTATGGTTACAGTCCATATAAGGTGCCTTATAAGGTGTCCTATGGAGCGCCTTATAGGGTGCCCTATAGGGGACATTATAGGGTGCCGTGGCGGACAGTGCATTTTATAATGTGCCCTATGGAGTGCCTTATGCGGCACCTTAGGTTACGGCACGTGAGGGTGTGTTTGCTGGCAGCAATAATTAAAATACAAATAAAATGCCTCAAGAAACAATACTTACATGTCACAGCTGATGCTTCAGCCAGCCTTATGCATTAGGCACACTGGGGGATCAAACTCATGACCCCTGTATTATCAGTCAGTGTACTAACCATTGTGCTACACCTCTGTTTCTATATCTGTATGTCTGGGCGCCTACTTAAGATTACCGCGTGTTAACACGCTTAGCAGCGCTTCACCCGATAATGTGCGCAGCAGCGCGCGTTATCGCGCGATAATCCCATTTTGCTGCTTTAAGATTGACACGCCCACTCCTTTTATGGCAGCCTGCACACTAACGCCGGGCGCACGTTAAGACAGTTTAGTAAACATGCCCCATTGTGTTCTCTGACAATCTCTCAGGCGATCCAGCAGCACTAAGTAATTTTTTATACTTTCATCATCAAGTTGTTTTGATTTCACAGCAGCTATTTTCCAGACAATATATCTCAGAAACTTACCAGTGGGTTTAAAACATACAACCAGTGCAGTAGAACCATGTCAATTACAGACACCCACAAATAGTATCTGCAATGTCTGGGGCCTGACCATAAACCTTCTTCTTGCCTTTTATGCTTACAGATGATGACTGAATTTTGGAAACTCCAGTGCCTCATCACTCTATGATCATCAAGTCCACTCTCAAAAGAGCCAAGAGCTCCAAGTCACACTCCTGGAGAGAGGTCCAGATTTTGGATTGTTTTAGGATAAGATTTTCCAGAATGCCATGCCAACATCCCAAATGGCGTCTTACCAGTTCTTCACGGCCAGGAACTTACAGAACATCATACACAACCTTAATGATATGTCTCACTATCTCCCTCCAAAGAAAGCCAAGCAGTATCATTCCCTTGTGAGTCAAGAGAAGGAGTGTGGAAAGTTTTTCAAGATAGCATTGAGAGCATCTCATGGCTCTGGGCCTTAGACTTGCAGGCCATTGTCCAGGAGCAAGTAGCTAATGTGCAGGAAGCATATACCATGATCAAGCAGCACTATGACACTCTCAAAACACCCTTCAGATTCACCTCTAATCAAGCCTCTGAAATATCTCAGATTTTTCACAGCAGAAGACAGCAAAAATTCTTTTACTCTCATAGACATAGGTATTTTCCTGCCTTCTGCTATAACCAGTCCAAACAATCTGTTTGTGCTCAACCTAGGCAAGAGAAGGTTCAGAAATCCCAGCCTACATCTCATCCACAACTGGGGATGGGGTTCTGACTGGCTTCTACAGAACATGGTCAATATCCCTGTACCTTACTCAGACAACTTTCTAGTGGAAAGAAGCCTCACTCTCTTTGCACAGAGGTGGCCCCTTCTAACTTTCAACTCTTAAGTTCTCAAAATAGTCCGGGAAGAGTACAGACTTGGACTATTGGAGCTCAATTCAAATTGTCCACCAAGATGCCATTCCATTTCCTTCAGCATCAGGAATCTTCTTCAGGAATTCTCCACCCTTTGATCTGCACATGCAGTTGGGCCTGCTCTACCAGGGCAGGAAGGGCAGGAATTTTATTCAAAGTACTTCCTGGTTGCTATAAACCAATCCATCCAATCCTAAATGTCAGACACATGAACAAATTCCTGCTCAAAAAGAAACTCGGGATGGTTTCTCTATATACCCTTCTATCTTTTCTCTTAAAAAGCATACTTTAGATCCAGAGAACATAGCTAATCTGCTTACACACACATACAGATACATCCCACTCACAGCAAGTATCTAGGATTTGTCATGGGGAAGCATCACTTCTAGTACTGCATACTGCCTTATGGCCTTGCATCCACTCATCGCATCTTCACAAAATGTCTCACGGTTGTCACAGCATTTCTATGCAGACTAGACATAAGCCCATCATATCAACTGGAATTCACTGGAGCTCTACTAGATTTGACTCTGGAGAAAGCCTTTCTTCCACAAGACAAGCTCACCCATTCAGTGACCATAGTGAAGGATGTATGAATCAGCAGATGTCAACATGAGCGATGTTGAGAATGTTGGGTCACATGGCTTCAAAGGCTCATGTCATTCCCTTAGCATGTCTCAATATGAAACAATCACAGTGGACTTGTGGATGCAGGCCATGGACAAGATCAGTGACATGATATTTGTCATTCTTCTCCTTAATGAGAAGTACCCACTTTGTCAGATACAGTGGACTCTTATCCTTGAAAACTTAGCCACTAGCTTATGTCATTTTTGCTACACCAGATTAATAAGGCTACACCTGCTGCAAACATATTTATTTATCTGAACAGGTTTTTTTATACCACCCCTTCCAGCGATCAGGAGCGGTTTACATGGAACTATACTCAAAGGTACATGGAACATATTTAACCACTACAAAATTTGAACATGGAACTTAGTACAAGAACGATATATTTATTTATTTTATTTTATTTAGACAGTTTTTGTATACCGCCTTATCCTTCAATCAAAGCGGTCACAACACAATTGTGGGATACATTTAACACGCGGGGATATGAGACACATACACTAATACTAACAGGGAACATGGGCTATGGAGGGTTAAGTGGCTTGCCCAAGACCACAAGGAGCATCTGTGGGACCAGAAACCCCGGTCCTTCCGGCCCAAGGTTGCTGTCCTCTAGTGGGATTTGAACCCCCGACCTTCCGGCCTGAAGTACCTTGCCCCAACCACTAGGCTACTCCATATATACACCAGAGTACACTATTACAAGGCATAGTGATGGCTGGATTCTCTTAGCTATTTACAATGAGTTAAGGTAGGGAGATGGGATGTGTTAGGCCGTTGGGGTATAACTCATTTAGAATTACAGACCAACAATAAACAGCAGTGAATAGCTCATATCCTGCTTTGAGGTTCCTACAAATATTTTTTTTTAATAAAAATGGTGAATCCGCTGAGCCTTTCATCCTTGGCAAAGTACTTACAACCAAGATCATTCCAGGAACCTAAAATCCAATGGCACTGAACTTTATGCCTTATGCCAGTGCTTTCTAATCATGAGTTAAAAGTTAGACATAAACACCTTAAGTACTGATGCATGCATGATTCTATCAAACATGAACTCATGCCCATAATACATAGTGCCTCAGATCCCAAAATATACAATAGTACTATTTATATTGAAATGTTAATTTTTCTAATCAGCCATTTAATACTATTGTATGTATGAATGAAGGGAGAATTTTTCTTAGATGCAATGGTAGAATTTTGACATAAATTTTACTATCAACATTAATTAGTGAGATTGGCCTATAATTTTGCATGTGCAATAGGGCATTCCCAAGGTTTTTCAAGGGCTGTAATTATGGCTTCCATAAAACAGCCCCCAACCTTATTCATAGAGAGAAAATCAGTATATAGTTGTATGAACTTAGGAGATAGTTCTCAGAAAATGCTTGATAAAATTTGGCTTTGAAACCATGACAGCCAGGGACCTTGCATAATGGCAACATTTGGCATAACAGACTTTGTCTTCTGTGATTATTCCCTCCATGAGCTCTCTGCTCCTAAAAAGGATCGGATGTGACATTATTTAGAAAGCCAGAGGAACCCATACTAAAAGAATCAATCTCAGAAATACATAATGTTGTATAACAGTCAAAGAAATATTGAAGGATGTCAACATCTTTGCTGAAGAGAGCAACCTTAAAGGATTTTAAGCAATGTTATCTTGCCTTTTAGCCTTTAAATACTGGGAAAATAAGTAACCTCATTTATTGCTTCTTTCATTATAGTCTCTCACTTTATGCACCAGTACAGATAGACCAACTTGTCAACTTAAGAGGTATTGGACTTAAATATCTGTTATGAGAAATGAAACAATGGTAAGTTGTTTCTCCACTTGGGGGTATGTTTACTAAACCGTCTTAACGTGCGCCCGGCGATAGTGTGCAGGCTGCCATAAAAGGAGTGGGCGTTGCAGTCTCAAAGTAGCAAAATGGGATTATCGCGCGATAACGCGCGCTGCTGCGCACATTATCGGGCGAAGCGCCACTAAGCGCGTTAACGCGTGGTACTCTTATGTAGGTGCCCAGACATACAAACACAGAAAAGGAGGTATAGCACAATGGTTAATACACGGACTGATGATACAGGGGTCATGAGTATGATCCCCCAGTGTGCCTAATGCATAAGGCTGGCTGAGGCATCAGCTTTGATATGTAAGTATTGTTTCTTGAGGCATTTTAATTATTGCTACCAGCAAACACACACTCACATGCCGTAACCTATGGTGCCACATACGGCACCCTAGAAGGCACTCCATAGGGCACATTATGAAGTACACTGTCCGCCACGGCACCCTATAAGGCGCTCCATAGGACACCTTATAAGGCACCGTATATGGACTGTAACCATAAGGTGCCTCAGAAGGAGCTTTATAGGGCTGGCAGCACTAATGTACATTAAAAATAGACAATGCTTTGGACAGCCCTATCAAATAACCCCACTGTGGGTTTGAACCCATGATCTCTGGCTCCACAGGCAGTGAAGCAACCAGTGGGATACAGCTCTAGAGATACTAACAAATCCCTGGCTGGCTGCAGAAGGACTGCACGGCACCACACAAACAGTTTGCTGTGATCACCAGGATAGGGTTAACCCACCCGTACCCATGATGCACTGCACATGCAAATCAGCAGTCTACGGATGATCACAAGATGGGGTATGCACCCCTACAGCACCTCGGCCGGGTAGGGGGAACTGACCGTGTGTGTTACTGGCACAGAGTAGCTACACACCGTCACATTGTGCGGGTACTGTGCTCACCCTGAGGGCACCCAGCACCAGGTTCTCAGCACCTTCCATGGCAGAAATAGGCCATGCTGCAGGTTGCCAGCAGTGCTAGTGTGTGAGATAGGTAGTTCCTGCAGACACACCCTGGATACATCTGTATTTCTCAGTCAGGTTTAGCCATGGTCACATGATTTAAATGAAGGGGGTGCTTGGACCCATAGGTGGATTATGTAGCAACACCCAACCCACCCTCTGGGGCTGAGGGTGGGAAACAGGGTCTCCCACCAACAGATCCACATTCTACCTCTCTGCAATGGTGGCAGTGGAGGGGACCATCAACCCCAGTCCTGCTGGGGAACAAACACTCTACAGGGCAGTCAATGCAGCTCTGTACACATCCATAAAGCAATAGCAGACAGACGTTAGGCCTGGACATGCTCAGCTGTACCCCCACCACTATCTGATATTCTCCTGCAGCAAGCCTCCCAGCCACTGCACCCTGCAAGGTGTTCCAGCAAGAGACATACTAGCTGCAGACAGTCTGCTAGCTAGTCCATAGTGCATGTCCCTGGAGAAGATGCATGCACCCAAAACTGGGATGTCAGCATACACACTAAGCAGATAAATCAGTGATTGGGCCCCAAAAGGGAACCCAGAAATATCACATGTGAGAAACACTAGATAGCACTATGGGGGAACCTAGCTATGCCGTGGTCACTGCTCAGTCAGGCTGAGAGTGATCTCCCAGCAGGACATGCTGTGGCCACCCTGTCTGTGCAGGTGGTGGCCGGGCACTACAATGTCCCAGCCATTGCCCTATGCCCTGTGCAGATGCATCCTGGCCAGGCCACCATGTCCGGGCTATACCCATGGTACCTTGCTCCTCATTATGCACATTGGCAGGCCAATACTGGCAACAGTGCTGGCAGTGTGGGCTGTGGAGGGTGTTTGCAGCCACCACACACTGGATAGACAGACACACACTCCCACACCTATGCCAGCATTGTACAACTATAGAGGTGTTTGGCAGCCCTGGCCACCGCTCCAGTCCTGGGCACAGTGCAGGCATGGCTATGGTATGCAATACTGTTGGGGTCACTCCCCAGGGTGGTAAACACTGTCAGACACAAGACCTGTAGCACACTCCACAGACATCAGAAAGGTTGCCATGATGCAGCTCAATCAGAAAATTGTACTTAACTTCGGAATTGCTATCTGCCAGTAATCATAGCAACCTTTTGATAGCTGTGTACCATATTCCCAGGTTTAGGATAACATTGCTAAGGTATGCAAGTGCTAGTATTGGGAGATGCATGCAGGGCCCAATGTCTTGCCTCTCCAGGAGGCATTGGATAATGGAGCTCGTGGGTGCGGGTGTGTCTGCCCTTGTTGGCTGCTGCTTAACGGCAGAGGTTCCCAACTCCAGTCCTGGTGTGCCAAACACTGTTCGGGTTTTCATGCTGTCCCTCATAAATATGTATGAGATACATCTGCATACCATGGGGGCGGCGCTTAGAAATGCAGCACAGGCATCTTTATTAGAGGCAGCATGGAACCTGAATGGTGTTTGGCCCTCCAGGACTGCATTTAGGAGACTCTGCTCTAGGTAATGCGCATGTTTATGGTGTCTGTGCTCTGTAGGGTAAAATGTAGGTGTTTTGGGCATGTTTACGTAATCTGCAATAAAGGTTCTGTCTGTATTATTATGTTTTAGTAGTGGGTAAAATATGGGGACTGGGTTGGCAGGAAACACAGCTGGGTCTTGAACCTGTGACCCTCTGCTTCTGAGCACACTGGCTGTGTGCACTGCACCACTGTGTTGCCACAGAGACAGTGCATTCCCTGGTGATGCCATGACTGTTGGTCAGACAGGGCCTGTCTGTTGCAGTGCATGGCACCCACCTACACAGGGCTAGGCCACGTTCTGCTCTGGGCAGCTGCCACTGCCCCCTCCACCACCAGTATCCCTCTGCCACCATGCTGACATGACCTTCTGCTGGTGGTGCTGGTGGAGCGCAGTCTCAGGCCATCCAGTGTGCAGGTAGGCAGCTGCCTATGGTGCGGGTTCTGGGGTAGGGGTGCCTGCATAGCTGTCCACGCTTCCCCCCAGCACCGCATGCCAATGTTCCGTGCCCTTCGGGGTACCTGCTGGGTACTATCCTCTGTGACACTGTGGGAAGCACACTTGTGCCCATGTTGGGCCCTCAGAGGTTGGTGTCTGGCTGCTCTACTGTTTCAGCATTCCTATGGGCCAGCTAGGCATCACCCTAGTCCGCACTGTGGGCCAGCTGCACCGCAGCATGTGCCGCCTGCAGCCCTCTGTGTCCCCTTTTCCAGCATCTGTCCAGTTGCCCATTCCGACATGCCCGCCCTGCTGTTGTGGAACATGTGCATGCCATAGGAAACCTGGCCGATGGAGTCTGAAACCCTGCTCAGCGCAATTACACTGTGGGCTCATTCACCTTGTATGCGGACGGAGCATAGACCCTTCCAAAATTCATATCCTTTTTTTGGAGCTTTCTTGGGAGTGTTTTTTGATGTTTCCCATTGATATCACTATTGGCCAGCTTGGTTATTTTATTTTTACATTTTCTTCTGTACATTTTCACGGTTTATTTGCCCTTTTGTTCCGTGCACATGTATCACACTTATCACTTTTGTGTTGGTTTCCCTGGTTTTGCTGTACATTGCTGACAGAAATGGTTTTTCTTCCCTTTAAATCAGCTTTAACGCCAGGGTTTCACTGGCGTTAGTTTTGAGCCTCGGATTTCACAGCGTTAGTGTGCAGGGAGCCTCTCCCCTCCCACTCTCCACCCATTGACCCCTTCTCTCCGCCCCTGGGGAGCCTTCCTCCGCCCTCCGGGAGCCTTTCCCCACCTTCAGCGCTCGTTTGCGCCGCAGCGCGCGTTATCGCGCGATAAGGTACCTGTGCGCCTTGTAAAGTGCCATTATTGCGCGATAAGATACCTTATCGCGCGATAACATTACAGAGCGCACGTTAAGACGGTTTAGTAAACATACCCCCTAATGTATTGTTGCTTTAATTTTCTGATAGACTGATCAAATTCAACTAGTTCTTTCCACTACTTTTTCCTTTCGCTAGTTGAAAAATTGATAATTTCCCTTTCAGCATACTTTTAAATGCATCCCATCACATATTACAAGATTATCTGTTATCTTATTTTTAAGGGCATAATGCTGGAAATCTTGCCTAATCTACATAAGAAATTTTGGGCTGGCAAGGAGATTGGCATTAAATCTCCAAGTGGTTCCTGTAGCAGGAGGATCCACCCCTGTCATTGACAAGGATATAGCTGCAGTGGCACACCAAGGGCAAGGCAGTGGGTGGGGTCTGCCCCAGATGCCAGCTGGGAAGGGGTGCATCCTTACCGGACCCACACTTTGGAGGCAGCATGACAAACATACCTTCAAGATGGGTGGCTTGCTGCGCTGTCTCCAAACTAGGCCGGCTCTTCTCTTTCTGCGAAGTCTTGCATGATATTTAAAAAAACATTTGTTGTTTTTTTTTAAATACTATCCAAAGCATTTAAACATAATCTAGATATTCAGCATCGGCATCCGACTGTCCGGATAGAGCAGCAAACATTACTGCTAACCAGATAGTGAAAATATTGAGATCCTTTATATGCATAAAATTACGATAGACTTTTTGCTATCAGAAAGTCATCCAGCCATCAGTCTGAATATCGCTGTTCTCTGGATAACTTCAAGCTCTGCCCATGCTCCAGCCATGTAAACCCCAACATTATCCAGATAGTGCTGAGGCGGTCTGTGAGGATATTTAGATGCACTGTCCAGATTTATTTATTTAGATGTCTTTTATACAGCCCTATCGTGTAATCAGGGCGGTTTACATTATAAACAGTAATACCTTATAACATGGTGAGCAATTACATGTAATACATATCATGGGGCTAGATCACTGATATTCGCAACATGTAATAGATTCTAATTTACAACGCAGCATGTAATAGATTCTAAACATCTATATTGGATTATTTAACTTCTTACATGAAGTGAAAAATCTTCCATAACCAAAACGGGACTAAGTACAGGGGTAATATGAGAAAATGAGAGGGAAAGGGATCCTTTAGATGCCCCCTCCTGCCTTCTTAACATCATTCTTTTCAGGTCTGTTACTACAATATCATGCATAAAACCAATGAAGAGCAAACAGTGTAACGCCCAACAGCTGAATTTAATAATACCTGCAGCTTAGTAAAATCTGGTCTAGAGAACCTGGTGCACTGGCTACAAACATGTTTTTGGAACAAAGACAAGATGGAGTCTGTGTCTGTCTTGCCATGTGGCTAATCAAAGGCCTATACAGATGCAGCAGGGTAAATTATGAGATACCGAGACTGTGCTTCCTTATCACTAAAGCTAACATTTGGACCTTCCTAATAAAGAGTTTCTGTGCAAGCTTTGGAGAGAACAAAGCTTTTGCAACTTATGCAGCCATGACAGCTCAACCTGTTAATTGGGGTCTCTACCTAAGGAACAGAACTGAAACAACATCTGGATCTGTGGATTTCAACCCTGCATACTGCTATGAACCAACTGTGCGACACCAGAGAGGAGAGATTGGCATAGTTAAGGGGAGAAAGGGGTATATATTCCTCAGAGAACAAAGAACAGGACTTTTCCATCAGAAGGACCTTTTATGAAAGGGGCCTGTTGCCAGCACGAGACCAAGGGCTACGCATCCAGCTGGAATGGGTGTGAAGCTACCTGAAGTCTGCCTGAAATATCCTTAATTTTCTCTCTTTCCCATCTCCCTTGCTGCCAAAGATATCTAAGACATTCAGGCTTGACTAAACAACATACTTATAGCCTATGGGAGTCATTCCAGAACATGAATAAAGGGTATGTACATGTTGCGGGGATGTTTATATGCTGAAAATGTCCCCAACCGTTTTCTTAAACACTGCCAACATGCACGTCCGTGGTGCTAGCACGGAAATCTCAGAACGTGGGTGGAAGAGGGAGGATTTGGGCATGGTCAGCCTCGGAGATGTATAAAGCGTATTAAGGAAAGGCCTATGTACGTATTAAGGGTTTCCCAGAAAACGTCCACGTTATTCCTGCTGAAATGTGGTATACTGTACAGTAAGGCTAGAACTTAGAAAATATTCTGCTGTGCTCTGCAATGTGTCTCACAGAGAAGATTGGTTGTGACAAGTATGTTTTGAACTAGTGTAATTGCAGTCTGGAAAAACACAAGATGCAGTCTTAAGGTACAGGGAGCAGAAGTGAGGGAATGTTGTAAGGTAAAGAAACATTTCTAAACACCCTTACAGAAATATTAAGATGAGCAATAGTGTTTATTCAGGCTATGCACCTATGTGCTGTTTATGCTAAAGGAGCCAATCCATGGGATCCTAACAACTCCCATGTTCAGAAAAATGGGACTGCTGATGCAGAGATAATATTGGAGTGAGCAGGGAAAGGATTCCTTTTTGGGTGAGAAACGGAGATCATATTTGTAGTCCTCGTACCTCATGCGATTATGTTATGTCATAGCTGTTATATATAGATTAAGAGCATCTTTTGGGCAGCATCATGTTTTAGTGACAGAAAGTGAGAGTGCATGTGTGTGTGTGGTTTGAGGGGTGCACAGGGTGGGGGAGGATCTGGTGTGCTTATCTGCAATTCAGGGGTGACATGAATGCCTGGCCAATACCTGGATCGTATGGATGACCGCAGCATCACCAGGTGCCAGTATGATTAGGCAGTCAAACTCAGAGAGGGTTCACTGTAGCTACATGTCAAAACATATCCCCATCAATGATAAGGAACCTTCGGAATAAGGGCACTCAACAGTGCAAAAGGCACTAGTGCATGCCCATAGTGCACATTTGGTGGACCAATGGAGTTGCTGTTGAGCAGGTATTAGTCCTGTTTGTACTGCTGAATGCCCTTATTCTTAGGGTCCCTATTATTGATAGGGATATGTTTTGACATTTAGCTATGCTGATTCCTTCTGGGTTATTTTACATAGGGTACTCTAATTAGGTCAGATATTGTTGGCAGTGTGATAGAGCAGCTGTACATCTGCCATGCCTGGCACTGGGAGCCACAACTGATGTAGTGCTGACATTCCCCGGATTGTCCCACGTGGCCTACATCCCAACCCAGGCCAGGATCAATGAGAGCTGCAAGAGTGGTGATAAATCTGGAGTCTGGCTACTTGATGTGATGGCACAGGGATCTCCCCCCCTATGCCCACACAGCCCTGACCAGGGGAGAAGTGCCACAAAGCTGGCTATAGGAAGACAAACAGGGTTGCCCCTCAGGTAGCGGATGTATACAGACTGTCATATGCCATGATGGGACAGGTGTAGTTGCTGTGAGAGATGCCAGTACCCAGGTAGTTCAGCCTCAGATGCCATAGCCAGAAAGCCCTACTACAATGACAACTACTACTGATCAGTTGTATAATGACACAAGGCTTATGCAGCGCTGCACAGATACACATAACAGATAGTCCCTGCTCAGCGGAGCTTGCAATCTAGTCAGGAAAGACAACACAGCAGCTGTGCACAAGATTCATCCAGGGGGAATGGTCAGGAAACACAAGGGAGCTTAGGCAGATCTGATCCAACAGCGGCACCAATGGGGTGGGCACTTAGCCTGGATTTGAGAGGGGCCAAGGACAAAGCATGAGGCACATGCTAAGGTAGTTTGTTCCAGGCATACCAAGCAGCAAGCTGAAGGGAGCGAAGTCTGGATTTTGCAGTAGAATGGAAGGGCACAGATATAAACAATCTGACAGAAGAACAGTGTCCATGGGTATGGATGTAGGGAGAGATAAGAGGGGAATGGCATTGCAGAGCAGCAGAATGAGGGCTCTTATAGGCCAGAGGCACGGAAAGGGCATACATTTGTTGCTCAGCAATATTATGCATCCTTTGGGGACATGCAAGTTTGGGGTTTTGTGGACTTGGTTAGAAGTTTAAGGTGTGTTTGTAGAGATGTCCAGGGCAGGACTCACTGGGGCTGGTTCCTAATGTCACGTACCATTTGATGCAGTGTATGTCCTGACATACATGTTCATATGTACATTCTTGTATACCATATTGAGGTGCACTGGACTTGCCTAGTACTTTTCAGAGCATGAGGGGGACCAGAATATGGTATATGGTCTAGGTTGCAGCAGCTGTCATTTCTCATTGGTATTTATGTCTAGTATGCATCAGCACACTACTGTCTGTGATGGGCAGCTTAGGAGATGCACGTTTTTCCTGAGAAGCGTGGCATCCACAGGTACGTTGCAGACACGCTCAGCATCCAAAACATGTAATGTTTAAGAATACGGTGGGCTCGAGGACATCCAAAACATATACTCACGTCTGAGGCACGGGGCTGACTGGATAGTGTAGCACGTAACCGCCGCACACATCTATTGCCCTGATTCCTGCCCGTGGATTTGGAATTAGGTTCAAAGGGGGACCATTTTTTATTTATTTATTTAACTTTTTTATATACCGTTTTTCTGCAATTCAAAATGGTTTACAATGAACAGTTTGTAACAGTGTATTCACAGCTGTTTTACAAGGAACAAAAATGATTTGAACAATGGTAGAACTGTTTCAGTAGAACTATTTTCAAGAGAACTATTTAGACGTGTCTGCAGGCCGGATATGCACATTATGGAATTGGGCTCCACGAGTTTTCTTTCTCACTCTGCTGTGATATCAGACAGTGCTTTGAAGTCACTGCTGCTGGAGCAAGGTAAGATCAGTTTATCTTGCCTCAGGGGTTCTCTCTGAACCTCTCTGAGTCCTTTCAGTATGCTGGGATATATCCCATTTGGTCCCATGGTCTTGTCCACTTTTAGTTTTTCAAGCTGTTCAAACACATCATCTTTTGTAAATGGTGTGGTATCTACTCCATTCCCATTTATATATTTGTCAATCATATGTGGTTCTTCAAGATTTTCTTTCCACGAATCTGTCCTCAGCAATTTTGAGTCTTGCAATTCCACCTCTGATCTTCCTCTTCTCCAGAAAATCAGGAAGCAGGATGCCAAATCATACATTTAATTTTTTCAAGGGCTCACACATAGCTAAAAATTACTTTCACCTGGAGACAGTTTGTTTGCATAAGCTAGGAGAAATCACTATGGATATGCTTTAAAGTTTAAGTGGGGCTATGATTTTAGTCTTTTCTAATATGTCCACCAACTATGGGTATTTCAGAACAATGTAATGGGATATGATGTCCTCTCTATTTCAAATGATCAGTCGAACTGGAAGTTGAAAATGTTAAGCATAAAAATCTTCCAAAAAGGTACTTCTATCTTTACCCTCTGCTCCTTCTTGCAAGCAATAATCTGCAGGCTAATTCTCCTTTTTCTATTAGTTAGTCTTGACATATTCTCTGCAGTCATCCAACAGACAGCTAAAATCTATCACTTCTTTCTCTAACACTGGCAAAATTTGTCCCTTTCTTTCTACGCACACTACTAAGATATTTATCCAATCTTTAGTCATCTCCTGTCTAGACTATTGCAACCTCCTCCTTGCTGGTCTTCCTCTGAATCATCTCTCTCCCCTTCAGTCTGTTCAAAACTCAGCTAATCTTCCGCCAGCCACGATATCCTCATATAACCACTCTTCTCAAGATGCTTCACTGGCTCTCTTTTTGTTTCCATATCCAATTTAAACTTCTCCCACTGACCTATAAGTGCACTCACTCTGCTGCTTCTCACTACCTTTCCTCTCTTGTCTCTCCCTACACCCTTCTCGGGAACTCTGCTCTTCTGGCATATCCCTTCTATCTGTGCCCTTCTCTTCTACTACCAACTCCAGGCTTTGATCCTTCTACCTTGCTGCTCCTTATGCCTGGAACAAAGTACCTGACTCTGTGCATCAGGCTTTATCTCTGGCTCTTTTCAAATCCAAGCTGAAAACTCAACTCTTTGAGGCCACTTTTGGATCCTGATCCACTTAGTCTATGTGTTTCTTACCATTCCTCTAGATTTATCCTTGCTCTCAGCTGTTGTGTTGTCTGTCTTGACTAGATTGTAAGCTCTGATGAGCAGGGACTGTCTTCTACATGTGTCTGTACAGTGCTGTGTATACCTTGTAGCGTTATACAAATGATAAGTAGTAGTAGTAGATGGCCTTCCTACGTTTTTTCACAACTGGCAGGGTAACCTCTGTGGTTGCAACCTTGGCCGCAACATGGTTTGTGCATACCCAAATAGCCACTATTTGTTATTCCAATTCATCTAATTTGTCCGCATTACTGAGAGTTCCTCACCATTCTTCTCTAAGCAGCTCTTTACCTTGCAGAATCTCATTCATCAGAGCCATTAATTTCACTAACTTTCCCAGGTGCCATTTTCTAAGGAAAGGATGTTTCATCTTTCATTCATTCTTGTGCAGCTGTATTGTGGAATTATAGCTTTCCTGATTTATGTGAGGACATTACTGTGCAAAGTAAACATAAATCGAATCCAAATTGGTGTGATAAGAAGGATATTCTAGGAATTTAATAGTCGGCCTCTTCAGAGTTCTTGCTCTCTTCATGAGCCATCATTGACCAAGTTCACCAGTCTCTCTCTTCTCAGCAGAGTACATATTAAAACAATATAGTATAGTATACATATTACAGTACACAGGAAAATATTCATATAAGAAGTATGATAGAATTTGGTGGAGATTTGAATAATACAGCAGATGGTTAGCCTTTACAGACGTGAGGGTGGAAGAGGTTGAAAAGATAGTGGGTCAGATGCGGTCGTAGTTGGGTGTATGTTAGATCCCTGACCTGCATCTTGGGTTCATTTGGGGATATCTCTAGTCATGGATCAGTTGGTGTAGATAGTGAACAGTTCCCTGTCAACTGGGGAGATTTTGGCTGCCCTAAAGAAGCGTATAGTGATGACAATGCCTAAAATTACAAATGTGTTAAAATATGAGGATTTTAGGCCGATTTCTAATCTTCCTTTTTTGGCATAAGTTGTAGAGCATTGTGTAGTCATTCAGTGGTTGGATTACTTGGATTGTTGGAAAGTTTTGGATAATTATCAATCTGGATTTTGGCGATTGTATAGTACCGAGACTTTGTTGAAAGCTCTTTTTGATGATGTGACTATTATGTTTGATGGTGGTGGAGAGGGGCTCCTTCTTCAGTTGGATGTTGGGGCCACTTTTAGCACAGTAGAGCATAGATTGATATTAGATTGTCTTAAGGCGATAGGAGTAGGGGAAACAGTTTTACAATGGTTCTCCTCTTTCCTGAGGGGGAGGGAGCAAAGGGTGAAAGACAGAAGCTGTCTGATGGTTGGGAACTTATGAATGGGGTCTGACAGGGATCGGTTTTATCCCCTTACTTATTCAATGCGTATATGATACCATTATGTGTTTTTATGAGACAGATAGGTTTATGTTTTTAAACTGTATGTATGCAAACGATGTTCAAGTCTTGTTGCCATTGGACTTGTCTGAACAGGATATTGTGTATTAGAATGTTGCAGGAAGGGTTTGCTCAAATGTCTGCAGAAGACGCAGATTTTGTGGTTATCAAATAGTAGGAAGGTTGATGATTTGAGGTTGGATAGGTTTGTTAGTTCTTGCATAGTTTAGGAGTTTGGTTGGATAGTTCCTTAACATTACATGACCATATTTCAATGGCGATTAGGTCTTTGTTTGGGGTTCTAAGAATGATCTGTGCTTTGCGGCCTTATGTTTTAGAAGAGAGGTTGGTTTCAATGACAAGGGCATTAGTTTTACCTCCTATAGATTATTGTAATTTGCTGATGTTGGGTCTTCCGGACAAGGAGGTAATGAGACTGTAACAAGTTGAGAATACAGCAGCAAAAATTATGACAGGATTATGCAAATATGATTGTTACCCGTGGATTGATAGAATTGCATTGGTTGACTGTGGCATTTAGGTTTTGTCATGATATTAGCACTTAAGGCGTTGAATGGGATGGCACCTGTTTATTTGCAGGAGCTAGTGGAGTATTATGTGTCTTCTTGAGTATTACGGTCTGAGGATAGAATTATTAGTTGTCCCAGGTTTGAGGTGTATTCAGAAGTCTAGTTCCCAGCTTAGGACCTTTCAGGTGCAGGCATCTTTACTATAAAACTCCTTTACTATGAAACTCCCTTCTGGAGCAGCTACGTAAGTAATCAGATTTTAAAGCATTTAAAACTCAGTTGAAGACTTATTTGATTTTACAGGCTTTTGGAGGGGGAACTGTAATGATGGGGATTGACTGTTAATTGCTTTTCTGCTACCGCTATGAACATTTATGGATATATGGTATAGAAATATAATGAAATAAATAAAATAAACATCTTAAGAAACAGCAAAGTGAACATGCAGAGATGAAGGTGGACTACACGGTACAATATAACAAAGAAGCAGGGATAGATAATACTGGGATGTTAAAATGAAGAAAACATTGCATGTACAATTGGAAAGGTACAAGCAACCTCAGTTATAGGGTTTGTGGTGATCTAGACCTGCTGCAGTGTGTGAAGGTGAACTCGGTCAGAGTGGAATGTCTAGCTAACCAGTCACCTGAATCCATCCATCTGAGTCTGTAACTCGTAGCATGGACCACATAATATTTTTATTCTGTCTCTTTTGTGTTTAATGTTACATTTTAGTATAGTAAACTGCCTAGATGAACCTTTTGGTTGATTGGTGGAACAGTAAGTGTCTGGAAATAAATAAATAAGTGGATATGAGTAGCTGTACATCATTTGTTCAGCTGGAGACCTTGGTATCCATCAAATAAATCAGTTCAGCTAGTGACTTATTTATTTATTTATATAACAGGATTTTTAAACTACTTTATCATTTTATCATGACTTGAGGTAGATATTAAGAGGCACATTCAGACATGTGCATCCCCGGGCTGTCTGGACGTCTAGACATCCAGATGGCCCAGGGATGCATCTGATTCTGCTCCTGTGGGGGCTAGACGTCCCCGTGGGAGTAGAAACACAGCACAGTGGCTGGACATCTGGAAGGTGCCCCGATTCTGGCACCCGGACGTTCAGTCACTTCCCCGGCTAACTCAGCTAGGCTTCTCCATGGAGCGGCAGTGACATGGCATCCTGTTGCCATGCCATCACGGCATCATGAAGGAGCTGCGATCACCAACCGCCCCCCCCCCCCCAAAAACATTCTTTCCCACAGCCCGACCCGATCAGGCCTCCAATGTCTGGGGTCGGGCTGCAGGGAACCTCTTGCACCCCCTCACCTCTTCAGTCTGGCCCAGTTCTGCTGTCCTCCAACGTCCAGGGGGACTTATTCCACCTCCAAGGTGGAATAAGTCCCTCATCTAACCTGCTGACCTTGGGGTTGCTTCCCCTCCCATGCCTGCTCTCTCTCCTCCCCCGGCACACCCCCTTCCACCCACAAACAGGGCTGCCACACAAGCATATGTGCGGGGAGCTCTGTTCTCGCCAGCACGATCTGGTCATTTACCACATCTGGACATCCGGATCGAACGTCCAGACCCGCTAAATTGGGATCAGAATGACCCCCTAAAAGAACAAATCTTTGTGGAACCCTGTAGGTCAGAGCTCAAAGTGGTGATGAGGTGCTGACAAACAGTATGGACTGGTGCCTGTCTGATAGTCAGGATCTGAACCAGGCAAATCCTGTGCCATTGATACCTTTTTCTGCCAGTCATTCTATCATGATATTGTGGGCCTAGTGTCCAAAGCTGTCGAGGAGTTCTGGAGCACTAACAATAAGGCAGATCCCTTGGCATGTTTTTTGTGGAGATCACCTAGCAGCAGGGCTGGTGCAAGGATTAGAGGCACCCTAGGTAAGCCCTCCATCCTCCTGCCTTCCGCCCTGCCCCTTCCTCTAACCCATTGTTTCCGCTGCTACCCCTCTCCAGGGCCTGCAGTGGCAGGAATACCATTGAAACCACAAAGCAGCACTTACCTAAATTCTCCATCACTGCATTGTGCTTCCTGCCTTCTAAGACCTGCCGCTTATGCCCCCTCCTGATGCAGACTTCCAGTTCAGAAGTCTGCATCATAGGGGGTGGAAGTGGCAGGATCTAGAAGGCTGGAACCATGATATAATGCTGGAGAGTTTAGGTAAGCAATGCATTGCCATTTCAATGGCATGGTCACAGCTGCAGGTCCCAGAGAGGGGTAACAACGGTGATAATAGACACCCCCAGAATGCCAGTGTTCTAGGTGACCGCCTAGTTTACCTAATGGTAGTGCTGGCCCTGCCTAGCAGAGGTATGAGGACTGTCTCTTTTCGTAAACAGGTCTTAATCTGGATTAACATAGATCTGGCCAGTTTCTCTTTCCTAGCCAATTGTTGAGTTATAGCCGTGCTTGATAGTCTTGGCATTCACATGAAAATACATGGACTGTGAATACCTGTAGTTTTCTTCTCTCTAGCCTATTCTATAATAGTTAACATTTGTTTAGTCTGATGAGTACAGAATAGAAACCTCAAAACACTTTTTATGAATGCAAGATATACTACCAGCAATTCTTTGTTTGAGGGATTTTTGCTTTATCTTATAAATAAATGACCAAGGATGAAAGCAATGTACAATTGCAAATTAAAATGTTCCCCTGCTAACATTCCCTCTTCTTTCCCCAACTGGTGATTAATCCATTTTGTGCTTCCTACATTGTCATCTGTTTCAGCAACATTAAATTTCAATTTGGTGAGTGGCACAGGACATCTGGTCCTACACAAATCAAATAAGTAGCATTTGACAATGAAGTTGTTTGCTGCATGCCAAACAAGATCAGATTTTATTTACTGTTTCTAAAACTAAAGGAAATTTCTTTCTGTGGGATTGCTGGTTCATGGGCATCCATAAATAATGACCTGTATAAGGTTTTCTTTCCCCTTTGTAAACGATCATCTTAGCCACCGAGGTTATAAGACATTCTCTGTTATTGATCATAACAGAAACTTCCAGTTCCTCAAACATCGAGTTTTGCTAATTTCCTTCCCTCAGTCCATGTGCACGTGAACTTACATTCAATGAAATTATATATTATATACTTTAATAGATTTCTATGCTAGAGCTGTATTTACTGTGTGTTAACATGATAATATGCATTTATGCAATTTAAGACATGTTAAGGGGGTTATTTTAGAAGCCTTACTCACAATCCAACTTGGAAATTCTGGCTTCCACATCTAAATGGCAATTTTAGAAAAGGTTCAAGTGGCACATGAATGTCCATGATACATAGATATTGCAAGGGGGCATGTGGGGAGCATGGTTTCAGAGTGGCCTGAGCAAATCAAAAATTTGCATGTGTATTCTCCATTTCATAAAGGGAATGCACAGAATACTCTCTTAGGCGTCACAGGCTAGCATCATGATCTTTGCAGTTTTCCAGGTCATGCCGCATCTTAGTTAGTGGAACCGACATTTCAGTGGAAAATCAGTTCCACTTACTGAGACACAGCATGACGTGGAAAACTGCATAGATAATGCACCTGTATGGTAAAAGGTTTCCAGATTGGGATTTACCGGTACATCTGCTCACTGGCATGTATATATTTTTAAAAAGTGCTCATTTCGGTCAGTTCTTTACAGGAGGCATGAAAGGAGTTATCCTCCCTAATTCCTCGCTGTTTATTTCTCCCTCTAAATTGAAATTGTGGCCACTGTATTAGCGTCATAAGATTATAAGATACGCCATACTGGGTTAGACCAAGGTCCATCAAGCCCAGTATTCTGTTTCCAACAGTGGCCAATCCAGGTCACAAGTACGTGTCAGGTTCCCAAAAAGGCATACAGATTCCATGAAGCTTATCCTGGTGTAAGCAGTGGATTTCCCTGGTCCACGTAATAATGGTTTATGGACATTTCCTTCAGGAACTTGTCCAAACCTTTTTTTTAAATCCAGCTACATTAACAGCTATTGCTACATGCATCAGTAGTGAATTCCAATGTTTGATTACGCATTGAGTGAAAAAAATATTTTCTCTTATTAGTCTTAAATGGGTTACATTATAGCTTCATTGTGCGTCCCCTAGTCTTCCTACTTTTTGATTTAGCAAACAACTGATCTATGTTTATCTATTCCACTCGATTCATTAATTCATAGACCTCTATCGTATTTCAGCCAGCATTTTTCAAAGTTGAAGATCCCTAACCTTTTAAGCTTTTCCTCATAGGGGTGTCCTTCCATCCCCTTTACCATTTTGGTGGCTCTTCCCTGTACCTTTTCTAATTCTGCTATATCCTTTTTAAGATATGGTGACCAGAATTGTACACAGTATTCAAGGTGTGGTCTTACCATGGAACAATATAGAGGCATTATAATATCCTAGGTTTTATTCTCCATTCCTTTCCTTGTGATTCATAGCATTCTATTTGCTTTCTTGGCCGCCGCTGCACATTGGGCAGAGGGTTTCAAAATGTTATCCACGATGACACCTAGATCAAGGCCCGTACCTAGCCCTGTGCGAGTGGTGCGGCCGCAAAGGCTTAAGGGGAGCATTTTAGCTCTCTTCCGTTGCCTGGCGCCGCCACTTTTTCTTCTCTCAGTGGCGGCAGGCAATGGCAGGACAGCTAAAATGCACCCCTTAAGCCTTCCGCCGGCATGTAAGAGCAAGATCAGGGAGGGAAAGATCTGCTTAGCATGCCAGCGATTTGCACATCGGGCTCGCCTCTTCTCTCCCGCCACGGGGGGGGGGGGGGGCGCGCCCGATGTGAAAGTCACACAGGGCACGATCTTCCCTCGGTACGGCCCTGCATAGATCCTTTTCCTGGGTGGTGGTTACTAATATGGAACCTTTCATTCAACCTTATATTTTATTGTAAACCGCATAGTTAATAGATATGCAGTATATCAAGTAAAATAAACCATAACTATTGGGTAACCGTAGTTTGCGTTGTTCTTTCCTAAGTGCATAATTTTGCGCTTGTCCACATTAAATTTCATCTGGAATTTGAAAGTCCAGTCTTCCAATTTATCAGGTTTCTCTTGCCATTTGGCCATTTAGCCCTACCCTCTGCTTTCTATCTTTTAACCAGTTCCTGATCCACAATAGCACGCTGCCTCCTTTCCCATGACTTTTTAATTTTGCCAAGAGTCTCTCATGAGGGACCTTATCAAAGGTTCATCTTTATCTATCTATTGATTCGCACCTTCAAAAAAATATAACAGATTAGTAAGACAAGGCCTTCTTTGGCTAATTCCATGGTGGCTCTCTCCACGTTGGTTTATAAAATATCAGCTTGCATGTGTAAGTACTGGCATTTATAGATGTAAGATCCCGAGTTGCCTCCGTTGATTTTTTTCCATGTAGGTGTGTAAAATGGCTCCTGTCTGTACACATCAGCAAATATACGTACGCTCCTGCACATCATTAAAATACAGAAGACTCCAAGCTTGGCAGAGCCTTTTCTAAAATATTGGCAGAACTGTGTATAACCCAGTCCAGACTTCTCATTTCTAGTCTCCACATACTATTTAAAATTTTCTTTCACATAACACAAGCCCTATGGCTGTCAATGAGGCCTCTTTGCCAACTATTTGCTTCGCTCAAATTAATGCACATTTATTTATTTTATTTAGATTTTTTATAGCCTGCTTTATCTATGTCAAAGTGGGTTACAGTAACTCATATAAAGTGGATTTTAGAAAAGATATCCAAGTCTAATTGGGGACGTCCAGGGTGAACATGCAGAAAAACATCAGGAATATCTATATCTCTGACTGATTTTGAAAACATAGGCATCTCCGATGTGGACGTGCATGCGGGCGGCCATACATATGTCCCCATTAGAAAAGTTTGGGTTGGGGATGTTCATCTCATGCAAGCTAGGATAAAGGGGCATCCAGTGGCATAGCAAAATGTAAACATGAGCCCCCATTCCCCATCAGTGTTCATTGACATATTGTACAGGGGGTATTAGTGCTGCTCCTTCTCCACACTTTCCAGACATTTGCCTGACAAAATGAGCACTTTTCCGATGCCTTTTCATGCCCGCAGCAGGTTTAACCTTAGTCACAACTTGGGATATCCAGGGCATTTCTGAGATCGGGCAGAGATGTTTAAGGTTTTAGAAATGCCCGGGCCATGCCTCTGCTACGCCCCCAATCAGATGGATGTCCTCACACTGGGATATCTACAGACTCAGCTTCTAAAATGGCTCTAGGGATGTCTCTGTGCTTTGGATGCCTCTATGCCCATTTTCAGATATTCAAAGCTTCTAAAATAACCCCCTTAAATTACATTTTGTGTCAGACAGTGATATGATTATGCTTTTACCCGATAAAACATTTGCATTAGGTTACAGTAAATACTTAAATTATATTATTTGTGACAAACAGTGGTATGATTATGTATTATATAACAAATATTTGTGTTAGATTAGTGAATTACATTTTATGGTAATAAGTGAATTTGCAGTGGATTAAATGAGAAGACGGGATGAAGCTGCAGAAGGGGATGCAATGAGAAATAAATGAGAAGACGGGATGAAGCTGCAGAAGGGGATGCAATGAGAAATAAATGAGAAGACGGGATGAAGCTGCAGAAGGGGATGCAATGAGAAATAAATGAGAAGACGGGATGAAGCTGCAGAAGGGGATGCAATGAAAATGACTTATGCTTCTTCTCCATAGTATTCCTGGAACAAAAAAGGTTTTAGGGTCTTTCGGAAAATGGAGAGATTATGGCGGGTCCATATCTTGTAAGATAATATGTAACTGGAGCAGGCCGGACTCGACGCTCCCTCGAGACCTTCGACTAGGGCTCCGCCCTAGCTCTGCTTCCCCCACACCACCCCCCCTTCCACAAATACTCGCACACCAACTTTATGGTCAAACGCGTGGTCGCAGCTTTAATTAACCAATACAACATATAACAGTAAACAGCTAGTAACCATAATTGTTTTAGCCCAACGGAATGAGGCCTCACCAGCCATGTCTATAGCAAGGTGGGGCCCGCCTCCGCTTTCCCCACTTCTCTCCCCCTCCGGGCACCCGACTTCGCCTTATCATTAGGAAAAGCCCACCCAGGGGCTCTCCGGGTCGGGGGTACCCCACCCCCGTCCCAAGTTTAGCCAAGGCTCTGGACCCTGGAACCTCCGGGATCCCGCCACCGGCGCGGGCAACCTGATCACCCCCGCGCCGCCCCCCCCCTAAAGCTGCGACCAGCGTGCATCTCTCAACACTACCCACTCCAGGGCCTCCTGCCAATCATTTAATAACAAATCCAGCCCCACCGGGGACAAATGCACCCCATCGCTACCATATAATCCCGCACAATCCCCTCCACCCAAGGATGAAGCACTTGGTACCCCCCATGTGCACAGACCCACCGGCCAATCTGCCTGTTAATTTTTGTAAGCCCGCGAGACCAACGTCTCTGGTTGCGACAACTAGGCCGCTGTATAATGTCTGACCATATCAAGATGACACCCGGAATTAACTGCTTGACCTCTTCCAGATCTCGCTGCACCACTCTGATCAATTGCCGGCAGGTCCACGTCGCCAGATCATTGCCTCCTAGGTGAAGTAAGATGAGGTCCGGTGCCTGCCGCAGTCTCCTGTGGTGCCGCAGCAAAGGGAGCAACTGCATCCAACGTAGGCCCCGCTCACCCAGCCATCTAACCGACACTGCAGAGGGATCGAGTCTGAGATTCGCACCCGCCGGTCGAATCGCCGCTCTCCTGCCAGCCCAATGCACATAGGAGTGGCCGATCAGCCAGCAGCCAAGAGGAACCCGAATTCTATCTGCAAAAGAAAAGACATGATGAGCCCCCCCCCACCAACCCCCCCCCGCCCTTCACATACGTACATATCCCCGAAACGCTGTAGAGCGCCATCGCCCAATGCGCTGCACCTCCTGATCGGACAAGCCCGCAGCCGCTGTGCTCGTGGCTGCCCCTATACGGAAGGAATGGGAAGCAAATTGATGCGACACCTCGCCCACCTGCCGCAATGCCATTCGAAGCACCGCAGACACCTGGAAATGAGTCAGCAGCCGCTCGTCCTCATGTATAAAGATCGCCCCCTCCGCCGCAGGTCGTACCTGCAAGTAGTCCCGCAGTGCCGCCACTGCACAGGTCGGGACGCCCTCCATCTCCTGCAGCACCACCCACTGGCCCCGACCTTGCTGGTCGGTCTTCGAACAGGCTAAGAGCACTCCGATCCGCCCATTCTCCACCCGCACATGTTGGCGCTGTAACCCACTCTCCTTTCCCGCCTTCCTGGAGTGCGCTACTAATTCCCCCATACGGAAGGCCCCAAAAAAGGCTAGACAAAATCCGCTTTGAACAGCCTTGTTTCGTAGGCCGAATCCGCCACTCCCGGAAGCGCTCTACATAACTTCACCAGCAGGTCGTGCGTAATCGGACGCCTGCAGCCCCGTGACGCAGGGCGCAACCTGCTCCACCCCCGCATCAATTTCTGAGTTACAAACCCGCACCCTTCCGGTAAACACCCAGCCGCCCGTGCAAAAAACACAAACCCGGCTACATGGGTACGCACCGCCGCCCTGGACCACCCTTTTTTTTTGCAGCCGCAACATAACCTGCCAACATCCAATCCGATACCGCATCCAGTCTCCATCCCCGCTCCCGTAGGAAGTCCTCCACTTTCGCACAGCCTGTCAGGTACGCTGCCCAAGTACTTTGCGCCCCAGAAGCACGCAACAACCTCAGCATCTCTGCAGGCCAATCCTCCACAAGTGCTCTGGGACCCGCAGGCCACGCTCTTCGGCCGCCGGGGCCAGTCTCCGAAATCGGTCCCACTGAAAACGAGACAAAGCATCCGCTATAGTATTAGTACATCCCGGAATATGCCGCGCTTTGATCACCACATTCAACCGCAAACACGCCAATACCACCTCCCGCATTAGCTCCGCCACTGGAACACATCTCGGACTGTACTGGTTAACAACGCTCACCACTGCCTCGTTGTCGCACCACCATAGTACTCGCCTGTTACGCAAACGCTCCGGCCACAATTCCAGAGCTACGCGCATGGGAAACAACTCCAGAAAAGCAATATTGGTGACTAAACCCGCGTCCAGCCATGCCTGCGGCCACCTTTCCGCACACCATGCTCCCGCAAAATATATGCCTAAACCCGCCCCACCAGCCGCATCCGAAAATAACTGCAAGTCCGAGGACGACATCTCAGCCGCCATCAGCACAGAAGTGCCATTGAATTCCTGCAAAAATATGTCCCATATCCGTAAATCTTTTTTCATAACTGGGGACATCCGAATCCTATGGTGTGGCTTCCGTACCCCCGCCATCGCATCTGCTAACCTCCTCAGGAATACCCTACCCATCGGTATGATCCGGCATGCAAAATTCAGGGACCCGAGCAATGCCTGCAATTCTCTCAACGTCAACTTCCTGGAAGCCATCGCATTGGCCACAAAGACCCGCAGCTTCACCACTTTGGCATGTGGCAGCCTCGCTACCATTTCCTGTGAATCCAGCTCTATCCCCTGAAACGTGATCGTCCTAGCCGGCCCTTCCGTTTTACTCTCAGCAAGAGGCACCCCCAATTCCCGAGCCAAACTGATGAAACCTTCCAGCAGCCGCCTGCAGTCCCCGGACCACTCATTGCCTACAAAGAAAAAATCGTCCAAATAATGCACTACATTGGCACACCCCACCTCCTTTACCAAAGCCCAATGCAAAAAGGAACTGAATTTTTCGAAGTAAGCGCAAGACACTGAGCATCCCATCGGCATACATTTGTCAAAATAGAAATGACCCTCGAAGCAGAAGCCGAGCAATGGAAAGCTCGTGGGGTGCACGGGCAACAGACGGAATGCCGATTCTATATCTACCTTCGCCATCCAGGCCATCTCCCCTGCTGTCCTCACGAGTTCCGCTGCTCGATCAAAGGATGCGTACCGGACCGTACAACTATCACGGGGAATGTGATCATTGACCGACGCTGCCTCCGGGAAGGAGAGATTATGGATTAAACGGAATTTTCCATGTTCTTTTTTGGGAATGATGCCCAACGGAGACACTACTAAGTCGGGGAACGGCTTATTCACAAAGGGGCCCGCAATCCGCCCCCCCTCCCGCTCCTTGGATAGCTTCTCTCTCACCACCGCAGCCCAGCGGCGAACGGAATTCGAATTACGCGACTGAGCAACCACCACCGTCCCTTCTACTGGGATCACAAAACCTTCCCTAAAACCATGCTCCAACACCTCCTTATCCCCCCGTCACGGGTACAACCGGAGACGAACGAGCAAGGCGTCTAACCGTATCGGGGTGGCTGCCAAGCTGAATTCCGTCCCACTACTTAAGGACCGCCCCACTAGGCTGGGCTGTCCCCTTCTTAACACATCTTGCTGCTGGATGCTCCCCCCCACAGCTGGAACAGGCATGCCGGAATTTGCAATCCGGGAAGGGGTAGGATGTTTTATTGTACCACCAGCAGACGTCCACCGTCCCCGAAACGACACTCTTGTGCTGTCCAGCGGGGGCAGCTGGCCGAAAGGACCGCCCGGGACCCACAGATGTCCCGACCCCCACCTTCCCCCCCGTCATCCCTCAACCTGGCTTTGCGGACATCTGGGTAAGCCACAGGTTAATATCCTGAGCACCCCATGACAAAAAACGATTTTTCTTCCATCTTATCCCGAAACTTCTCGTCGTAGTTTAACCACGACCAACCCTCATGCATCTGAGCCGCCTCGAGAATAGAGTCCGCATACGCCAACAGCATACCGTACTGATCAGGAAATGCATGCCCCCACACGCTAGCTAACCGCAAAAATGCTCGCGTCCAGTTCACAACATTTCTAGAGACCTTCTTAACGCGACCCGCCTTCTCGTCCTCCTTCCGTTTCTTCTTGCTATCCCCGGACCGCCTCCGCCCCTCCAGCAGCCGGAAGATATCAATATAGCGCCGTTTTTTAATCCTACGCCGCAACTTTCTCGGTACCCCCTCCCATAGCTCGGAATACACTGCCAAAGACGGAGCGCACCCCCGCACGCCGTCCGTACCACCCTCCGAACCGCCCACTTCCAGTCCGTCCCCACCCGCCGACGAAGACGCTGACCCCGTGGAAGACGAAGACGAGGAAGAAGTATCCAAACCGCGCCGCCGCCGATATCGATGTTTCTGTTTTTTTGGCGCCTTGCCCCTCGAGACCGCCCCCTCTGCACTCCCTCCCCCGGTTCCCTCCAGTGGCTCACCTGACGCTACTGGTCCCTCCACCCGCTCAGGAGCCGCCGCTGCTTCCGCCGTGCCTGCCGAGCTAGGAGGCATCTGCCGCTCCGGTCCCCTCAGTCCACTGCCGCCTGGCATCGCTGCATACGGGATCATCGCTGGTACCTGCGGGGACATAAAAGAGAAAAACGGGGGAGGGGCCACAGCTGGCCATGCCGGCTGCCAAGCCCCTAACCAGTCCGCCCCGGAAGAACCTTGTCCACCCCCCAGCCAATGCTGCCAAGCCCCCACCCGTCCCCCTAGCTATTCCCCCCGAGTACCCATCTATTTCCCCGCTTCCCAGGTGGCTGAAAGGCCATCCCCCTTGCCCCGCTGTTGCCCCGCTGTTGCCCCGGGTCCACCCCCCCCCCCCACCCCTACCCCTACCCCCCCCACCGTCCTACCCCCATAGCACCCGACACCCCCACCCCTTGAGGACCTGCTGAGTCTTGTAGACCCATAGCTTCAGGCCCAGACCTCTCCGGCTGACTGCCTGGCCTTTCCCCTGTTTCCCTCACAGCAATAGCCCCCTGCGCCCCGTCCACTGGCACTGCCAACCCTCCTCTAGCACTGCGCCGACCCTTCCCCCGACCCCCCCGTGAAGCCAGGGAAGCCCCCTGCAGTACCCCCTCCCCTCTCCCCCTCCCTCTCCCCCCTCCCCGTCTACCCCCACTTCCTTTTGCCCCTTGGACACATTGCTTTCCTCCATCACTGCCATCCCTCTGCCTATTATGCCCTTCGGAGCCCTTGTGCTGACGGGCAGCCCCCCGAGCACGAGCACTCTCTCTGCCTCTACCCGGCAACCCCCCCTTTGCCATCTTAACAGCCACTCCTCTCCAATCGGGCCTTGTCTGATACCGCCGCACCTCCGCTGGGCCGCGATCCGCGCCACGTGTCCTGGACCACTCAACACACCGCCTCCAAGCAGACCGCCGCACCTCCGCTGGGCCGCGATCCACCCCACGTGTCCTGGACCGCTCGGCACACCGCCGCCAAGCCGACCGTCCGCCTGCGGGCTCAGAGTCCTGCGGAGCAACGATCCATCAACCACACGCTTGACGGTGTGAAGGACGCTGCTGCCTGCCCAGGTACTGACACCGCTCCGCTCCTCAGCCACCCTCCGCGCGTCCGCCGCTCCCCGAAGCTTGACCGACCGACCGACTGGCTGGCTCTCCGTCCGGCGCCTCTCCTACCCTGCCCCTGGCTTTGACTTCCCATTGGCTCTCCCCCGCGCACCATACACAGGGAGAGCCAATGGATTTAAACCAAAACCCCCTGCGTCCTCTATCCCCCCCCCCCCCCCGCCACAAACCCTCTTCCCGCGTCTCCCCGAGCCGCCCAGTTACAGGCGGCCGGCTCCGGACGCTACCTTTTTGCGGCCTTCATTTCCAGAGTCCTGGAGTATGGAGAGAAAATGCGCGAGTACAAGTTGCTTGTGTTCTCTGAGTTTTGAGCACGGGAGTGATGAATGTATTTTGCCTACATGACCATTGATTTCGTGAGTTGGAACATCCTGTAAATTGGATGTGAGGTATTCTGCAGATAGGTTGTGCGCTCTCTTAAATATAGTTTGAAGGGCTTTCTATTTGACTCAAGGAATGATAGGGAGCCAGTGGAGTTGTTTAAGGAGTGGAGTGATATGAGATCTTGTGGTGCACTGCAGAGTAAGTGTGCAGCGGTGTTTTGTGTAAGATGTAGGGCATGAGTACAGTATTTTGGCAGGCCCTGGTAGATTGTGATACAATAGCCAAAATGAGGGAATTTGAGGGCCTGGAATACAGTATGGAAGCTATTTTCGTTCAGCAGCAGGTGAAGGTGCTGTATTATTTTCATTTTATTGTAAACAGCTTTTATTACATTATTAATGTGTGCCTGGAATGTAAGTCACTAATCTAGTGTTATGTCGCAATGACAAACTTCAGGTTTGCCTTGTAGTTCAGTGGGTGGACTGAAGAACATGACTTTAGTTACAAAAAATACTTTTTTAAAGTTAATAGCTGGACAGTTGGTAAAAAAGCCTTTGGGTAGCTGCAGTGAAGCAGGATATAAGATTGTTAAGTGCAGGGCTTGAGGTGATGAAAGGTGACTCTAACATTATGTCATCCGTATATAGATGATAGAAAATTTTGCACGATGTTATCAACAAAGAGGTTGAAAATAGAAGTTAAATAGAAATGTAAACCCTCCCTACCAGGAGGGAGCAGATATATACCGTCAGACTCCTACAATCGTATAGATGTAATTCAAGTATAGTCAGGGTAGCCGAGGGAGGAGTCTGTTTCTCTCTCTCAGGTGAGGGACAAACAGAAAAACATTAACCTCATCTTATCTTCCTCCACCGTGAAAAGAGAAGCATAAGAGGAAAATAGATTCTAAAAAGAGGATTGGAAATAGGACTCACTGCCAGGGTGATGTTACACAAGCTGCGTGACATTGGAATATAGTTAAATAATCAAGCTCCCAATCCAAAGAGTAGTTATAGATTAAATTTATTATTGCTAAACAAGTTCTTAACTATTAACTAACAGGTTTCAATTAGTTACAACTAACAGAAATGAACTGAGAATCTTAGGATTTTTTCACTAGGACCCTCCAAACCTATTGCAACTAACATTCAAGGACAATATTTCTCTATTACTGTTTCACAAGACTTTTCACACTGAATTTCCTGAAAACTACCACTCTCTGTAAAAGGGAAAGCTTCTTTACAATTCAGGTACATACCATTTTAAACACTTTTTCTTCCTTTCTCTAATTATTCAAATTTATTTCTCACAGAAGTTTCTTTTCTTTTCATAGAACCCACCTTGTAACAGGTAAGTATTCCATTAAATCTGAAAACTTCTTTTTAAAAATACAGAGTAAAGTGTCGTGAGCTCACACATTTTTTTCTCAATCCAGGTGTTGGTGCACATGTGCCTCACGCGTCCTCATTGTTCTCTTGCGTTGGGGCCCAATGAATTCAGTGACTGCAGACTCCTCGGGTCCAATTCAGTTCTTCAGCTCCCCAGATTCAGTGAAGCTCTCTCCAGGATTTCAGTTCCTACTTCCTATCTTTACAAAAGTCAATAAAGCAAAAAGTCTATCTGAGTGGGGGCCTCTCAGAAGCTTGGAAGGTATTGAAGTTCAGAGAGTTTAGAACTAGGCATGGTCCCTAACTAGATGGAAATAAAAAGATAATTCAAATTTCATAACTATTTCCTCTTACCCTGACACTCACACTCACTCAAACACTCTTCTGGGTATTCTAACAATTCACCATTTCTGGAGGGAAATCCTTATCTTTAACATTTTCCTGCCAGGAAGCTATTATTTGCTAAGTGCAGTATGACAAAAGCACCTGCTTTTAAATTCAAAGATTCTGAGAATCACACAGAAGTACTAGCCAGTCAGCTGATCAACATTCCCTTTACTTCTGGCTTCTGCCTAGTCAAAGATCAGACAGGTTTTTAAACTTATCTAGTTTTATTCAGAAAATATTCCTCCTTATTCCTGGATGTGAGCTTTGTTTAAGTTCTTATTACAAAAGGTCCACAACTCCAGGCCTCAACAAATCTCAACAAGCATGAAGGGCCTCTTCTATTTCTCTCCTACTTAGTTATTCAGGTTTTCAAAACAATTTTCTCCTTTGGATACTAGGGGGTACGTTTACTAAACCGTGTTAACGTTGCAGCGATGGTATTATCGCACGATAATGTCACTTATCGCGTGATAATGCGGTGGCGGCGTTAAGGCACACTAACGCTGTGAAATACGGGTCTGAAGGGTGGAGTAAGGCTTCCCAGAGGGCGGAGAGAAGGGGTCAATGGGCGAAGAGTGGGCGGGAGTGGCTCCAGGCACACTAACGCTGTGAAATCCGGGTCTGAACACTAACGCCAGTGAAACCCTCGCGTTAGGCACATTTGCAGGAAAGAGAAACTATTTCAGTCAGCAATGTACAGCAAAGGCAGGGAAACCCAAAGACGTGATAGTTGTGATACAAGTGCAGGAATCAAAAAGGCAAATAAACATATAAAATTACCAGGACCACATTTAAAACCCCAATAACCAAGCTGGCCAATAGTGATATTAATGACAAACATAAAGCAACACTACTGAAAAAGCGTAAAAATTAAGATATTATGTTTGGAAGGGTCTATGCTCCGTCCCCCTACAAAGTGAATGATCCCACATTGAAATAGCACTGATCAGGGTTTCTGTTGTTTAGACTGGGCAGGTTTGTTATGGCGTGCACATGTGCAGCAACAGCAGAGTGAGCATGTAGGAAAGGGTAACTGTACTGATGCTGTAAATGGGATACAGAGGACTGCAGGAGGCACATGCTATGGTCCAGTTGGGACACAGTGTGGACTAGGCAGATGCCTAGGTGGCACATAGGAACGCCAAAACTGTAAAGAGAGCAAGACAGCAACTGACAAGGCTCCAACATGGGCACGAGTGTATGTCCCACAGTGTCATAGGGGATATTACCCAGCAGATACCCCCAAGGGCACATAACATTGGCAGCCGGTGCCAGGGGGAAGCGCGCATGTCCATGTAGGCACCCCTACCTGAGAACCCACACCATAGGCAGCAGCCTACTGGCACACTGAATGGCCTGGGACTGCGCACAACCAGCACCACCGGCATAATGGCATGGCAGCATGGTGGCGGAGGGGTGCTGGTGGTGGAGGGGGCAGTGGCATCTGCCCACAGCAGACTATGTCCAAGCCCCATTTAGGTGGGTGCCGTGCACTGCAACAGACAGGATCTGTCTGACGAACAGTCATGGTATCCCCAGGGAATGATCACTCCCTGTGGCAACAGTGTGGTGCAGTACACACAGCCAGTGTGTTCAGGAGCAGAAGATCACAGGTTCAAGTCCCAGCTGTGGCTCCTGCCAACCCTGTGCCCATATTTTACCCAATATTAAACCGTGGTAATAAAGAAGGAACCTTTATTGCAGATAAAATAAACATGCCTGAAACGCCTATATTTTACCCTACAGAGCACATACACCATAAACATGTGCAATCCCTAGAGCAGAGTTTCCCAACTGCAGTCCTGGAGGGCCAAACACCATTCAGGTTTCATGCTGTCCCTGATAAATATGCCTGTGCTGCATTTGTATGCACCGCCCCCATTGTATGCAAATGTATCTCATGCATATTCATTAGGGACAGCATGAAAACCCGAACAGCATTTGGCCCACCAGGACTGGATTTGGGAACATCTGCCCTAGAGCAGCGGCCAACAGGGGTATAAACACCCACACCCACAGGCTCCACTATCCAAAGCCTCATGGAGAGTCAGGCTGTTGGGCCATGTGTGGAGCAGCATCTCAAAATACTGGCACCTGAACATAAGAACATAAGATATGCCATACTGGGTCAGACCAAGATCCATCAAGCACAGTATCCTGCTTCCAACAGTGGCCAATCTAGGTCATACGTACCTAGCAGTTTCCCCAAAAGATACAGGTTCCGCAATGCTTGTACTGGGTCAAGCATTGATATCCTGGGTCCCTTCTTAATAATGGTTTATGGACCTTTCCTCCAGGCACTTATCTAAACCTTTTTTAAACCCAGCTACACTAACAGCATTTACTACATCCTCCGGTAACAAATTCCAGACTTTGATTACACAGTGAGTGAAAAAATATTTTCTTTTATTAGTCTTAAATAGTTTACCCTGTAGCTTCATTGCATGTCCCCTAGTCTTTCTATATTCTGATAACGTAACCAATCGATCTACGTTTACCCGTTCCACTCCGTTCATTCATTTATAGATTTCTATCATATCTCCCCTCAGCCGTCTCTTTTCCAGGTTGAAGAGCCCTAACCTTTTTAGCCTTTCTTCATAAGAGTATCCTTCCATCCCCTTTACCATTTTGGTGGCTCTTCTCTGAACCTTTTCTAAAATTGCTATATCCTTTTTAAGATACGGCGACCAGAATTGCACACAATATTCAAGATGCGGTCTCACCATGGAACGATATAGAGGCATTATAATATCTTTTGTTTTATTTTCCATTCCTTTCCTTATGATACCTAGCATTCTATTTGCTCTCTTGGCTGCCGCTGCACACTGGGCCGAGGGTTTTAACATGTTATCCACAATGACGCCTAAATCTTTTTCCTGGGTGGGGGTTCCTAATGTGGAACCTTACATCGTGTAACCATAGTTTGGGTTGTTCTTCCCTAGGTGCATAACTTTGCACTTGTCCACATTAAATTTCATCTGCCATTTGGATGCCCAGTCTTCCAATTTATCAAGATCCTCTTGCAATTTTCCACAATCCTCTCCTTTCCTTATGATACCTAACAAGCATTCTATTTGCTCTCTTGGCCGCCGCTGCACACTGGGCGGAAGGTTTTAACATGTTATCCACAATGGCACATAGATCTTTTTCCTGGGTGGTGGTTCCTAATGTGGAACCTTGCATCGTGTAACCATTGTTTGGGTTGTTCTTCCCTAGGTGCATAACTTTGCACTTGTCCACATTAAATTTCATCTGCCGTTGTGATGCTCAGTCTTCCAATTTATCAAGATCCTCTTGCAATTTTCCACAATCCTCTTGGGTTTTAACAACTTTAAATAGTTTTGTGTCATCTGCAAATTTGATAACCTCACTCGTTATTCCACTTTCCAGGTCATTTATGAATATGTCAAAAAGCAGCGGACCCAGCACAGATCCCTGGGGTACCCCACTATTCACTTTTCTCCATTGGGAAAATTGGCCATTTAGCCCTACCCTCTGCTTTCTATCTTTTAACCAGTTCCTGATCCACAGTTGTATACTGCCTCCTATCCCATGACTCTTTATTTTTGCCAAAGGTCTCTGATGAGGGACCTTGTCAAAGACTTTCTGAAAGTCCAGATACACTATATCAACCGACTCATCTTTGTCCACCTGTTTATTCACACCTTCAAAAAACATAACAGATTAGTAAGACAAGATCTTCCTTGTCTAAAGCCATGTTGGCTGTCTCCCATTAGGCCATGACTATCTACATGCTGAGTAATTTTATTCTTTATGATGTTTTCTATTATTTTTCCCGGTACTGATGTCAGGCTCACCGGTCTGTAGTTTCCCGGATCACCCCTGGAACCCTTTTTAAAAAGTGGTGTTACATTGGCGATCCTCCAATCTTCAGGTATTAGAGATGATTTTAATAATAGTTCACAGATTACTAATAGCAGGTCTGCAATCTGATATTTCAGTTCTTTCAATACCCTTGGATGTATACCATCCGGCCCAGGTGATTTGCTACTCTTCATTTTATCTAATAGTTGTAATACATCTTCCCGATGTATCGATATTTCCTTCAATTCTTCCACACTTTTAAATACCACTTCAGTCATGGGTAATATCCCTACATCTTCCTCAGTAAAGACCGAAGCAAAGAATTCATTCAGTCTCTCCGCTATCGCCTTATCGCCTCTTAGTGCCCCTTTAACCCCTCTATCATCTAATGGACCAACTGACTCTCTCACAGGTTTTTTGCTACAAATGTACTTGAAAAAGTCTTTATTTTGCGTTTTTGCTTCCGCAGCAAGCTTCTTCTCAAATTCTCCCTTTGCCTGCCTTATCAATGCCTTGCATTTGACTTGCCAGTGCTTGTGCTGTTTCCAGGTTTCGTCATTTGGCTCTTTTTTCCATTTCCTGAAAGATGCTTTTTTGGCAACAACAGCCTCTCTGACCTCCCCTTTAAACCATGCTGGCAGTTTTTTGGACTTCCTTCCACTTTTCTTAAAGTGTGGAATACAGCTGGTCTGAGCTTCCAAGATAGTATTTTTCAACAACACCCAAGCTTGATGTAAGTCTTTAACCTTTGCAACTGCTCCTTTTAGTTTTTTCTTAACTATTTTCCTCATTTTATCATAGTCTCCCTTTCGAAAGTTAAAAGGTAGTACTGTGGATTTCCTTACTATCCCTCCTCCACTAATTAAATCAAAGGCGATCATGCTATGATCACTATTGCCAAGTGGCCCCAACACCCTTATCTCTTGCACTAGATCTAGTGTTCTACTAAGGACTAGGTTTAATATGGCTTTCCCTCTGGTTGGTTCATGAACCAGCTGCTCCAAGAAGCAGTCATTTATTTCATCTAGGAACTTTATCTCCCTAGCATGTCCTGCCGTGACACTGACCCAGTCGATACCGGGGTAATTGAAATCACCCATTATTATTAGCAATGCCGTCCTAAACTTGGGGACACGTTCCACATATATCAAAAGGTTGCTATGATTAATGTCAGCTAACAAATCCTAAGTTAAACACAATTTGTTGATAGAGATTCATCATAGCAACCTTTCTGATATCTGTGGACTGTGTTTCAGTTATTGATTCTGACAGTGTTTACCACCCTGGGGAGTGACCCTAACAGTATTGAGTACCATAGCAATGCCCGCACTGTGCCCAGGACTGGTGTGGCGGCCAGGGCTGCCACAAACCTCTATATTTGCACAATGCTGGCATAGATGTAGGAGTGTGTGTCTGTCTATCCAGTGTGTTGTGGCTGCCTACACCTTAATCAGCCCACATTGCTTGCACTGTTTCCAGTGTTAGCCTGCCAATGTGCACAATGAGGAGCAAGGTACTGTGGGTATGGCCCGGACAGGGTGGCATGGGCAGGATGCATCTGCACAGGGTATAGGGCAATGGCTAGGACATTGTAGTGCCCGACCACCACCTGCATGGACAGGGTGACCACAGCATGTCATGCTGGGAGGTCGCTCTCACCCTGACTGTGCAGTGACCACGGCATGGCTAGGTTCCCCCATAGTGCTCTACAGCATTTCTCTCAAGTGATATTTACGGGTTCTCTTTTCTGGGGCCCAATCACTGACATACCTGTGTGTATGCTGACATCCCAGTTTTGGATGCACACAGTTCCTCCAGGAACATGCACTATCTCCTAGTTAGCATCTGTATGGCTGCACCACCTTGCAGGGTGCAGTAGGTGCACACTGACTGCCCTCTCCTGGTGAATGTCAGATCATAGTGGGGGGCAGCTGAGCTGACTGGGCCCACTACCTATCTGCCAGTGGCCCTGTCCCAAGTGCAGATCTTCAGCAGCTGTCCTTTTGCCACCAGGACTGGGGTTGCTGGTCCCACAGCCTGTCCTCATGTATCTCCACTACCACCCTTTACAAAGGGTGAGAGTGTGTGTCTGTTGGGGGCAGATCATGTCCCCCACCCTGAACCAGAGAGGGTGGTTTGCTAAGTACATTGCTGCCATGTGAGCCCTGACACACCCCTGCTCCCTAAACAAGTGACCATAGCAAGTACAGTGGATATGCACTATGTTGTCTACATCATGGTCCACAAGGGCCAGACATGACTGGCAATTACAAATGGACACAGAGACCTCCTAAAGGCATCTGCAACACTGGCATTGATGGAGACTTGCAGCACAGCCCACCTCAACCAACCTGGGTACTGCGGACCTGGTGCTGGCCACTCCACCTCACCCTCAAGGTGAGCACAGAACACGCACATTGGCATAGCCTGTGGGTACTCTGAGCCAGTAACACGCACGGTCATTCCCCCCTACCAAGCTGACGTGCTGTAGAGATGCATACCCCGTCTGGTGAGCAGATGTAGACTGCTGTTTTGCATGTGAATTTTATTATGGGTACTATTAGTTCTATCCTATCCTGGTAGCCACAGCAGACAGTTTTATGGTGACGTGCACTCTTTCTGTAGCCAGCCATTGGTATGACAACTCCCATAGTGATGTAGTACAATGGTTAATGCAATGATTTCAGTAGCAGAGATCATGGGTTTGATTCCTCTCTGTTCCCCTTTTTTTATGGCTGTCCGACACAACTACATTTCATTCGTGTAACAGTCATATCTGTGCAGATCTATGCTGCCGCCACATTATACCCTCATCACTCTTGCCATCCATCCTTCTGTCTGTCTATGTGTGTGTGCCAGCTGTGTGGTGTCCTGCCCTAATGTGCAGGCTGCTACCCCATGTCCTGCACTGGCACACTTTTCTGCATTGCAGCTCTTCATGCTTGCCTCTCCTGTGTCTGCTCTGCATGGCACTGCTCTCCTCTGTCCTCCTGTCATTGCACTTATCCTGCCACCTCTACCTCCTCTGGTGGCACGTATCCCCATCCTCTGCCACACACTGTCATTGTTCCACTGTACATTACCATCACCCTGTGCATCGGTACAGCTGCCCCCGATATGTTTGTCCACTTTACCTGCTGCCACATGGGCTGCACGCAGATTTGGCTGGTCCATGAGCTCAGTCATCTACTTCCTTCCATCACTTGTTCATTGCCTTTCCTTGGTGCTCTGTGCAGTGTTATGGTTACATCTGTGTTTGAGCCATACATTTCATGCTTGTGACTTTGGGGCACCTTTGTGCCCCTGGGCACCATCTCCTGTGTCACCTTGGCATCCCTGGGGCATCTTTCGTGGCACCTTAGGTTTGGCCAGCTTATGGGGTGCCTTATACGCTGCCTTGGAGGGTGCCAACCTTTCCTGCCGCCCTCTGGGGCACATTATGACCTGCCTTTGATGACATGGTGCTTTATGATGTGCCTTATGGTGCGCCCTAAAAGGTGCATTAGGTTGCGGTACTGGGGTGAGGCTTTTTTGGCTGGCAGTGCAAATTGTTGGGATGTGTCTGACTGTTACAAGCAGGAAAAGGGATTGCCTCAGACAGTCTTTTAACTGAACCCACTGGGGGATCAAACTCATAACCACTGTATCAGCAGTCAATGTATTAGCCAGTGTGCTACACCTCTGTTGCTGTGATTGCAGCTCAGCGCGCCTAATTAAGGCTAACGCTCGTTAACGTGCCACGGCTCCCTCTATCGCATGATAACGGACTTTATCGCGCAATAACCCGAAATGCTACCTTAAGACCGGAACGTCCACTACCTTATATGGCATTCGTCACAGTAAGACTGCAACTAACGCCGGTAACATTAAGACGGTTTAGTAAACATACCCCTAGGATACAGTGTCAGGATTGTCATGAGAGAAAAAAAAAGTTAAACCTCTTTCTTTTGTCCGGGATCAGCAATTTTTAAAGCACACAGAGATTTTTTCTGTAGTCACAGACTCCTGTTTAAAATCCGCAGGAGTTTCAGATTTTCCAACAATAAATCAAGTCAATATATTCCCACAAAAGCTCTCAAGACTAAACACAGGCACTCACCTCCAATGCTCAGTTAAATCAGTGTAAGATTACTTTCCAGGCAGCAGTTCCTGTAACAAGCAGTTTTCTCACCAAAAGTCAAGCTAAAGACAGCCAATGTCTTCTCAACTATTTTCCTCTCTACATCAGTACTTTTAAACCTCAAATCAGGCTCACACATACACAGCCCTACCTTTACACTTATGTTCTCCTACCCCATACTGCTGCTTTTGTTACACTTCCCTCTCTCTTAAGCTTCTGCAGTTTTCTTTTTCCAGCAAGGCTGCTGACTACTCAGTCCCCTGCACCACCCCCACCTAAACACACAGCTCCGGAGTCTGCAAAGCTTCCCTGGAGGCGAAAGCAAAACAAATCCAGCTGCCATAGATAATGCTGGACAGCACTTCCCCAGCCTAGCAAGGCAAAAATGTATTTTATTTTTAGCCATCAGGTTACATTCATCCATGGGTTTAAATACTGTCCCCAGCATTTCTTTCAACTTCACCTTCCAACCATCATACACATCACTCACCTCCACCTTCCACCATCACTCCACATATCACTTCATAATCCACTAAACGGTGTCTATTTCAAAATGAAATCTCTCCTTAAAAATTCAGGTTTTCCTTTGGTTGTTCTCTTGGACTTGCGCATACCACTCTCTAGAGCAGGGTCACTAACTGTTTGTGATTCAGTCTCTTTAGATGCAGCATGGTCACCAACTGATTGGGCCTCAGCCTCCACAGGTACAATCTCAACCTCCTCCTGTACAACCCTATCCAGATTCGTAACATTAATCCATATTTCAGTAGAACAAATCCACCATTTCTCAGCTGTACTTGTTACACCTTTATCAGGAGTCACTATTGGCACATTATCGACAATACATATATTTTGAGGTCATCACCCTGGTTGGGCTCATCCTCTATGGGTACTTCTATTTCCTCTATCAACCAAGTAACTGATCTCAGCTGGTTTCTCTGTAGAGTTTTAACCACCCCAGCCTTGTTTTGCACTTTATAAGCATTTGAAGGGTTATTCTGAGCCTGCACCCGACTAACTTCCCTGCCGGTTATGTGGGGAAGTTAGATGGGGGCAGGGAAGGGGTGGTCCGGGGGCAGAGACTGGGCGGGCAATGGATGGTCGCCGGCCCTGGATGTACAGGGCTGATTCTAATGTCATCCCTGTATGTCCAGGGCTGGCAAAATGACATTTCTTTTGACGGCCCGGGGCGCAGATGGGGCAGGGGGGGCCATGGCACTGTGGCTCCATTTAAAAGCCCTGACTGAGTTAGTTGGGCTACTAATGTGCATTGTGAATGAGGAGAGCCCTGCTGACCCGATGGAAATAGGAAAAGATAGTGAATATACCTTTAAGGAAAGAGACATTCCTGAAATTCACAGGATCCAGACTGCAGTCAAAGAAAGAAAGCACGGAGTTGATAGAGCCAGTTTGCCACACCCAAGCTCTGCTGACGTAAGTGCAAGCTTAGGGGGTAATGGCAAACACCTGTGCAGAGACAGAGAAAGGCTAGCTAAGAAGCAGCCTTATAAAGCCTGCTCAGTAGGGGAGAAGGGGGTTCAGGATCAGGTTGCGGTTCAAACTGTTTGTGCTCCAGTTCCAGTCCAGAATCATGGGCAAATTCAGAGAGTTCAGCGTGTTTCAGCTATTCCAAGAGTTCAGAGAGAGGAACTCAGAGGAGGAAACATCAGGGGAAGGAGAAAGACGTGGAAGGAACCTGAGAGCCAAGAAACCATGTGTGCTTTGCTTAGAGAAAGAAAGCAGGGAAGTCTTCTACCTCGGGTCTCGGACCGAAGGTTTCAAGCTGCTCAAAGGTGGATGAACAAGGCTATAGCTAGAAGTAACCAGAACCCAGCCTGGAGCAAGGAACCGTGGCTGAACAGTGGAGAGGAACCAAGGCAACTGAACCAGGGAGCGATATCCCATACTAGAGGTATAGACATTCCTTACCGGAGAAACCAGTGCTGGAGGGAGGTCCAGGGATTTCCCCAGAGCATTCACCGAGGAGCAGATTGTGGGAGTTCAGAGCCAGACGTATATGCTTTAGAACAAGAGGATATGCAAGTGGACTGTGCAGAGCAAAACTCCATATCAGGTGAATTGCCAATGGATTGTACATTATGCCAGACAGAAGCTATGAAAGTCTGTTGATAAGAAATGCTTGATAAAGAAAGGTCTTAAGAAGCAGTGTGAATGAACCTAGTTTTGTTGTGCTAAGAAATACCTACTATCTCAAGAGAACGTTGCCAGCGTCTACATTTTTGTGTTTAAAGGAGCAGAAGGTAAATGAGGACATTTAACTTTGCTTAAACAGAGAAGCTGTATTTTGTTTTGCTGATTACCTTATGAAAACAACTGCACATGTTTTAAAAGCTTATGAAACTTCCTCAGTTTCAGCTTATGTATAATTTCTGAAGTATTGCTTGGAGAAGAATATCCTGACGCTGTGTGTTTGAACCTTAGTGCTTTTTGGGGAAAAATAAACTTTTGTCTTTGCCTTTAACCCTTGGCTTACACGACTATCCTTGAACGAGGAAAAACTACAAGTCCCAGAATGCCTCCCTGTGGACAAGAATAGTGTTTAATTCCTTTATTAGAGGACTTAAATTGGCAGCCCTATGCCTCTAGGCCCTCGGCCGGGGCTGGGGTCACGACAACATGCAGACCAGGACTGAATCACAGTCTCGGCCTGCACGTACATGCTTGTTCGCAATTCTGATCCTGCGGGGCTAGATGTGCCCTGCGGGATCAGAATCACAACACCCTCTATGAGTCCAGTTCAGACCAGACACACAGAGGGGATCTACATCCAGGACAGAAACGGGCCCTTGGTGTTTTGTCTTATATCTCTAGGACTTTATATGGTTCAGCTTCCCACACATCCTGAAGCTTGTGCCTTTCACGAAACCCCTGCCTACGAAGAAGCACCCAGTCCCCTACAGAAAATGAGGAACCATGGGCCTGCAGAGGGATTTTTTCTTATTTCTAGTTTTGCGTGATGCTTCTCTGGCTATATCCTGGGCCAGCTGCAACTTCTGCTGACGTGACACCAGCCTTTCTTCCACGGAACCCACTACCAGATCTTCTTCTGGATATAACTCTTTAGTGGGCATTAAAGATTCCTGTCCCAACAGCAGATATGCAGGTGAGCAGTTTGTTGAACTGTGGGTAGAACGATTATAGATTTGGCAAACTTTGCCCAAGTATTCAGACCAATTCTTTTTCTTATTGTCACCCAGCATTTTAAGTATTTGATGTACTGTCCTATTAGACTGTTCAGAACAGCTATTACCTGGTCTTCTTTATCCCATAACATTGGCATAGTTCTTTTATTATTGCTGCCTCAAAAGATTTCCCTTGGTCAGAATGGATTCTTTGAGCTATGCCATACACTGTGAACCACTTTTGTATCAAGGCCTTAGCTGTGGTTCGGCCTGTCTGATTTTTGGTGGGAACTGCCACAGTGAATCTGATGAACATGTCAGTCATAATTAACACATTCTGATATCCTTTATTGTCTCTCTCTAAAACAGTGTAGTCTATACAACCTCCAAAGGTGCAGAAACAGAGAAGCATCTCAAGGGAGCCCTTTCCCTTGGGAATATACCTTTTGCCAAAGTATACTTCTGACATTTTCCAATCCATTGTTGTACTTCTTTAGCCATGATCAACCAATCGTATTTCCTTCAGAGGTTTCTCAATTCTGTCTCTGAGGCAAAGTGTCTGGAATATTTATGGTAATTTTCTAACACTTCATGTTTGCATGTCTCTGGAACCACCAATTGGTCCAGTATTGTTCCGTCTCTGGGATCCTTTATTCTGCGAAACAATATCCATTTTTCATCCATAATTAGTCATGCTGTTTCCACAGTTTTCGCTCTCCTAGACTCCAATCCTTCGTCTCTGGCATTTGCAGGGTTCCTAGAGCTTATATTATATTTTGCTAGCATTTTGATTTCTTACTTTGGCTGGGGTTCTCTTTTTACCACTCAGTTGTTCTGCTACTGCTGTTGTGATGACTGAACAGGCTAATGTTAAGAAGTACTTATCCTGATCTTCTTGTATTTCAGCTTCATTTTCTCCAAAAGCTGGCAACCTTGACAGTGCGTTAGCATATCTGTTGAGTCTTCCTGGCTTGTATACTATATTGAAATCTAGCTCTGCTAACTGGGCTAGCCAATGCCTCTCACCTGCTTGAAATTTAGCAGGGTCCAGATATTTTAGAGGGTTGTGATCTGTCTTTACTAAAAATTTCTGGTATAGCAAATATTCACGGATTTTATCCGTGGTGCCCCATTTCAATGCCAACAGTTTTAATTTAAAAGCACTGTAGTTCTGGTCATTTTGTTCTGATTTCCTCAACCCTCTACTGGCATATGCAATAACCTTTTCTTCTCCATCTTGTAATTGGCTCACTACCACTCCCAGGCCTTTGAAGCGTGCATCAGTGGTAAGTATGAATGGGAGATCAAACCTTGGATAGGACAACACTGGTGCAGTCATCAACAGCTGTTTTAAACTCACAAATACATTCTGCCAGTCTTCGTCCCACACAAAAGGTATCTCTCTTGTCTGCTTTCCTGGCTTCCCGGTCAATATGTGAAGGGGAGCAGCAATTTGAACAAAATTCGTCATGAAGTGCCAGTAAACACTGGAGAAGACCAGGAAGCTCCTGGTTTCCATAGGGATGGTAGGTGCTTTCCAACCTGCAAAGCCTTAGTTTTCTCAGGGTCCACGGAGATCCCATCTCTGGACACTATATATCCCAAAAATCTGACTTCTCTACACAGAGGTTTACATTTTGATGGCTTGAGTTTTAAACCACATTCTCCCAACTTAGTGAACACTTTGTCCAGTCTCTCAAAATGTTGCTCAAACATGTTAGCATAAACCAGAATGTCGTCCAGATATAATAAAAGAATATTGAACATGTAATCCCCCAAAATGGCCCCTATGAGCCGTTGAAAACTTGCTGGTGCATTGCAAAATCCGAAGGCAAGCGCGTCCATTCGAACAATTCAAAAGGTGTTGTGGAGGAGTGGCCTAGTGGTTGGGGCAAGGTACTTCAGGCTGGAAAGTTGGGGGTTCAAATCCCACTAGAGGACAGCAACCTTGGGCCAGAAGGACTGGGGTTTCTAGTCCCACAGGTGCTCCTTGTGGTCTTGGGCAAGCCACTTAACCCTCCATAGCCCATGTTCCCTGTAAAATAGTTATCTCCAAGTTATAAAGCCCTGTTCAATGTAATTTCAGTTTGTTCAATGTAAACCGCACTGATGCAGAATAGCACAGTATATAAGAGAATGTAAATAAATAAAAAACAGCAGTCTTGCACATGTCTCAGCTCCATTGCCATTTGAAAGTAATCAAATGTTAAATTCAAGGAAGAAAACCACGCTGCCTTTCCTAAGGTGTCCAAGGCACATCAATGCGTGGCAACGGGAATGCATCCTTGATGGTGAGATTGCTTAGCTTGCAGCAATCACAGCAAAATCTGAGAGATCCATCTTTCTTCTTTATCACTACCACCGGAGATGCCCATGAACTGTTGCTTTTTCTCAGGATTCCTTGATTTACTAATTCATACACATGGCATTTAAACTCTTCAAATAAGTGAGAAGACACCCTACAGTAGGGTTGTTTAATTGGATTTGCATTACCCATGTTGATCTCGTGTTTAACCAGTGTGATATAACCTATGTCATTGTTGTCTATTGAGAAAACTTTCTTGTGCTTGATTAAAAGTTATGATAGCTTTGCAACTTGTTCAGTGTTTAATCCCTCTCAGTCTACTTGGACTGGTGGTAGATCTTCCAGTCTGCATTCTTCAAACTGGAAAATATTTTAATTCAGTCTCATGACTATCCCGTTTACACAGGTTTCTTCCACCTTCATATCCAGGGGGCTTACAATCTGGTCTGGTTTGAAAATTTCAGCTATTCTCCCTTGTGGAGTTAGAACAATTCGGTTTTCACCTATGTTCATCACCTTGACTGGCACATTTCCATCTTCTGTCTTAGTCAGCACATTTGCTACTAATAGCTTATCTGGCAAATTTACTTCAGGAGTGGCTGTGATCATCATATTGCAAGCCCTCATGCCACGAACATTGTGACACCTGCCATGTAGAATGGTCTCCGAGAAGGGAGGTATTATATGCTTCTCATTCCCAGATGTCTTCACGTAACCCAGCTTTTGGACAATATCATGCTCTGCATACACTTTCTGTTGCAGGATTTCTCCCAACGATGCGGGCGATCTTCATCTTGCTGGAATTGCCAGATAGCTCATTTAGGTCCTTAAGTAGCTAAACAGGTAGAAAAGGTGTCAGCAAATGCTAGAAGAATGCTTGGATGCATACGGAGAGGGATGGCTAGCAGAAAAAAGGAGGTGATAGTGCCTCTGTATAAGTCTTTGGTGTGACCTCTTTTGGAGTATAGTGTGTAATTCTGGAGACCACACTTTCAAAGGGATGTGAACAGGATGGAGTCGGTGCAGAGTGTGGCTACTAAAATGGTTAGTGGTCTACATTATAAAGCATATGAGGACAGACTTAAGGATCTTAATATGTACACCTTAGAGGAAAATCAGGATGGAGGTGATATGATTGAGACATTTAAATACCTCCGTGGCATAAATGCACAGGGGGAGAGCCTCTTTCAGATTGAAAACAAGCTCTGCTATGAGTGAACAATGAGGGTGAAAGGGGATAGACTCAGGAGTGATATGTGGAAATATTTCTTTACGGAAAGAGTGGTAGATCAGTGGAATAGTCTCCCCGTGGAGGTGGTAGAGATGAGGACAGTATCTGAATTCAAAAAAGCATGGGACAAACACAGAGGAACTCTAAAGGAAAAAATGGGACTGTTGTAGTGATTGATATGGAAGGACAGGCTAGATTGGCCATGTGGTCTTTTTCTGTCATCATGTTTCTATTTTTCTAAATAGTCCTTCCAGTTACTGTAGCACATTCATCCCAACGATACCAGGAATACTCTCTTCCACATTTTCAAGTCTGCTCAAATTGTCCTTTACAATAAAAATACACCTGTTGGGAATAGTTTGTCCAAGACATTGCGTGTCTGCTTCAATTCAGCCCAACTCTGGCAACTCGGTTCCATTAGCAGCAGTTAACTTTATCTAGCTGGCATTTTTCAGTAGTTCAGGGCAGTCAAATTTCTTGTAAAAATAGCTAGCTACAATAGTGGAGAAATTGGAACCAGTATCAACAATGCATCGGGTCTTCACACCCCCAATCAGTAGAATTAAGATGGGGCTCTGTCCTCTTGCCTTTTGTTTAAGACTATCCCACGCATCCTCAGACATTTCCTCCAATATCTGTGTCCGGACCTGGGAATGTGTTACTTGTCCTCTTGCCCCTTCAGTGGTGGCTGGTGTGGCACTGGTGGCAGGCCCTTCCGAACTAGGACTAGGCTTTGGCTCTCATCATAAAAGCATAAGATATGCCATACTGGGTCAGACCAAGGTCCATCAAGCCCAGTATCCTGTTTCCAACAATGGCTAATCCAGGTCATAAGTACCTAGCAGTCTCCCCAAAAGACACAGGTTCCTTAATGCTTGTTCTGGAATTACTTTGGTTACCGAAAACCCAGCAATATTCTTTTGCTCCTACAGTGAAGGGCTCATTACAGTTATAACAGATCAGATTCCCTTGCTAGTTCCTGAGAGATGGTGGCCTTGAGCGGTATGGAAGAAAATTCTCCCTTTCTGCATTATGGGTAGTATATAGGTTCTCCCGTTTTCCTCTCTGTTGAAGCTCTCCTTCCATTTCACTCTGCTTCTTTTCAATTTTGGAAAGCATCCTGACCATGGCAGAGATTCCTGGCATTGCAGCCTCTGTTTCTATGGTAGTGGTATGTAGGGGTGCTTCGCTTCGGTTCCTTTGCAGGATCCTCAAGGGAAGGGTGTCATCAGTTTTGCATAGCACGTGCTCTACTTCAGCCCAATTAATAGCTGATTTCATAAGATGCTGGAATGCCCACCCTGGCTTTTCCTCCATTTGGCATCTCATCTCCCTCCTAAGGGGGGTCATCTTTAAGGCCTAAGACAAATTGTTCTTTGAGTGTTTCTTCAGCCTCCCATACTCTTGACCAGTCTCTGGACCGAATCATGAACAGGTTTTTTTGCAGTTTCTACACATAGGTACGGATAGTTTCACATTCTAGTTGTCTTCTATCATAGAATTCTTTTAGCCTTATCCCTATTGGAACTTTGTCACCATAAACATGTCTGAAAAGCTCAAAAATGGTATTTATTGATCTGCATTCCTGGGGTGCTTGGTACTTGATGGTCTCCTTTGCTTGTCCTTTGAGGTGATCCTTTATAGTTTCCACCTGATCTTTGTCTGGAATCTTGAGTATTTGTAATGCTGACTTTACTTTTTCTATCCGTTCTTCAACTGATAAATCATCTGGACATGAAGGAAAACCATACAAATCTGGTATGGACTTCTCTCAGGGTATCACCACTACCTTTTATTGATCAATAACAGCCTGGGAAACCACTTTTAAGTCTCCAAGTACTTGACATGATAAAGTTTGCAGTGAAGAATTAAACCCCTGGATCACTGACCACAGAGACTCCATTATCACCTCCGTAAATTTCTGTACATCTCCCACATGTCCCTGTGAAGCAACTTCACTTCTTCTCCTGTGCAAGGGCCTCCAGTTTTCTAATCTTAGCAGCGCTTCCCCCGCCAGCTGCTCCAAGGGGAGATGAAGTATCAACCGGGGCCCCTCCCAGAAGAGCCCCTGAGCACACCTCATGGCTTCACGGGAGCTCTTGCCCACCAGCTGATAAAAAACTTCCAGGGTTGGGAGGTGGCATCCGCAAAACAGGGCTCAAAGAAGCCCAAGGAGTTCACCCAAGGTGGGGCCAGGAGGGCTGAAGCTGAAGACATGGGGCGGATGCTGAAGGCATCAAGCGTTGTCTGCTCGAGGCCAGGAGATTCACCCTCTGGGAGCAGGATCTTTCCCTTCCCTTTCATCTTCCCCATACTCGCAGGGAAGGGAGGCCTCCAAGCAGGCAAATCGGAAGCGTCAACAAATATATCCGTCCCACGCGCGTCCTTACAGCACCATTTTGGATCCTCCTAATATTCTCAAAAGATGTCCAGTTCTGGTGCTTTTGATCCAACTCACAGAACATGGGTCTAATGTGGATGTCATGGTTTTAAGACCCAAGAAACTTTATCCAGGTGTTCTGGGGTTATGGCTCAAAGGTTTGCCATGTGAGCTTGGTGGTTGGGAAGTCACATGCTATTGATATAGGATCTTCAGCTTTATTGATTTTGCTTTTTAAATAGTCTGCTATTAGTTGTGGTCAAATTTTATTCTTGAAACTTATTTTGTTAGGCTCTTGGTTTGTTGAATGAATTTTGGATTAGTTTTTCAAGATATTCTCATTTAGCATTGTCTGCCTTGTGACGGTATTCTTTTAATGCAGTCATATGAATTCTGGGCTGGTGCTACCATTAGGCAAACTAGGAGATCATCGAGAGTGCTGGCACTCCAGAGGTGGCCATTGCCACTGCTGCTGCCCCTCTCAGGGCCAACAATGGTAGCAATGGCTCCTGAACCATGACACAGTGCTTATCAATATAGTCTAGTGCTGCATTGCGGTTCCTTTCAGATACTATGTGCTGTTTCTGCCCCTTTCTGATGCAGATTTCTGGTTTATGCAAACCAGAACAGCATTGGAGTGGGGTGAAAATGGCTCATTTATTCTTTGAATGAGTTCTGGATTGTATGGTAGTGAGTAGTGGAAAGGTCATCATGCACTTTGGAGAGGAGTAAAGAAGGTCGATCTCTGATTGACCATTCTGGTGGGGGTAAAGGTCAAGTTTAGGGTATTTCTCTTTTCATGGTAGGTTCTGTCACAATCGGCGGATACCCTAGGCAGACGTTCATTATAGAAACATTTTGCTTCTTTTTGGTGAGAAGCTGTGAGACTGAAGTCACTCAGGAGGAGTAATTGAGTATTAAAAGTGGTGTGAGTACATACCATGTCTAGGAGGGCAGATAAATCATTGGTAGCAACTGAAGGTGGCCTATAGACTAAACATAATATTAGTTTCTTATTAGAAATAATTATGATGTCGAATCCCTCAGTGATGAGCTGTTACATTCATAGAGCCATAAGTTTACTACATACAGAAAGGGTAATTTTATAACCAGGCAGTTATGTGACTCCCTGAAAATTTCCACACAAAGTTGCACCTACTTTGAGACAAATATAATTGTTCCACATAGGTTTGCATGGATATGCAAGTATTTTATTAAAAAAAAACCATGAGTATCTCAAAACATTGCCACAACTCCATCCCAACCTCTGCCCCCAGCCTACATATATACAGCATAAAAGCATGTGCTGTTCATTTTATTTATTTATTTATTTATTTATTACAGTTTCTTATATACCGCGCTATTTAGAATCAGCGCGGTTTACATCATAACAACAACGACCATAACGACAAACTGTCAGGTTTTACATTGAACAGGAGTACAAACTTGGATAACTGGGTTAACTATATACATAATCTATCTACACTGCAGTGTGAGGGCATTTCTAGATTGGGTCATTTCTTGTATACCGCCAATCAACTTTATAAGCATCTGTTTATGCACATAAGGAAGTTTCTTATGAATTTATCCCCAAAAGGGGCACACAGAAATGTTGTTTAAAATGGTTCAGTGTATACGCAAAGATAAGAGGTGTTCTTTTACCAAGGGCAGAGCTGGAGCAGGGTTTAGACTAATGTACATACTTTAGGATTTTCAGAATTATATACATATATTTTGTGCATACGAAACAGGTGTAGATATGTACAGGCACTTTCTATGGGAGAAATTTCAAAGAAAAAACTGGTTTGCCTTAGAAAACTGTATAGCCGATGAACACTGGGGTAATTTTATAGAGGTTTTTCCACTTGGAAAAGGTTGTTTATAAAACTGCAAAGATGTTTATATGTGTACATATACATGTGCAGATAAGATGGTGTGTATTTATATGTGTGCCACCTGTAGGCATTCACAGGGTGTAGTTTGGGTGAACTGAGACAGATTTGTGATGTATGTGCTTACTTTATAAAACACACAAGTACATTCGTGAAGTGGCATTTTAGAAAGGACTTCTTGTAAAAATCTGGGATGTCCAGAACAGGATGTCCAAAAATTGGACAACTCTGCTTATGGGTATGTTTACTAAACCGGGCTAACGGTTAACCTGGGCTATCTGCAACTAGGTCCCATTGAATAATATGGGACCTAGTGGTAGATAGCCCGGGTTAACCGTTAGCCCGGTTTAGTAAACATACCCCTTAGTCTCCATATCCAGGGACATCTATACTTATATAGCACAGAAGTGTGTCCTACTCATTGGTAGCCATACTTTTGTGCATGTACTCTTATATCTCCAGACAATTTTATAAGAGCCTACTTATGCATGTACAAAGCTGTTCTACACACATTGGGGGCCCTTTTACTAAAGCACTCTAAGCAGTTAATGTGTGTTATTTATTTATTTATTTAAAGTCTTTTCTATACCACACTCTTTAAAATCAGCTCGGTTTACAGTCAACAGCAAATTTGTACAGTGCAGGCAGTGCCCATACTGTACTTACAATGAACAGGTTTTGCAACTTGGGCTAACTGGGGCAACTATGTACAGGCTATGGAGTAGGTCATGGAGTAGTGTTTGACCAGGTCAGCTTGGCTACTCGTTTAAGTAACTATATACAGCCTAAGCAGTCAGGTCAACAGAAGTGACATGACGACAGGGCTGCTTGGCGACTATTTACAAGATTAGGTGACTAGATACATGTGCATACCAGGGTGTCTGGTAGTGCTAATGTGCAGGGCTGAGACTGTGTGTTGTGGGTGTTTTGGGGGGGGGAGGGCTGTCTTGGTGGTTGCATATGGCTGGATACGGTGTGTCCACGTTGTGAGAGTAGTGCTGGGGGAAAAGGTGGTGCTTCAGAGCCTTCCTGAATTAGGTAAGGTCAGCAATGGACCGGATGTCGGGCGGGAGGGCATTCCAACATGTGGGTGCATAGTACACAAAGGCTCCGTTTCTTGTTGCTTGAGAGCACTTCGTAATCTTGCTAGGGATACTCCGTGTGTTGGCAGCGACTGACCTTCTGACTCTGTTTGGGGGAGTGGGGAGGACGACATCCGTGATGGAGGAGGAGGTGAAGCTGTTGATGGCCTTGAAAGTCAACAGTAGAATTTTAAAGGAGAGTCTGCAGTGGACCGGTAGCCAATGGAGGTGTTTCAGGATTGGGGTTATATGGTCCCTCCTGGCAGCTCAGTGTAGTATTCTGGTGGCTGAATTCATTGCAAGCTGAAGTGGGTTCAGCGTATTTTTTGGGAGTCCCTGTAGGATTGAGTTGGCATAGTCAAAGTGGGGGATTACCAAGGCTTGGTAGATTGTCCGGAAGTCTTCTGGCTCCAGTAGGGGTCATAGATGCCGGATTGTCCGTATTTTGTGGTATACTGTCTTGACAGTGTTGTTTATGTGGGCTTTCATATCCAACTGTTGGTCTAGTGCAGGAGTCTCAAACTCAAATTGCTTTGAGGGTCAAATGAGGACTTGTAAAGTAACCCGGGGGCTGCACAAGACGCGGGCCTCATTTGCATAAGGGGCATTATTTGCATAAATATTTGCATAATGTTACCATACACTAACTTTTAGTAAACATGCCTCTTAATGAGTGTATGGATAAAGAAAGACTAAAAGATTTCTACATTACTATAATCCAGTGCCAACCTCCAGGCACATTAGGAACTACTACAAACACTGCCCATTTAGAACCCATAGCAAACACGCCATATCCTAACAGCACTACCAGGACTCACAAAGCACCATACTCTACCTATCAAAAGGCAACACTGCAAATATTAAATCAATACATTTCAGGGAATAACAATACATGACCTACTGGGGAAAGAGAACAAGTGGCAATGTCAAATTGGAATTACAAAAACAGAATGCCACAGCTCAGTTACACATGCAGAACATACACCATCACCAAACCAGGAATCACAATTTAGAAACAGGAAGACAATAATTAAACTGGGTATGTACAACACTGTAGAAATAAAACTATAAATTAATTTCCTTTTGTATTAAACAAAGCGCAGATGTTAATGATGCACATTTCCAAGAGCTGACATATTCCAGTTAATAAATTCAAAATAGAGATTTTTCTACCTTTTGTGCATTTTTTTTTCAGTTGCAATTGTTCCAGCCACTTTCTTCTGTTTTCTTCGTGTCTTCTGCTATTTCTCCATTGTCTGCTGTCCATTTGTCCTTTCTTCTCTCTTCTAGTTTTTTTTTTCCATTCTCTCTCTACATCTGCTTTAACATACTAATCTTTCTCCTTTTGCTCTTTCCTCATTCCTATTTCACCCACTCAAATTTTACCCCTCCATCCTCAATCCACACTTACTCTCCCAATACCCGGCCAATTGTAGATTTTTCTTCCCCCCCACACAAAATATTTTCCCCCTCTCCATTTCACTCTCCCAGCCCTATCCCATTCTAATCCTCCCTCAACATCAGCTCCCTTCTAGTTCCAGCCCCACCCAGCATCCACTCCCTTCTAGTCCCCGCATCATCAGCCCATTTCCAGTCCTATCCTAGCCCCACCATCAGCCCATTTCCATTCCAAAACCCCGTCCCCATTAGCTATTTGCAGTTCTAGCCCCCCCTTCTACTCAGCCCATTTCCAGTCCTAGCAACCCCCCAGTCCATTACCAGTTCTAGCCCTCCCATAGCCCATTACCAGTCCTAAGCCCCCCAACAGCCCATTTCCAGTCCTAACCCTTCCATCACCCCATTTTCATTCTTAGCCCCCATAACCCCATTTTCAGTCTTAGCCCCCCAATCAGACCACCTCCAGTCCTAACCCCCATCTGCCCATTACCAGTCCTAGCCCACACCATAGCCCATTACCAGTCCTAACCCCTCATCAGCCCATTTCCAGTCCTATCCCCCCATCAGCCCATTTCCAGTCCTATCCCATCACCCCATTTTCAGTCTTAGCCACCCCATTACCAGTCCTAACCCCCTCCCTCCCCCCCATCAGCCCAAGTACATTTAAAAATTAAAAACAAACCCCTGGCTTCTGCTGCTGCCGCTGCCACCATCGCCTTAGCAGTGGCAGCGGCAGCAGCAGAATCAACTCTCCTGCGGCCCCTTCCCTTCTGCCCGGCAGAGCCCTCAGCTATCAGCTCCATCAGCGGCGGGCTTTTCAAGCTGCGAAGAGAAGAGTGATTTCCCTCTCGCGGCTCTGTTAAGCCCATCGCGAGAGGGAAATCACTCTTCGCAGCTTGAAAAGCCCGCCGCTGATGGAGCTGACAGCTGAGGGCTCTGCCGGGCAGACGGGAAGGGGCCGCGGGAGAGTTGATTCTGCCGCTGCCATGGCGGCAGCGGCAGAAGCCAGGGGTTTGTTTTGTTTTTAATTTGTAAATTTACTTGGGCTGATGGGGGGGGGGGGGGTAAGACTGGTAATGAAAGCTGCCGCTGATGGAGCTGACAGCTGAGGGCTCTGCCGGGCAGACGGGAAGGGGCCGCGGGACAGTTGATTCTGCCGCTGCCACGGCGGCAGCGGCAGCAGCAGAAGCCAGGGGTTTGTTTTGGGGTTTTTTTGTTTCCTCTCCGTCGCGGGCCACACAAAGTTCTCTCGCAGGCCGCATGTTTGAGACCCCTGGTCTAGTGTGACCCCTAGGTAGCGGATCATGGGCTTGCTTTGGAGCTCGGCGCATCTTACTTTTAGTGATGCGGGGGAGGGGGGGAGTGAAAGCTTGGTTCCTGGTGATGAATAGTGCCTCCATTTTCTTGAAGTTTATTCTGAGGTTTTGAGTGTGGAGCCAGTCAGTTTCAGTGTCGAAGCAGGTAGTTAGTGGTGAAAAGTCCGGCTGGTCAGTTGAGAATAGCATGTATTGTAGTACGTCATCAGCGTATACAAGGCATGAGATGTTGAAGGAGCGGGTGAGTGCACAGATGGGCTGCATATATATGTTGAAGAACAGTGCCGAGAGAGAGGAGCCCTGTGGTACGTCCTGTTCCTGTTGGAACGGTTTGGAGGTCATGGGGCCAGTCCGTACATGTTGCCATCTGTCTGATAGGTATGATTTGCACCAGCTTAAGGCTGTGTCCTGGATCCCTTTCTCTGTGAGGCGCGCTAGGAGCAGTTCATGGTCGACAGAGTCGAATGCTGCGGCAATATCCAAGAAGATTAGGGCATATCCTCGTCTGATGTTGTCCAATCCTGTAATTAATGTGCTGAAGAGAGTGGTCAGGAGCATCTCTAATTCGTGCGATTCCCTGAATCCGTGTTGGCATGGGTCGAGGGGAGCGGTGGTCTCAATATGGTGTTGGTTTTGGCGTTGGATGACTTTTTCAATTATTTTGGCCATTAGTGGGATACTTGAGATTGGTCTGTAAGAATCCACCTTCTGGGGGTCAAGTTTGCTGTTTTTTTAGGAGTGGTCTAATGGATGTTTGCTTCAAGCTTCGTGGGAATGAGCCTGTTGAGAAGGACAGGTCCATGAGTTTGGCCAGGAATGGGCTGAATTCTTTGCGCAGTGTTTTTATCCAGAACGCTGGGCAGGAATCGTTTGGAGCTGTGATGGTGTTGATAGCAGTGTCCTCAATGCTTTTCTCTGATGGTGTTGAGAAGGTGGTTAGTGGCGTTGGGTGGCGTAATCCGTGCACAGAGGTGGGTGGTGTAGTTTTGTCAGTCTGGATTGTTTTTGACTGTAGATAGTCCGTGAATTCCTGTGGCTGTGGCATGCTTAGTTGGGTGGGGGAAGGTTCTTTTGTGAGGGTCCTCACCAGGTTAAATAAGTCCTGCGGTTTTATTCAGGGAGCGCTGCAGAATTTCTGCGTGGTATTGTTTCATTCTCTCCGTGACTGCCACACGGTGTTTCTTCAGGTGGGAGGTGTAAGTTCCCTAGTCATCAGTGGAGCATGATCGTCGCCATCTTCTTTCAAGCTTCCTTAGGTGGCGGAGAGATGTTTGAAGCTCAGGAGAGTACTACGGAGCAGTTTTTTCTTCTCCTTGGTGGTATGTCCACAGTTGGTCGCTGGGCAATGGAGCCGAGACTATTGTTCAGGTGGAGAGCATTTCCTCGAGGCTAGGTTCTGTGAGGTCGAAGAGAGGTAGGGATTTGCTGAGTATCTCTTCCTTGTCGAAGGGCTGGAATCAAGCTTTTGGTGTTGGGCAGGCATCGGCTGTGGTACGGTTGCTTGTATGATCCAGATGTGTGGGCATTTGGAATCTTAGTAAGCTGTGATCAAACCATGGGACTGGAGTGATGGATAGGGCAAGCGTATTGTTCGGGCCTGTGGCCGACCGCGGGGCAAAGATCAGGTCCAGCTTGTTTCCTTTTCAGTGAGTGGGCACGTTAATTACTTGATCATAGCCCAACTCGTTGAGCGCATCGAGGAAGGCTCTGGAGTGAGCGTCTGAGAGGGCAGGCAGATTGAAATCACCCATGATCCAGTCTGGTGTATGCGGGTTCTTGGTTTAGGCTCAGACCCATGGCAACTGTTACTATGGGAGCATAACAGTTACTGCACGCTAATTCATGTGCTAACTGCCAATCATACATTGGGGTGGTAAATGGGTGGGTTAGGATGGGGAATGGGCTTCGCGAGTATATCGCAGTTAGCATAGGGGGACATATTGCACACTGTCAATGTTGCAATTAGCTTGTGTGCACCTAATGCCACCCAAGACCGGAGCTACCATTAGGCGAACTAGGTAGTCGCCCAAAGCGCCAGCCATCCAGGGGAGCTCATTTCTGCCACTATTGCCCCTTCTCGGCAGCAATGGCTGCAAACAGCCCCGCAGCGCTTACCTTAAAACTTTAGCCTCATGGGGCTGTTCGCTCTCACCTCCTCTGACGCCCGATGCTGACTTCTTGGTGAGGAGACTGGGTGAAGGTTGGAAGGGAGCTATGAAAGATAAAGACAAACTGGATGAAGGCTGGAAAGGGGGATATGAAAGAGAAAGAGATTGGTTAAAGGCTAGAAGAGGTGTATGAAAGAGAGAGACTGGATGAAGTCTGGAAGATGGAATATGAAAGAAAGAGAATGAAAGAAGGCTGGAAAGGAGGAGTGTATGAAAGAGAGAAATCAGCTGAAGGCTGGGGAGAGTATGAGAGACAGAGACTGTTGAGGACCCAGGCCATGATGATTTATGAAGCAAACAGGCAATTGCTTCACCTATGAAGTGGGTGCGATCACAAGCCTACAGCATGCTTGGGGAAGGAAACTGTTGGCTTTTGCCAGTGTCATGCAGAGAGGCACCGTAAGGGATTAATTTACTAAACTCTCTTTGTCCATAAACACAGAATGGAGAAAGAGCCTTAGTAAATTAGTTTCTAAAAGAGCTGCTGCTGATCTCAGAAAGGGTTCTCTCATGCCACTCAAACTTCATAGGGGACAGTGTTGAGAGGGGTAGGAGAGAAGAAGCAAGAGAGGTCTCAGCCGCTGGCTCCTAATTTTTGGAGATGTCGCCTAGATTCAATGAGAATTTGTCAAGGCCTATTTAAACTCAAGAGGTTTTTTTTGGTATTTAGCTCACACCTTTCCAGTAGTTCAAATTACATTTGAGTACAGAATTTATTTCCCTATTCCCTGAGAGTTTATAATCCAAGGGGCCCTTTTACAAAACGTGCTAAGCAGTTAACCTGCGCCTTTGGGCACACACTATCCGTAATCGAGTGGGCAGGACAGTTATTGCATGTTGTTTCATGTACTAACTGCAAATATATACAAGATGTAATCAAAAAGTATTGAGACTTATTGTGTAGCTATATAACAATACATTGCACCATGATACTATTAAGCATGCAGTGACCTAGTTATGTGCTCTGTATGTGCGGAGTGTAGTGTGGCTGCAGCACACCTGTACTTTTTTAAATCACGTGATGTTTGGTATCGTGTAAAAGCAATTTGTCAGATTTATGAGTGAAAAAATTGAACAGCAACTTGGAGATTTGTACAAAGACCTATGACAAGTTACAGCAAGTGTCTGGCGATGAATGCATGAGTCGTGCTCGAGTTTATGACTAGTACAAATGTTTCCAAGAGAGTCGCCAAAGTGTTGGCAATGATTAAAGTTTTGGAAGGCCATCCATGAGCAGGAATGAAGACAAAGTTGAAGCAGTGCATGCACAATATGTTTGAATCGTCATTTGACTATCAGGGAGCTTGCTGAGGACATGGACATCAGTTTCAGGTTGCTACAGTTCATTCTTAACTGTCGATTTGGGGATAAGATGTGTATCTGCAAAATTTGTGCCAAAGCTCCTGTCCCCTTTCCAAAAAGAAGTTTGACTGTCTGGAGTTGTTGGAATGCATTGAAAATGACTCAGATTTCATCAAAAAGATTATTACTGGGATGAATCATGAGTTTATGGTTATGACCCAGAAACTAAGGCTCAATCCTCACAATGGAATACTCCAAAGTCCCCCAAACCAAGAAAGCCTGTCAGGTGAGGAGGAATGTCAAGGTCATGCTTGCAGTTTTCTTTGATTATCATCATGAGTATGCTCCAAAAGGCCAAACCATCAATAAGGAGTACTACATCTGATTTGTTTGAGAGATGCAGTTCGTCATAAGTGGCCAGAGTTGCATAAGAATGGTGAATGGTTGCTTCATCACGATAACAACCCAGATCACGCATCACATCTTATCCAGCAGTTCTTGACCAAACACAAAATTGAGCAAGTCCGTCAATCTCCGTACTCACCTGACCTTGCACCCTTTGATTTTTTCTTGTTTCCAAAACCATAATTACCACCGAAAGAAAGGAGATTCAACGACTTGGAGACTATTAGGCAAAATTTGACACAGCAGCTTCACTGCATAACGAAAGAGGAATTTCAAAAATGTTTTCAGCAATGGCTGGAACGCTGGAGAAAAGTGTGTTTTATTGAAAGGGGACTACTTTGAGACTGAGTGCAATAACTATCAGTGCTATACTTCTTGTGTTATTGTACAAGTCTTGATACTTTTTGATCGCACCTCATAGTTCAAAAGATCCCTTATCTCAGGAGGTAAATCATTCCACAATTTTGGTACCGCACCAAAAAAACATCTGTCTCTAACCCTCCTCTACCAAAAAAGAGGATGCAGAAGGCAGCACCAATGTACAGTGGGTCGTGGAATGCAAACACCTTGCAGAAGCACAAAGCGTCAGTTTCTTTGACAAATACATCAGACCTATCTTATGAATAGCTTTAAAAGCCAGACATAAAATCTTAAAAAAACTTCACACTTCTATTGGTAATCAATGGAAGTTCAGCAGCAAAAAGGTAACTCTCACCCTACAACTACTGTTTGTAATCATTTTAGTGAAACATTTTTAATCTGTTGCAATTTATGTAATAACTGCTTAGGCATTCCCAAAAATACTGAATTACAATCGTCCAGATGACTCAAGATGATTAAGCCACCATCTGAAAATCATGTGGTCTTAACACTGATCTCAGTTGTCTCACATACAATTTAGAAGTCAAATTAGAGTCAATAACAATTCCCAAGCTACATACCTAGAAGGATACATCTATCTTCTGTCCTAACAACAGTACTGGCAAGTTAAATGCAAAGCATTGATAAGGCAGGCAAAGTGAGAATTTGAGAAGGAACTTGCTACGGAAGCAAAAACACAAAATAAAGACTTTTTCAAGTACATTCGTAGCAAAAGGCCTGTGAGAGAGTGAATTGGACCATTAGATGATAAAGGGGTAAAAGGGGCAGTAAGAGGAGACGAGGCCAGAGATAGCGGTGAGCTGCTACCACTGAAGAGACCTCGTATAAGGTCATAGTGTATATCAGCCAAATATGCTGCCCCCGACTCTAGCTCATCCGCCTCTCCTGCTTGCTCATCCGCTGACTCCCCCCTGTTTCATCCACTGGGACCATCAGAGGCAGGCCCTAGCCACCCAGGCCCCACAAATGGAGGCTTGTAGCGAAAGGGCATTGATGTCAAAGACCTGCTTCAACAAGGTGTCCAGTTTCCTATCCTGGATGTCCTTGAGGGCTGCACTACCTTCCACTGGAATCATTGTCTTTCTTGGTGACTGCGGAGACTGCCGCATCCACTTTTGATGGCCGAAAGAGTTCATGGTCCTAGTCCAAAAGGAGATAGAATCATGCCATGGACCTTAACCCCTTAAGGCCTGCTTCCGGCATATCCCACTCTTTTTGGATCATCTGGCGCACTCTATGAACTGGAAAGACCCTCTGCATTTTTTTTTACGGCTTGCAGTAAGGGTTCCTCCAAGGAGTCATCTTCTGTTGGGAGACTAGCGGGCATATTAAGAGCTTTAAGGGATTCCGCAGTGAGCACCGGTAATTCCTCCCAGCAGAAAACCTGAACAATTCTCGCCTGCTGTTTCTGCTCCGGGATTTCACCGTCTTCCAAGTCCTCCTCAATATCCAGCTCTGTGTCGCAGTCCTCCCCTTCCAGATCTTCAGACACAGGAGACTGCTCCAATCCCTCCTCCAAGGGCCTAGGTTTCTTTGAGGGGACTGTCCCTGGCTCCACTCCTGCAGGAGACCCCAGTCGCTTTTCCCCACGTTCCGCCTCTGAGGAACCTCCCCCGGTCCCTACTGGTGCAGAATGCTTGGTGAAGAAGCACAAACTCGAGGGAAAAAAACATCGGCACTCCTACCTGACCCAGACTCTGGGGGAAAGGGGAACTGGAAGCGGCTGAGGAGCAGAAAACTGTCTCCTGTGATAGCAACAGGGAAGTCATGGAGTCCTGCGGCTCTCTACATGGAGGAGACTCTTTCTGCTGCTCCAAGCTTTCTACTAAGGTTTATTCCATAGTGGTTGCCTCCTGCGCACACCCTCTACAAATGCCATCCTCTGAAACAGCCCTTCGCCTTGTTCCACACACCAGGCACTGGGGTCTGGAGGGCAAACAGGCAGTGGATCTACCCCAAAGGTAGCTCTTCCCAACTGCGTCACCCTCTGTCAGTGGACAACAGCAAACAAAACTTCCCAGTAAAAATTGTACTGCCTGATATATGCAATGCCAAACTCTCCAGGTATATGCACCTTTTTTTTTTTTTTTTTAAACTCTACCGTCTAGCTATACACACCATAACAAACTCAAAAGGATCGAAGCTCCCAAAAATCGTGCCCAAGAAAAAGAGCGAAATGAAAGTAAAACAAAAATAAAAATGGTTCTCTTACCTTCCCGCACACAGATCTTCAGATACACGGGTGGACCTGCTCTAATAACAATGCTTGCATGGCGCCACCAAACCTCTGCCACCAAAAGGCTTCTCCTGCTCTTCCCGCATGGAGAAAGAGCCCCCAAGGCTAAAAACTCTTTCCGCCGCAGCCTGCACCATTGTTTCACACTGCTTCTGCTGCCGCTTTCCTCCTCCCGCGCTCAGCCGGAATTGCGGCTTCAGCACCGGGGGAGGGCCTCCGGGGACATCTGCCTGCTTCAGCATCTGTCTGCAGCCTTCGAGCCACAGGTTCAGGAGCAAGTAAGACTCTGGACTGTGGAGAGCCTCCACATACACACCTCGCTCACCTGGGGGGAAGGGGTGGGGGGCTTCTCCACTACAATCCTTCCCTTCTTTTTTTTTGGTAAGATTAGGAGACCAGCCGAGGAATAAATGAGAGGCTCCAAGGAACCCTAACACTAAAAAATAGACTAAAACTGGTTAACACTCCTTAATTGTCCCTCTAGTGAGTCCAGCACCCTGGCTCACTATCTCTTCCAGCTGCTTGGAGACTGAGTATACTGGAGCTTGTGGGTGGTCCCTCCGGTATTTATACTGGTGTCATCAAAAGATGACATGCTCAGTCTCCAAGCTGCTGGAAGAGGTACATTACCCAGAGGTGCAGAACTGGACTAGAGGGACGATAAGGAAAGGCATTTACATGATTTACAGCCCTGTAAACCAGACATGTCGGGGGCATTCCGGGGAGGAGTAGAGGTGGCAACCTGTGCCTAAAAAAGATAGAGTAGACTTGAATTTCTGGGGACCAAGCTCCAGAAACACAAGTGAGGGCAGGGTATTCCAAAGGTTTGGGACTGTAAAGAAAAATGCAGAATGACATGTTGACTCATACTTTGCCTTATAAGGTGAAGATATATGCAAAGCCAGCCCTAGACTGGGCAAACTATGTGGCTGCCTAGGGCAGAAAAATTTTAGGGTCAGCACTGCAGTAGACTTAACTGAAGAAGGGATCGAATCCTCACATATTATTGTCAATGTAGCGGTAATTTGATCAATGCTATGAGACAGAGTAGGACTGATTGAATTACCAGGTGCATCAGCAGCATCAGGTGAGTCATCATGAAGCAGCACACACCTCTTCTCTTTTTCATTCCATTAACTTAAAACGATCAGAATGTCTTTGAAGTTCCTTGCAGGCTGCCTGAGCAATCCTTATAGTCCTCTGGAAGAACTTTCCCAGAGGGCTCGGAGGATTGCCTGGGCTGCCTGCAAGCAACTTCAAAAAAGCTCATTGTTTTAAAGTAATTGAATTAAAAAAGAAGTGTGTGCTGCTGGATGATGACTCATTTGATTCTGCTGATGCACCTGGTAATTCGATCGGTTCTACTGTCTCATAGCTTCATTCACACAATGTTATTTATTTATTTTATTTTATTTAACACTCATTTATATACCGCATCTTCCAGCGATCAGTTGCGGTGTACAATTAACAACAGTTAACAAAGCAGAGTTTGTTTTACATAGAACATTATAACTTTTTACATAAAACATCTTAACTTGCACAAAGCAGGGATTAAAAAACTAAGCGGTATATTTCAACTAAAACAGTGTGTGTAACAATTTAAACAAAATGTACTGTCTCTACCGCATAGGCAGTACATAACAGTTGCAACTATTTACAAGTAGAGGTATCAGGGCATAGGAATGGAGTGTTTTTTCGTTTAGGTTATGTATGTTGTCCTTTATAGTAGAGAGTATAAGCTTGATGTGGGCAGGTTCATGTTTAGCCTGATGTTTAGCCTAATGTTAACATAAACCACAACAAAACCGAGCTAGTATACATCACAAGTGACCAGAGCTTCACATCACCACCAACCATCACACTAGATAACATACAAATCGCAGTCAAAACGGAGATTAAATATCTCGGCGTAACACTGGACCAACAACTCTCACTACTGCCACACATAAACCATACAACCTCTGCAATATATTACAAGTTACAAATAATAAAGAACCTACGCCCACTCCTTTCATCCACTGGCTTCCGTGCTGTATGTCAAGCTGTAATAACACCACTGCTCGATTACGTCAATTCAGTATACACGGCATCTCAAAGAGCTCACTATACCCCCTGCAGCTAGCACAGAACACCGCTGCAAGGATCATCCTAGGCCAATCCCATACCACTCCACTCCTCAAACAACTTCACTGGCTGCCCATATCTCAAAGAATCAGATATAAGATACTCATCACACATAAAATCATCCACAACCCCTCAGCCCTCAATCTTCACCCCTTAATCTCCCCCCGCAGTAACAGACCATCCAGACAGAGCACACCCAATACACTAACCATCCCAACTGAAAGAACAAAATGCAGCCAAAGAACCAGCAACAGGGCTTTCTCATTATATGCTCCTGCATTGTGGAACTCACTCCTGCCACAACTAAGAGATATTCATCTACTACAGGACTTCAGAAAATGCTTAAAAACCCATTTATTCACAGAATACTATGGACCAGCAACACAAGACAAATAGATTGCACTTAACCCCATGTAGATTGCATACACAATGGACTTCATGCAGTCTGTAACCCTTCCTCACTCTATGTGCATAGTTTACCCTTATGATAAGGTGTTAATAGCTTTGTTGCAAAGTGTTAAATATGTTCAATACATTTAATGTAATGTGCACCACTGTTTGTTATCTTCTAGTTACCACACTATGTTACTTGTAAACCATCTTGACTTGTAGAAAGACGGTATAAAAAAACCTGTTAAATAAATAAATAAAATAAATAGCCCTGATTGAATTGGTGCATCAACAGCTTTGGGTGAGGATACTCTCTCGCTCTTTTAATTCTGCCACAGTGCTGGGGCTGCTTTCTGATGAGAAGATCAATACTGAAAAAAGGAAAAGCTTATAGGAAAGGGTAGGTGAAGGGTGAAGTTTAAGGAAAGGAGTAGAGTTAGCATGAAAGAAAGGGGTGAGGCATTAGAGAAGGAGCTGTGCTAAGGTTGGAAGAAAAGTTAAGTGGTAGAGTACAAGGGAAGGAGCAGAGTTAGAGAAGAGAAGGAAAAGAGATTGAGTGCATTAAGGGAGAAGGGAAGAGAGGGAGTGAAAGACCTGAGAGAGTGCAAAGTTGGCTAGTAGGGGAGAGAGCGTTGATAGGGAATGGAGTGGAGGGAAAAAGGGATAGTGTAAAAGAGAGAGAAGTAGGAGGGAGGAGTGGCTCAGTGGTTGGGACAGGTTACCTCAGGGCAGAAGGCCGGGGGGTTCAATTCCCGCATGGGGACAAGCAACTTCAGGCTGGAGGGACTGGGGTCTCTAGTCCCATGGCCACTCCTTGTGGCCTTGGGCAAGCCACTTAACCCTCCATTGCCTCAGGTACACTTAGATTGTGAGCCCTTCGGGGACAAGGGAATAAAAAAGTACCTGTTAGTATATATGTAAACTGCACTGATTCTAAAGAGCGCGGTATAAAAAATAAAAATAAATAAATAAATAAAAAATAAAAGTAAGAAATAGGAAATGGGAATAGTGCAAGAGGATGGGGGGGACAAGGAGTAGGTACAAGAGGACAGGGAAAAGTGCAGATACACACCTATCACCCCAACACACATGGATACACACACACACCCACACCGTCCAAACACACATACATGCTCACACAGCCCCCCGATGCACATACATGCACAGAGCCTTCAAGACACACAAGAACAAAGACACCAGCACACACATGCTCCAACACTCCCCATGACAAACACACACATGTGCACACAGCCTCTGATAGTTGACATGACACACACATACAAACATGTACCCTCCATTTGCCTGATTCTGCAAATGGAAGAAACACTGTACACTAAGGGCAAGATTCTGAGCCACAACGGGACATCCATCCCAGCTATTCATGGCGGCTCCTGCCCCTGACTAACTTTCCCATCGGTTGTGCAGGGAAGTTAAACAGGGCAGGGATGGGCGGCCCGGGGGCGAAGAGTGGGCAGCCACTGGCCCTGGACATACAGGGCTGATTCTAATGTCAATGTCAGTCCTGTATGTCCAGGGCCAGCAAAATGGCTGGGGAAGTTTTTTTCTGTTCACTCCGGGGCATGGAAGGGGCTGGGGGGACCAATGTTTATTCTCAGCAGCCTGACCCTGGCCTTAGGAGGCCAGATTGGGGGTTGGGCTGTGGGGAATAAACCTTAATTTCTGGAGGCCAGCATTGTGGCTTTTAAATGGAGCCGCGGTGCCATGACCAACATCACACCATAGTGCCGCGGCTCCATTTAAAAGCCTGACTGAGCTATCCGGGCAGTGTCTGTACATGCAGGCCAGGACTGAATCGCATTCCCAGCCTGTACGTACAGGCCTGATTGTGATTCTGATCCTGTGGGGCTAGACGTTCCCCGCGGGATCAGAATTGCAATCCCCTTTGCACAGCCGGCTCAGACCGGACGTACAAAGGGGATGTACGTGTGGGACAGAATCAGTCCATGTGTATACTTTTCAACTTGCTGAGGGAAGATGTGATAGAGGTCTATAAAATAATGAATGGAGTGGAATGGGTAAACGTAGATCAGTTGTTTACTCCTTCAGAATTAGAAAGATTAGAGGGCATGCAATGAAGCTATAATATAGCACATTTAAGACTAATCACAGAAAATATTTTTTCAATCAACGATAATCATTGCCACAGGCTGTAATAAAAGTTGTCAATGGGTTTAAAAGAGGTTTGGGCAAGTTCCTGAAATAAAAGTCCATTAAGTATTATTACAAAGAGCCAGGGAAATCCACTACTTACCCCTGGGATAAGCAGCATCGAATCTATATATCTTTTGGGAACCTGAATTGGCCACTGTTGGAAACAGGATACTGGGCTTGATGAAATCTTTGGTTTGACCCAGTATGGCATTTCTTATATTATTACATAAAATTCTCACACCTCTTTTCTTTTTAATTTGATTACCCTGTCTTCAAACAATCTTGTAAGTGATATGGCTCCCCAGCAGACTTCTTTCTAGTTGCTTGCTGGCAGCCTGGGCAGTTCTCTAACTTGTCCCATCTCCCCCTCCCCCCCCCCAAAAAAAAGAGGACATGATCTCACATGCAGCCATGACAGAACGGTGGGGCTGCATGTGAGATCTTTACTTAGTACCAATGCAATTGTCTCTGGAACATGGCAACAGAGTTGATTTTCAGTGATCACATGGTCATGGATCAGAGAAAGCTTGATGGCAGTATAGCACCACAGTTGTCCTACAGCAGCAGCTGGGAATCCAACCTAATGGGGTGACCATAGTGGGTGGGTGGGTGGGACACACGCGAAAGGTGGGGGATGGGATGCATGAGAAGAGTTGGGGGGGGCATGGCTGAAGGTTTGCCCATAGTGCCACTGCCAGATACCCTCAGGCTGGTCCTGCGTATATGCAGCCGGTTACCATGAAGCAAGCCTAAGACAATGGGCTGGGGCATGTAGGCAGATCAAAGGAGAAAGATATTCCAGGGCTGTGTTATGTAGGGCCTTATAGGTTAGAAGGAGGATCTTGTACCTAATATGAAATGACACTGGGAGCCAATGATGTTGGATAAAAAGGGTGACATGATCAAAGCTCCTAGCATGAAAGAGAATGCGCACTGCAATATTTTGGATTGATTGTAATCACTTAAGTTCCTACTGTAGTAAACCGGAGTAGATAATGTTACAGTAATCTAACTGTGAGATAAATGTGCAGAGCAAACAGTGGTTTGAGCAATCAGATCAAGAAAAGTGCCATACCTGGCTGCAGGCACAGCTGGAAAAGGCAGAGGGTAGCAGCATGCATTTCATCAGCAATATCTAGAGTAGTCAATGCTGCACATGCCTGCCTTTTCCTGACAACACACTGGTGGTAGATGGATGAGGCTGGAGCAAGCTGAGTTATGTTATGGGTGCACCAGCAGCAGCCTATAGGTGGGCTGTGCTGCATACTTAGATGATAGCTACACTTTGACTTGTATCTTAGAGAAAATAAGGGCAATGCTAGAGGGCTGGCAGCTAGGCCAGAGAGAGAGAGAGCTATGGCTCCTGCCTATTTTGTCAAGGATGGCAGAGAAGGAGAGGGGCCTTTATGGAATACAATGATTTTCACATATCTTGTTCCTGGTAAGAGACTCCCTGGACCTGGGGAATAAGGGAAGCAGCAGCAGCCCTGTCCTGAAGATACTGATCAAGAAATATTCAAAAACAGCATGGTATTGTGAAGAGCAGGCATGAATTACATGAAAAATATGATGCTGCAGGGGTATGGGTTTCAATATCCTTATTCAGGATATTGAAACCCATATCATGTCAGAGAGGTTAGTGGAGCAACAAGCAGCTCTCTTTGGAGGCTGAGATTGGTATTGAAAGTCCTCTGAGACATCAGGATTGGACACATATGACTCGGGTCATAGAAGTCCTGAAGCCCTTTAAGTAGGTCAAGAAGAAACTAAATTTAAGAAAGATCATATTGAGTATTATCATCTATACAATGAATTTCCCATAGGTAAAGTTAGAAGGGTTTCAGCAGTAAGAGAGACACTGACATCAGAGGTGTTGAGGCTGGGGAACTGCTTGCATGTGCAAGTGGAAAATAGGGCAGCTAGCATATAAACATCCTTCTTGAGAGGTGGAACCTATGTGACCCATGGGTGAAAGGGAGTATTGCCCTTCAGTACAATGCACTGAAAGGATAAGCTGATGATTTTGTTGGAGCAAGATGAGCGCCAGAGGCAGAGGGAGAAGGAGAAAGCATGAGGGGAAACAGTAGACATTCTGCCAACAGTACTGACAGCTTCAGCATCAACTATCATGCCCTCCATCTTTATCTGCTAGTCCTCCATGGGTGCCTTAGCACTATCTTTGTTAACACAGACCATAGCGACAGGTGTAAGCAGAAGAAACTAACATCAGTCCTCCATAACTGAGACCCCTGCAAGAAATCTTTTGTAGGACAGTACCTTGTAGAGCCCATCAAGGCCATGACTACATACTCATTGGCATACAAATCTGAAGCATGGCAAAATCTGGCCGAGGCCGCCCAGGATGCAGTGGGTAACTACAGACCAGTTAGTCTGACCTCTGTGACGAGTAAATTAATGCAAATGCTGCTAAAGCAGAGGATAGTGTGGTTTCTAGAATGCAAGGGATTATAGGATCAGAGAGCATAACTTTACTACAGGTAGGTCTTGTTAGATGTATCTAATTAATTTCTTTGACTGGATGACTACAGAATTGAATAGGGGAAGAACACAAGAAGTGAAATACTTAGATTTCAGCCAGGCCTTTGACACTGTTCTGTATCGGCAACTTATAAATAAACTGAGTATCCTTGGGAAGGACTCTAAAGTTACTAGCTGGTTAAGAAAAGGGTTGAGCGAGAGGTGCCAGAGGGTAGTAGTAAATGGAATTCACTCTGAAGATAGGGGCATTACTAGCAGTGTGCCTTAGGGATTGGTCCTTGGTCTTGTTCTTTTTGACATTTTTGTTAGTGATATTGCAGATTGGCCAAAGTTGCTGTCACGTCGGGAATCCCCAAATGGGCAATAGTGAGATGCGAAGGTATGGACCGAAAACCACGTTGCAGCTCTGCAGATCTCTTCCATGGAAACCAAGCATAAGCTGACCACCGACGCCACCATAGCTCTGACATTGTAAGCTATGAGATGACCATCAAGGCTCAGGCCTGCCTGGGCATAAGCGAAAAAGATGCAGTCTGCTAACCAAATTGAAAGAGAGCATTTGGAAACGGCAGCCTCTAGCTTGCTGGCGTCAAAGGAAACAAAAAGCTAAATGGACTTCCTATGGGCTTTTGTCTGCTCCAAGTAGAAGGCCAAGGCTCGTTTGCAGTCCAACATGTGCCATGCAGCTTCTCCTTTGTTTTTGTGAGGCAGAACAATCGACTGAGTAATGGTAGAAATCCAAAACTACTTTCAGAAGGAATTTAGGATGAGTACGGAGGACCACCCTATTATGTTGGAATCTGATATAAGGTGGATTTACTACTACTGCATGAAACTCACTCACTCACCTTTTGGGCAGAAGTGACTGCCACCAGAAACAAGACCTTCCAGGTCAATAATTTCAGTGGGCAGGAATCAAGTGGCTCAAAGGGAGTCTTCATGAGCTGTGCAAGAACCACATTGAGGTACCATACCATGGTGGGTGGCCTGTAAGGAGGCTTCAAAAGAAGCAGCCCCCACATAAAATGAACAATCAAAAGCTGTACCAAAATGGACTTCCCTTCTATGGACAATGGTATGCTCCAATCACACTGAGGTGGACCCTGACCAAGTTGGACTTCAGGCCAGATTCAGAGAGGTGCAGAAAATATTCAAGTAGCTTATATGTGGGGCAGAGGAAGGAATCAACAGCATGGCCGGCACATCAGATAGCAAATTGCCTCCACTTGCAGGCATAAGATTTCCTTGTTGAGGTCCTCCTGGAATCTAGAAGGACCTCAATAATGCTATCAGGCAAGCTGAGCTCTGACAGGACTAGTTTCTCAACATCCATGTCATGATTACCAAGGACCGGATGTTGGGATGCAGCATTTTCCCGTCATCCTACGATATTAAATCTGGAGCATGGCCCAGCTGGAGGGGTTTCAGAATGGAGAGTTGTAGCAGAAGAAGAAACCACGGTTGTCTGGGTCAATAGGACGTGTTGATGATCTGTCTTTGCTATAAGAGGAATTGGAAGATAAGTGTACAGAAGGCCCTCCCTCCAATGTAAGAGGAAATCATCTAATGCTAGTCAGCTGTGGGACTCCACTCTGGAGCAGAACTGCACTATCTGGGCATTCTGTGAGGTGGCAAACAAGTCCAGCGAGGGGGAGCCCCACTCTCAAAAGATACGGGCCACTGCCTCCCTGTTCAGCATCCATTCATGTGGTTGGAGGACCCGGCTCAGTCTGTCCGCTAAAGTGTTCTACTCTACTGGAAGATATGTGGCCCTCAGCTCCATCCTGTGAGCAATGGCGAACTTCCACAATCTGACTGTTTCCCAGCACAAGAGATACAAGCTGGTGCCTCCCTGCTTGTTCAACTAAAACATGGCAACCTGATTGTTGGTTAGAACTAGAACAATTTGGTTGGCTAGCAGGCCTCAGAAAGCCTTTAAAGTGTTTGCTATTGCTTTCAATTCCACGAAGATGATCCAGTGAAGACTTTCTTGGATGGACCAGTTGCCCTGAGTGTGAAATCCATCCCCAGCACAGTTTGAATGCCTCTGTCAAGTGGTGACTTGTTGAATCAGTTGAGTTTCCTGCACTAAGGTTGTTAACTTCTGGAGACCGTCGTGCGGGAGGAAAGCCCTCATTTGAGTCGTGTCGAGCAGGGCACCTATGAATTCTAGCCATTAGGTGGGTTGAAAGTGGGATTTGGGTAATTGTTTACAAACCCTAGGAGCTTCAACTCCTGGATGGTCACTCGTACTGATTCTCAAACTCCTTCTGGAGTGGTACTTTCTATCAGCCAATCATCCAGATAAGGAAAGATAAACACCCCCAGAGTCCTGAGACAGGCTGCTACTACTGCAAGGCATTTTGTGAAGATACAGGGCGCCAATGGCAGCACTCAGTACTTAAAGTGTCATCATCCTAAGTTCTTTTTGTGAGCAGGATATATTGGTATATCCTTTAGATCTAGGGAGCATAGCCAATCTCCTTTTTGAAAGTACAGGAGCAGGGTGCCTAGAGAAATCATCTTGAACTTTTCTCTTGAGGTAAGAGTTCAGGTCCCTGAGGTCTAGGATGGGATGGAATCTCCCTTTATTTTGGGAATCAAAGTACTTGAAGTAAAACCCCTGCCCTATTTGCTCTGGCGGCACAAGCTCAATGGTGAGATTGGACAGGAGGTCAGAGATTTCTCTCTGAAGCAGTTCCTGATAGAGAGTCAAGGTGATACACCCTCGGGGGCAATTTGTAGGCAGCTTGAAGAAATGTAATTGAAGAAATTTGTAGGCAGCTTGAAGAAATGTAATTTGTAACCGCTTTGGATTATCTACAACACCCGAGTCCGAGGTTATGAGGGGCCACCTTGAGCAAAGAGAGTGAGCCATACAACACCGGAGGCTGACATTAGTAGATTGACTGTGCTATGAAGGAACTAAATTCCCTCTTTGGGCTTTGGCTGCAGAGCAGATTGGGCCTTCTAAGGATTCTCTCAGTGCTGCAGAGGTCAAAGAGCCTGTTTTTTCTGTTGTGAGTTTTGGGACCCAGGAAAATACCTATGCTTGCAAGGATAGTAGGTATTTTTCTGGCCTCCACCCTGTACCGGAACCAAAGACTTATACAGAGGCACTATCACCTCCTTTTTTCTGCTAGCCATTCCTCTCCCTATGCACCCAAGTATCCTTCTAGCTTTTGCCGCCGCCTTTTCTACCTGTTTAACTACTTTAAGATCATCAGACACAACCACGCCTAGGTCCCGCTCTTCTTTAGTGGACAAAAGTACTTCACCCCCTGTATTATATTGCTCCCTCGGATTGCTGCAGCCCAAATGCCTGACCTTACATTTTGTAACATTAAATCCCAGCTGCCAAATTCTAGACCATTCTTCAAGCTTAGCTAGATCCCTCATGTTATCTACACCTCTGCTTGTTGACATAGAACATCACCATTTGATTGTCCATCTAGACCAGTACTGAGTGGTGTTGCAGGTGGTGACGGAAGGCTCGGAGGGTCAGGGATATGGTCCAAAGCTCCAAGAGGTTGATCTGCTGTAGACTGTGTGACTGCGACCAACTGTTCTGAGTGCAGAGACTCTCACAGTGGGCTCCGCAACCTAAGAGGGAGGCATTCGTGGTTAGGAGGTGCTGGGAAACTTGCCACCAGGTGAGAGAGTCAGCCAATTGGGCTGTCCCACAGCCGTCCTGTGGTCTGGGTCCACTGGGAATGGAGGCACCATTGAGCTGCCCTCATGTGAAGGTGGGCGTCCATGGTAACATGAACTGTGGACACCATGTGACCCAACAGGTGGAGCAGGAGGCAGGCGGGCATCGAGTGTTGATGCTGCATGGCCGAAACCAGTGCCCTGAGGTGGTAGCCCTGTCCCAAGGGAGAAAGCCTTGGCTTCAACTGTATCCAGCCTTGCCCCTATAAACTCCAGACACTGTGCCGTGAGGAGATGGGACTTCAGGTGGTTATTATGAACCCCAGGTGCTGCAGGATGAGGATATGTACATAAGATATGTCATACTGGGTCAGACCAAGGTCGATCAAGCCCAGTATCCTGTTTGCAACAGTGGCCAGTCTATATCACAAGTACCTAACAGTTTCCCCAGAAGACACAGGTTCCACAATGCTTGTATTAGGACTAGTGGTGGATTTCCTGGGTCCCCTTTAATAAAGGTTTATGGACCTTTCCTCCAGGAACTTGTCCAAATCGTTTTAAAACCCAGCTACACTAACAGCTTTTACGACATCCTCCACTAACGAATTCCAGAGTTTGATTACGCGTTGCATGAAAAAATATTAGTCTTAAATGGGTTACACTGCAGCTTCACTGCATGTCCCCTAGTCTTTCTACTTTTTGATGGCGTAAAGAATCTATCTACGTTTACCCGTTCCACTCCATTCATTAATTTAGAGACCTCTATCATATCTTCCCTCAGCTGTCTCTTTTCCAGATTGAAGAGCCCTTACCTTTTTAGCCTCCCCTCATAGGGGTAATCCTTCCATCCTCTTAACGATTTTAGTGGCTTTTCTCTGTACCTTTTCTAATAACACTTTTTAAGATACGGCGACCAGAATTGCACATAAGGAACGATACAAAGGCATTATAATATCCTGTTTTATTCTCCATTCCTTTCCTTATGATTCCTAGCATTCTATTTGCTAGATTGGCCGCCATTGCACACTGGGCGGAGGGTTTCAACGTGTTATCCATGATGACAACTAAATCCTTTTCCTGGGTGGTGGTTCCTAATGTGGAACCTTGCATCGTGTAACCATAGTTTGGGTTGTTCTTTCCTAGGTGCATAACTTTGCACTTGTCCACATTAAATTTTATCTACCATTTGAACATTCAGTCTTCCAATTTATTAAGGTCCTCTTGCAATTTTCATAATCCTCTTGAGTTTTAACAAATTTGAATAATTTTGTGTCATTTGCAAATCTGATTATCTCACTCATTATTCCCATTTCAAGGTCATTTATGAATATGTTAAAAAGCAGCGGACCTAGCACAGATCCCTGGGGTACTCCACTATTAATTTTTCTGCATTCTGAAAATTGGCCATTTAGCCCTACCCTAAGCCTGGAACCCTTTTTAAAAATTGGTATTATTTTCACCATGTTCCAATCTTCAGGTATTACTGATGATTTTAATGATAGTTCACAGATTAGTAATAGTAGGTCTGCAATCTCATATTTCAGTTATTTCAATACCCTTGGATGTATACCATCTGGTCCAGGTGATTTGTTGCTCTTCAGTTTATCAAATAGTTGTAATACATCTTCCCAGTTTATCGATATTTCTTTCAATTCTTATATTGCGTCAGCTTTAAATACCATTTCAGGAATGGGTAACTTCCCTACATCTTCTTCAGTAAAGACCGAAGTAAAGAATTCATTCAGTCTCTCCACCATGGCCTTGTCCCCTCTTGGTGCCCCTTTTACCCCACTATCATCTAATGGTCCAACTGACTCTCTCACGTGTTTTTTGCTATTAATGTATTTTAAAACGTCTTTATTATGTGTTTTTGCTTCCACAGCAAGCTTCTTTTCAAATTCTTTCTTTGCCTGCCTTATCACTGCCTTGCATCTAATTTGCCAGCGCTTAAATTGTTTCCAGTTTACGTAATTTGGCTCCTTTTTCCATTTCCTGAAAGATGCTTTTTTTTGGCAACAACGGCCTCTCTGCCCTCACCTTTAAATCATACTGGCAGTTTTTCGGACTTTTTTCCACTTTTTTTAAAGCATGGAATACAGCTGGTATTCCATGCTTTAAAAAAAGTGACTTTGACTTTGACTCGTGGCTTTCCTTCTTTCTGGATTCCTCTTCCTCCACTCTTATTCTCGGGATTTTAACATTCATGTTGATAACCCCTCTGATTCTTATGCTTTAAAGCTCCTCTCCCTTACCTCCTCGTTTGACCTCCAGCTTTGCTCTACTGCCACCACTCACCAGCATTGCCTTGACCTGGTATTTTTCTCTAGTTGCTTACCCTCAAACTTCTATAGCTCAGTTCTTCCCTTATCTGACCATCACCTTTTAAGCTTCAATCTTCATCACCTGCCGCCTTAACCTCATCTTGTCTCCTCCAACCTATTTAGAAATCTTCATGCTATTGAACCTTTGGTTCTCTCTTCCACTGTTTCTTCATCTCTTTCCTCCACTATGTCATCTAAGTCTGTTGACGAGGCAGTAGTTTCCTATAACGCTGCACTCTCCTCTGCTCTGGATACTCTCGCTCCTCCCATGCCACGTCCTGTGAGGCGTTCTGCACCCCAGCCCTGGCTTTCATCCAATTCCCGCTATGTTCCTGTGCCCATTCTGCTGAGCGTACTTGGCTCAAATTCCGCTCTCTTGCAGACTTTCTACACTTCAAATTCATGCTTGTCTCTTTCCAGTCAGCCATAGCTCTTGCCAAACAAGACTATTATATCCATCTGACTAACTCTCTTGCCTCTGACCCTTGCCATCTCTTTACTGCTCTCAGCTCTCTCCTCAATGTGCCTCCGCCTCTGACCCCTCCCTCCCTTTCTGCCCAAACCCTGGCTGACTATTCCATGACAAAATCCACAAGATCACCCTCCAATTCCCCACTAATTCAGCTACTTCCCCTCTTCACTCCCAACTCCCTCCCCCCCCCCCACCTCTGCTACTGTCTCTTTCTTTCCTGTGATCTCTGAAGAGGAAACTGCACACCTTCTTTCTTCCTCCAAACTCATCACCTGCTCCTCTGATCCTATCTCCACCTGTCTCCTAAGCCCCATCTCCTCCAGTGTTGTCCCTTCCATCGCTCATATTTTCAACCTATCGCTCTCCACTGCAACTGTCACTGCAGCTTTCAAACATGCTGTGGTCACACCTCTCTTCAAGAAACCCTCACTTGATCCCACCTGCCCTCCTAATTATCGACCCATCTCCCTCCTTCCCTTCATTTCTAAACTACTTGAACGTGGGATTCACCACCGCTGCCTCGACTTCTTCTCTTCTCATACCCTCCTGGATCCTTTACAGTCTGGCTTTCACCCTTTACACTCTACTGAAACGGCTCTTGCCAAAGTTTCCAGTGACTTGTTACTGGCAAAATCCAAGGGCCTTTACTCTGTCCTCATCCTTCTTGACCTCTCTGCTGCTTTTGACACTGTTGACCACAACCTTCTCCTAGATACCCTGTCCTCGCTTGGTTTTAAGGGCTCTGTACAATCCTGGTTCTCCTCCTATCTCTCCCATCACTCTTTCAGTGTTAGTTCTGGTGGCTCCTCCTCTTCTGCTATCCCGCTCCCAGTTGGTGTACCCCAAGGATCTGTCTTGGGTCTGCTCTTTTTCTCTCTCTATACCCAGTCCCTTGGTGTGCTCATCTCTTCCCATGGCTTTCAGTACCATCTTTATGCTGATGACTCCCAGATCTACCTGCGACTCCTGAAATCTCTCCTGCAATCCAGACCCGGATCCCTGTCTGTCTTTCTGACATTGCTGCTTGGATGACTCATTGCCGCTTGAAATTGAACATGGCCAAGACTGAACTTCTTATCTTTCCCCCTAAAACCTCCTCTCCTCTTCCTCCTTTCTCAGTCTCTGTGGATAACTCTCTACTCCGTCCTGTTTCCTCGGCTCGCAATCTTGGGGTTGTCTTTGACTCCTCTTTCTCCTCCTCCACACACATTCATCTGATAGCTAAGACCTGCCGTTTCTTTCTCTATAACATCAACAAAATTCACCCATTCCTTTCTGAACACACTACTAAGATGCTTATCCACTCCTTAATCACCTCCTGTCTTGACTACTGTAACCTACTCCTTGCTGGTCTCCCTTTGAATCATCTCTCTCCCCTTCTATCTGTTCAACACTCTGCTGCACCAGCCTCATCATGCCCATATTATCCCTCTTCTCAAGTCACTTCATTGGCTCCCTATCCATTTCTGTATCCAGTTCAAACTTCTCCTGTTGATCTATAAATGCATTCACTCTGCAGCTCCTCACTACCTTTCTTCTCTTATCTCTCCTTACACCCCCCCCCCTCAGGAACTCCGCTCTTCTGGCAAACTGCTTCTATCTGTGCCCTTCTCTTCTATTGCTAACTCCAGACTTCGCTCCTTTCATCTTGCTGCACCTTACGTCTGGAACAAACTACCTGTGTCTGTACGCAAGGCACCTTCTCTGACTATTTTCAAATCCAGGCTGAAAACTCACCTCTTCGCTGCTGCTTTTGGATCTTGACTCACCTGATCTCCTGGTTTCTTTACCTTTCCCCCTTGTTTTATCCCTGTCTACACCTTCTGTGTTGTCTGTCTTGACTAAATTGTAAGCTCTGATGAGCAGGGACTGTCTCTTACATGTCTGTACAGCGATGCATATGACTTGTAGCGCTATACAAATTTCCCAGTAGTAGTAGTAGTAGTAGCTGATCTGGGCTTCCAGCTGACCCGGTATGTTAAGTCCATGCTTGATGTAAATCTTTAACCTTTGCAGCTGCTCCTTTTAGTTTTTTCTTAATTATTTTCCTCATGTTATCATAGTCTCCCTTTTGAAAATTAAAAGATAGTACTCTGGATTTCCTTGCTGTACTTCCTCCATTTATTAAATCAAATGTGATCATTGTTGCCAAGTGGCCCCAACACCCTTATCTCTTGAACCAGATCTTGAGTTCCACTAAGGACCAAGTCCAAGATGGCTTCCCCTCTTGGTTCATGAACCAGCTGCTCCAAGAAGCAGTCATTTATTTCATCTAGAAACTTTATCTCCCTAGCATGTTCTGCCGTGACACTGACCCAGTCGATACCAAGGTAATTGAAATCGCCCATTATTATTACTGTGCTGTAAATATTGTTAGCTTCCCTGATTTCTTTGAGCATTTCATCATCCATTTGTTTATTCTGGCCAGGCGATTAATAGTGTACTTCCACTGCCACCGCCTTCCCCTTTTTACATAGAATTTCAATCAGAGATTCTACAGTGTATTTTGTTTCCTGCAAAACTTTAATCCTATGTGACTCAATGTCCTCTCTAATATAGAGTGCAACACCTCCACCAATTTGATCTACTCTATCATTGTGATATAATTTGTACCCAGGTATCACAGTGTTACACTGGTTGTCCTCCTTCCACCATGTCACTGAGATGCCAATCATATCTAACTTCTCATTTAGTGTTATATATTCTAACTTTCCCATCTTATTTTTTAGACTTCCAGCATTTGTATACAAGCATTTTAGAGGTTGTATTTTATTCATATTAATCTGACTACCAGTAGGCAGGGGTAATTTGGAATCTTTAAGTCCTGTCTGCTCTGTACTTAAGGGCATTTGGGTTACTTTTGTCTTTATTGGAACCTCTGTCGATATGCCCTAAATTCAATCTTTTGCTAGTATCCTTCAAGGATACATCCTTCTGAACCATGTGCTCTTGGGCGACTGTCGGCTTTCCCCTATTATCTAGTTTAAAAGCTGCTCTATCTCCTTTTTAAAGGTTAATGCCAGCATCTTGGTTCCATCCCTTCGGAAAAGCCCTTCCTTTCCCAGAATGTTGCCCAGTTCCTAACAAATCTAAAACCCTCATCCCTGCACCATTGTCTCATCCACATATTGAGACTTCGGAGCTCTGCCTTCCTTTTGGGTCCTGCGCATAGAACAGGAAGCATTTCAGAGAATACTACCCTGGAAGTTCTGGATTTCAACTTCCTACATAAAAGCCAAAATTTGGCCTCCAGAACCTCCCTACGACACTTTCCTATGTCACTGGTACCAAAATGTACCAAGACAGCAGACTCCTCCCCAGCACTAAGACCTTCTTTAGGTGACTGTGAGGCATGTTACCAAGCACTCCTCATGTCCACCAGTCACCCAGCTATCTACATGCCTAATGATCGAATCACCAACTATAAAGGCCGTCCTAACCCTTCCCTCTTGGGCACATGACCTTGGAGAAACCTCCTCAGTGTGAGATGGTTTTACATTACCTGAAGGACAGATCCTAGTTACAGAATCACTTCCTTCACACCAGGGTGATGCTCTCAGGATGGTGCACACCATTGTATGTTGCACTTCTGCAGCAGTGCAGCCTCTTATGAGCGAGTCATCCAGGTCAGGCACTTGGTGAACACCCTTGGTGCGGAGGCCAGCCTGAAGGGTAGCACCCTGTACTGGTATTGGCTGCCTCCCACCACAAACCTGAGGTATTTCCCGTGGTTGGGATGGATGCGGATGTGAGTATACACATCCTTTAGGTCCAAGGAGCATAGCTAGCCTCCCGGCTGGAGGTATGGCAGCAGTGGTCCAAGGGGTTTGCTCAGGCTGGAGGGCCAGGGGTTTAATTCCCACGTAGGGACAAGTAACCTCAGGCTGGAGGCACTGGGGGTCTCTAGTCCCACGGCCACTCCTTGTGGCCTTGGGCAAGCCACTTAACCCTCCATTGCCTTAGGTACACAGAGTGTGAGCCCTTCGAGAACGAGGGAATAAATAGTGCCTGTTAGCATACATCTGTAAACTGCTTTGACCCAGTGAAAAGCGGTATATAAGCATAGCTAAATAAATAAATAAGGGACTGCATCTTGAACTTCATCTTCACCAGGAACCTGTTTAGATCTCGAAGGTCCAGAATGGGCTGGAAGCCTCCAGTCTTTTGGGTACAAGAAGTACTGGAGTAGAACCCCTTGCCCTTGGGATGTGCGGGCACCGGTTCCACCGCCTTGTCCTCGATAAGGCCTGTGAGCTCCTACAGTAGCAAAATCCTAGGAGTTCTCCCAGAAAGAACTGAGGGGGCACCTGTTTCAGGTGGAGGAGGTAACCTTCCCTCACCATCTGCAGTGCCCACCGGTGGGTATAGAAAACCAGATGCCCCCTTGTGGGCTGCTAGGCTGGGCCTCCTGGGGGAAGAGAGGTTATGCCCAAGGAGTCATTGTCTATGCAGCGCTGCGTACGACTTGTAGCGCTATACAAATGTTCAGTAGTAGTAGTAGTCAAAAGCTCTTGCCAGGCTAGGCCGGAGCCAGTGCCTGGGGTTTGGGAGCCTTAAGCTTACGAGGGCTATGCCCTTGTCCATTGGCTTGCTGCCCCTGCTGGGGAGCTGAGAAGGCCTGGTACTGTGGGTAGCTTCCATAAGCCTCTCTCTTCTTTGGGTAGAAGGACTTTTTACCTGAAGGCTTTCATCGGGAAGGGTCAGCGGCCTTCTTGGAGAGCCTGATCCTTGTCAGGAACTCGGACTCCAACACGGCAGCCTCATCAATCATGGGTTTGCTGGAAGACATTTTCTCCCTGGCAGGGGACATCAACCAACTTGTCCTGAACCCATTGTTTCAGGTTGGAGGACTGTAGCCAGGCCAGGCGTTGGGCACTGACCCCACCAGAGCTACTCTAGCTGCTGACTCAAAGTCATTATAGTCTCCCTGAGTCATAAACCTGGAGAACTCTCCGACACCCGAGAACAGGTTCTGGAACCGCTGGAGAGGTTCTTTGGAGAGAACAGTTGAGAAACTGGCAGGTTCCTTCACTAGGTCCCTCAGGTACATGCCTATGTACAGCTGGTATGCCTGGATCCGGCAATGAGCATCAAGCCCTGAAAGCACTTTCTGCACAGGGCATTAAAGGTGTGGGCCTCCCTACCCAGGGGCACCGAGGAGTGCATCTTCTGGCTCTTAAGATGGTGCATGGTCGACTCCACCACCATGGAGCTGTGTGGCAGCTGTGCTTACTGGAAGCTGGGGCTCCAGCTGACCCATTATGTTGAGTCCAGCTGTCTGCTCACTATGAGCACCGATGCGGGGATCTCTCAAATGTGGAGGAGTAGGTGTTCCAGGATCAGGGGAATGGGCACAGTAAGTATCTTCTTTGGAAGGACCTCATACTAGAGGATCTTGAGTTCCTGGGTTTGAGGGTCCTCCTCAGACTCAGTCTCAAAAGTCATTGCCTTGGCCATGTCCCACACAAAGTCGAGGAAAGCCAGGGAGGAATAGCCTACTGGTTGGAGCAAGGCACTTCAGGCCGGAAGATCGGGGGTTCAAATCCCACTAGAGGACAGCAGCCTTGGGCCGGAAGGACTGGGGGTTCTAGTCCCACAGATGCTCCTTGTGGTCTTGGGCAAGCCACTTAACCCTCCATTGCCCATGTTCCCTGTAAGTATTAGTGTATGTGTCTCATATCCCCGCGTGTTAAATATATCCCCCAATTGTGTTGTGACCGCTTTGATTGAAGGATAAGGCGGTATACAAAACTGTCTAAATAAATAAAATAAATAAATGTTCTCAGGAAGAGACCGATGCCGGGTCTCTGTGGGAGATGGGTTGGAGGGCACATCCCAGTGCCGATGGGTATGCGTGGATTTTTCATCCTAGGTGTCCGAGTCCAACTCATAGTCAGCAGATGTGTCCAGGGCTGTCCATACTCTGGGGTCAGGGCCCAAGCTCAATGGCTCCTGACCCCCAGTGGCCATGCTGTCAGAGCCACAGGCACTAATTGGGAAGGAACTTGGTCCCGAGGACTGGAACCGAGATCGGGACCAGTGCCGAGGAACCTCTGAAGGCTGGTGGTGCTCAAGGATCGGCTTGACATTCCGGGGAATTCCTTGAGGTCAGCCTGGTAGTTGAAAGGGATGATCTTGCCGAGCTGGGCATCAGGTCCCGCTTCTGGGCCATGAAGGCAGACAGACTGTGGTCCAAGGCCACCATCCTGTTCTCAAGGTCAGATGGCTCCACAGCCTTTGGTGTGGGCACCGAGGGACTCGAGCCTAACGCTGGCTCCATCGTGGGGGAGTCCTTAACCAGAATGTCCTCAGGGTCAAAGGCCGGTCGCCAGATATCAAATTCCCCTTGGGGATTTTGGTCAGCTGCTCCCACTCCTTCCCTTCAGACTCACAGCAGAGACTGTAGGCTCAGGGCCCATGGTACTAGCCCACTTTCCCAGGCTTGTCTGCTGGTGTGGTCTTTGAGGGTTTCCAGCTCTTCTTAGGCTCTTCCTCCAGGGTCTGGCTGGAGGACCAGTGGCCTCAGGGTTCTGAGGCAGTCTGGTGTCCCGGATGGGTCCCTTGAGTGTGGTGTCACCAGAGACTCCAGTGTAGAATCTGTGTTATGGAAGAAGGACTCCCGCTGCTGCTGATGGCTCTTGATGGACTTGGAGGTCATCTTTTTGCAGAGACCACAGTCCAAGGGGTCATGGTCCAGCTCTAGGCATCAGAGGCAGCAGTCGTGCGTGACATGGTTTTGGCGCATCTGTCACAATTTTTAAAGCCACTGATGGAGGCAATGGTGGGAAAGATGGCCCCCATGAGGTTGAAAACCTCAGGCCCAGCCAGGGACAAAAAAAGGTGCAAAGCCAGTCGAGAAGCTCTCAAAAAAAGAAGAGACCTGAAACGCGATGCTGAGGCAAGCAAGCTCAGCTGCAGGAAAAGGAACCGGTACATGATCAGAGAAAGAAAAATTTTAAGAGAAAAAAATCAACAGTTTTTCCGTGGAAAAAGGAAACTGAGGCAAGATGGCACCTTTGGGCAGGAAGGGGACCACGCATGCATGGTGCATCTACCAAAGTCTTTCTCTGAAAGCTGGGAAGAAGCTACTGTGAGGGCTGAATTCCTGCTTGTTCCCCGAGAACCACTGATATGCAATCTGTCTTGAACATCAAAAGAGCAACAGGGTAAAACCAGGTCATTCGCTAACAACTCTATTGGATGGCTATTATAAAAATGTTGAATAATAGGCACCCAGGAAGCCATAGCCCTTGCTATAGAAAAATCAATGGAGTCCAAGTCGCACCTGCATATACATTCTAGCAAACACGGGGATAAAAAAATTAAGTATGCTTGTAAAGAAGTCTAAAGAGACAATCCTAAACACCTCTATCCAGCAAAGTGTATACATGCATAACAAATAAAAATAGAAATAGACGAGGCTATGCAGAAAGAAAAGGATTAAAAAAGGATCTGCTGGCAACCCGAATAAAAATTTATTAATAACACAAAATATTAAAAAGCGAATATGAAAGACACGATCCAAATTGACAGTAAACTTGATGTGTAAGACCAAAATGCCACACAAGAGAATAAAACAGCAATAAAGAACATTGAATAAAAACATATAATCAATATAAACACCCCATTAGGGTAAAAGATTATTAAACCGCCATTTAAAAATAATAATCATCATAAAAAATGATAAAATGATCATAAAAAGATAAAATTGATAATTAAGAATGAAGCAAATTCACACATAAAAATACTGAGAAGCATAAAAAAGTAAAACAGAATAAAAGGATAAAATAATGGTAAAATAACAAAAGATAAAAAGAGGGATTCAGTTAGGCCCACATTCAAAAACAGAAAGAGAGAAATTCACAGTAACGTAGTAACATGAGGGCATATAAAGACCAGCATGGCCCATCTAGTCTGCAAATCAAGGTATTTATAGTTGTAACTGTTACGTCTTTGCAGGTTACCTCCACTCTTTGCTTTTTATTTTGGGTCATTACTGCCATTTTGTGTTCTATGCTTATACTTTGGGTTGTAACTGCCACTTTGTGCATGTTACCCACACTTTATGCTTTTTACTATGGGTTGTAACTGTCGCTCTGACAACTACTCCCACTATGCTTTTTTGAAGTGCAAAAATCATTGAAGTTTTGCTTTGGGCAGGAATGCTCCTCTTCCTATATACAGATCCTCTGTACTTATCACATGACTTTTAAGATGCACTTTGCATAAATAATAGTGCCTATTGTCAAAGCTCCACATCCTTAAGCACAGGGTTCTTTGTGAAAAGAACCCTATGGGTTCAGATTAAGACAGGCAGACAGCAGAGAAAAGAAACCACGGGTGAAGAGAAGAGCAAAGCTATCATTGCGTTGAAGAGTTCTGTAGTTTGCCTATTGAGACAGCATCTCCCAGAATCAGAAGAGGAGAGCAAGGCTGCAATCTTGATGAAGAATGATGCAGGGTAGAAGAGGAAAGAAAGGCAGTTTAGATGCTGGGACAAGAGTCATAGAAAGAAGACAGAACTTTAAAGGGGCAGTGGCATGGGAAAGGCATCACCCTTGACCATCACTTAGACATGAAAACACACATAAAGAATACAACAAAATTGATATACCACAAAATACGAACACTCCGTCATTTACGACCATTACGTTAACCCACGGACTTCAGAACCATCTACCAAGCCCTGGTGATGCCACACCTCGATTTCTCAAATGCAATTCTACATGGACTCCCACAAGCAACCTTAAACCCTCTTCAACTGGCAATGAATACAGCCGCCAGATTACTCAAAGTAATATCGAAGACAGACCACATCACACCAATCCTCAAAAGACTACACTGGTTACCGATCAACGCCAGAATACAACATAAGATCATAATCACAACTTTCAAAACATTAAACAACCAGTCACCCACATCCATCACTGAACTAATATGCACTCCACCCCCCAATAGAATCAGGAGATCCGCAGCAATAAACACCCTAATTGTCCCGAAAGAGATAGCGAGATGCACAAAAGCAACATCGAAAAGAGCCCACATGGAACGCCCTCCCTCCAGACCTTAGAGCAGGGGTCTCAAACACGCGGCCCGCGGGCCGCATGCGGCCCGCGAGAGACCCTTGTGCGGCCCGCGAAGCATTGGGGGAAAAAAAAAAAACCGGCTTCTGCTGCTGCTGCCGCCGCTGCCGTGGCCGGCAATAGCAGCAATATCGCAAGTCCCGCGGGCTCCCCCCCACCCGGCAGATCCCTTCCTGCTTGCCTGCCAATGCTGCCAGTTCTCCGCTTCGGCTTTCAGAGCCGCGAAGGGAGAACTTCTCCCTCGCGACTCTGTTAAGCTCGCCGGGGCAGATGGGAAATTTCCCATCTGCCCCAGCGGGCTTAACAGAGTCACGAGGGAGAAGCTCTCCCTTCGCGGCTCTGAAAGCCGAAGCGGAGAACTGGCAGGCAAGCAGGAAGGGATCTGCCGGGTGGGGGGGAGCCCGCGGGACTTGCGATATTGCTGCTATTGCCGGCCACGGCAGCGGCGGCAGCAGCAGCAGAACCCGGGGTTTTTTTAAAGTTTAATTTTCCCGGGGGGGGGGGGAGTGAGCAGGACTTGATGGGGGGGGAGCAGGACTTGATGGGGGGGGGGGAGCAGGACGTGATGTGTGGCTGGGGGGGGAGCAGGACTTGATGTGGGGGGGGGAGCAGGACTTGATGTGGGGGGGGGGAGCAGGACTTGATGTAGGGGGGGAGCAGGACTTGATGTGGGCTGGGGGGGGGGGTAGTACTGAAAATGGGGTGATGGGGGTTAGGACTGGTAATGGACAGATGGGGGTTAGGACTGGAGGTGGTCTGACTGGGGGCCTAAGACTGAAAATGGGGTTATGGGGGGGCTAAGAATGAAGATGGGGCGATGGAAGGGTTAGGCCTGGAAGTGGGCTGTTGGGGGGCTTAGGACCGATAATGGGCTAGGGGGGGGGCTAGAACTGGTAATGGACTGGGGGGGGGTGCTATGACTGGAAATGGGCCGAGTAGAAGGGGGAGCTTGAACTGCAAATAGCTGATGGGGACAGGGTCTTGGAATGGTAATGGGCTGAGTGGAAGGGGGCTTGGAATGGAAATGGGCTGCTGGGGAGGGGGGCTTGGAAAGGAAATGGGCTGTGAGGGGAGGGAGCTAGGACTGGAAATGGGCTGATGATGCGGGGACTAGAAGGGAGCGGATGCTGGGTTGGGCAGGAGCTAGAAGGGAGTTGATGTTGGGGGACGATTAGAATGGGATGGGGCTGGGAGAGTGAAATGGAGAGGGGAAATATATTTTGTGTGGGAGGGAAGAAAAATCTACAATTGGCCGGGTATTGGGAGAGTAAGTGGGGATTGAGGATGGAGGGGTAAAATTTGAGTGGATGAAATAGGAATGAGGAAAGAGCAAAAGGAGAATGATTAGTATGTTAAAGCAGATGTAGAGAGAATGGAAAAAAACTAGGAAAGAAGAAAGGAGAAATGGACAGCAGACGATGGAGAGTTAGCAGAAGACACAAAGAAACCAGAAGAAAGTGACTGGAACAATTGCAACTGAAAAAAAAAATGCACAAAAGGTAGAAAAATATCTCTTTATTTTGAATTTATTAACTGAAATATGTCAGCTCTTGGAAATGTGCATCTTTAACGTCTGCACTTTATTTAATACAAGAGGAAATCAATGTATAGTTTTATTTCTACAGTGTTGTACATTCTAAGTTTGGCTTTTGGGGTTCCCAGTTTAATTGTCTTCCTGTTTCTAAATTGTGATTCCTTGTTTGGTGATGGTGTATGTTCTGCATGTGTAACTGAGCTGAGGTATTCTGTTTATGTAATTCCTATTTGACATTGCCACTTGTTCTCTTTCCCGAGTAGGTCATGTATTGTTATTCTCTGAAATGTGTTGATTTAATATTTGCAGTGTTGCCTTTTGATAGTTAGGGTATGGTGCTTTGTGAGTCCTGGTAGTGCTGTTAGGACACGGCAGGTTTGCTATGGGTTCTAAATGGGCAGTGTTTCTAGTAGTTCCTAATGTGCCTGGCGGTTGGCACTGGTTTATAGTAATGTAGAAATCTTTTAGTCTTTCTTTATCCATACACTCATTAAGAGGCATGTTTACTAAAAGTTAGTGTATGGTAACATTATGCAAATATTTATGCAAATGATGCCCTTATGCAAATGAGGCCTGCGTCTTGTGCGGCCCCCGGGTTACTCTACAAGTCCTCATTTGGCCCTCAAAGCAATTTGAGTTTGAGACCCCTGCCTTAGAGCTATAACTAGCTTAACCCAATTCAGAAAAAAACTCAAGCACTACCTATTTTCAAGTTACTTTCCAGTTTAGATTTTCACAAGCAAAAACACCCACCATCTACATAACCAGAGAGTTTCGACTATGTGAATAATTGTAAATAGTTTACCCCTGTTCTTCCAAGTTTCAACTCCTGTTAAATGTAAAATACACTACAGTTTCCTGTATGTACGTTATGTTCGATGTAAACCGCGCTGATGGTAAGAGTGCGGTATAGAAGAAATGTTAAACAAATAAATAAAATAAATAAATAAAGGAAGAATGAGGGAATGGAGGGCAGGGTTGAGAGCACAAGGGAAGAAGGCAAAAGGGAGAGAGTCTGGGAAGGGGAACAGAAAGTGGAGAGAAGCAAGAGAGGAGCTGGAGAGAGGAGGGAAGCGTGCAAGGGGTTGAAGGTTGAAGAGATGAATGGATGGGGACAAAAGGGCACAAGATGTTTATGCTGAAAGGTGCAATCCCTCCCACTGGCAGAAGTCACACACAAGCAGCATGCCCCCACACTACACACACAAGCACAGGTAGCCCATCCCTAAACATGCACACAGAAACCTCACTCCTGCAATACAAACACATGCAGGCACCACCTTCGTCCCACCATCACACATAAAGACCCCAATAGCACCTGCAAGTCAAATCACAAGTAGTCTACCTAGGAGTTATGCTAAATCAGGGACTAACGCTACAGCCACACATCAACAACACAGTTAAACTGGCATACCACAAGATCAAGACAGCCCAGCGTCTGTGGCCCTTACTGGACACCAATGACTTCTGCATGGTGTTCTAGGCCCTGGTGCTCCTCCACCTGGACTACTGCAATATCATCCTACAGGGCCTACCAGGAAATACAATAAACCCTCTACAGTATGCCCGAAACACTTCTGCACATATCCTGCATGACGCATCTGCACATGATCACATAACCCCAGCCCTCAAAGACTTGTACTGGCTTCCCATCACCATCCGTATCAAATACAAGGCACTGCTCACCATATTTAAAGCATACTACATAGTAACATAGTATATGACGGCAGATAAAGACCAGTATGGTCCATCTCGTCTGCCTAGCACCTCTCCCCATACCTTTGTTTAGGGGTGTACCCACTGCTCTGTGTAGGTCACCCTTATTTGTTCAGATATAAGAGATACTGTAGTTATGTTTATTTTGATTCTATCCTGTTGCTATAAAGGAATCCACTATGTCTGTCCCATTCCACTTTGAATTCTGTCACTGTATTTGCCCCCACCACTTCCATCGGAAGGGCATTCTAAGCATCCACCACCCTTTCAGTCAAAAAGTATTTCCTGACATTGCCTTTCAGTTTACCCCCTTGCAGCTTCATGTTATGTCATCTAATTTTACAGCTTCCCCGTCTTTGGAAGAGGTTTGTTTTTTCATTAATAAGTATTTAAAGGTCTGAATCATATCTCCCTTGTCTCTCCTCTCCTCCAGAGTGTACATATTTAGGTCTTCAAGTCTCTTCTCATAAGTCTTCTGTTCAGAGCTGGTGCTAGGGTTCCTGGCGCCCCTCTGCAACCTATACGGTGCCCCCTCCCTCATTACTATAAATGGTTGCTATCCTCTACCCCTCTTTTATCCAAAACTACTTTGCAAACTCTTTTCATATGGTGATATTTCTCCTTCAACTTATATGTTGTAAGAAAACTGCAGTGAAGGGATAAATGCATAGCTAGATTAAAAGTAACTACTGAACAGTACTTAGTATGGTATGAACAGGCTGTGATACCAGCAAATAAAATCAATTTATTTAATCAATAAAAGGAGGTTCTACAAATGTTACAACAATTCAGCAATTAATTCACTGATGGTTTTACAGTTTAGGCATTTGATATACCGCCCTTTACTATATGCATCAGAGCGGTTTACATATGTCTAACACATGCTTCTCAATAGCAATATGGCAAGATTTACAAGCCATTCTTAAGAAATTTTTAATCTGAAATAATTTTTTTTATTTTCAGCTATGAAAACAAACATGTGCCACTTGCCATGCTGACAAGAATCATCAGTGAAATTACAACCACTTAACTTGTTGTACTTTCATGTTAACAAAATTAGCAGTTAATTCAGTGATGTCTAACTGGGCACATATGTCATTCTCAATAGCAACCATGGTAAGGTTTACAAGCCTTTCTTCAGAAATGCTGGATCACAAATCATTTTCTATTATTTTTAACCGTGAAAATGATCGCGCGCCACTTGCCACACTAACAGGAATTGTCAGCAATATTCTTAGGGCAATGCTCAAATTTGGGACAGCTTGTTTGAATGGATGAATTTAAGAGTTTCATAAGGGTTAACAGGCATAATTCAGACTTAAAGAGATCTTTAAAAGGCACAGAGTTCACCATATAGTTCAGTTGCATTGATGTCTTTATTCTCACTGTCTGATAAATGAAATTGCAAATCATTGCAGTACTGTTGGAGCTTTTCATGGTCAGTTTCAGCAAGTCTATTTATGCTGTATAATAATTCAAATTGATTGTTGTGTTGCTCTAATTGCTCAAATCTTTCATTGAGGGATGTCATTGCAGTATCCAAAATTGTAAAAAAGAAGTTTACACAAAATTTATCCTCAGGTGTTTGCGGCGATTTGTCTTCTTTGTTCATATTGGAACTGTTTAGTCTTTTTCCTCTGACGGATTTGAGCAGTTGCTTTGAACTCTGGTTCCCCCTCAATTTCTTGGCAAAGAAGCCGAGCAGATTTAGGTAATGACTGATAAGTGGAATCAGTACGGTAATCAGAAGCAAAGGCTTTCAAATTCCCAATAGCTGTCAATGTGGTGGTGGTGTTTTCACCAGTACTCTGTAGGATCTTACTGATGGGATTCAAGAGGTCATGCCACAAGATGAGCGAGCAAGGAATTGGAAATCCTTTAACTTGGTGCTCAAAACATGTGCTTAGATTACTTAGATTCACTCTCATGCTTATTATCACTAAGTATCTTGTACAGAGCATCATAGATTTCTCCAATTTGGTGCCTAAGAGGCTACAGAGCATTATTGCAACTTCCCCAATGAGTTTCTGAAAGAGGTTTCAGTGTCAGAGAGGTAATGTGCTTCTTGAGAACTGCCCAGTGCTTTGTTGATGATGAACTGTATTATTTGTTTATTTATTTACATTCTCTTATATACTGTGCTATTCTGCATCAGTGCAGTTTACATTGAACAAACTGAAATTACATTGAACAGGGCATTATAACTTGGAGATAACTATTTTACAGGGAACATGTGCTATGGAGGGTTAAGTGGCTTGCCCAAGACCACAAGGAGCACCTGTGGGACTAGAAACCTGTCCTTCTGGCCCAAGGTTGCTGTCCTCTAGTGGGATTTGAACCCCTGACCTTCTGGCCTGAAGTACCTTGCCCCAACCACAAGGCCACTCCTCCACTCCAAAGCAGCCAGTTGTCTCGTGATTCACTTTGGCAGCATCATTTACTACTAAATTCAGGCCGTGAGCATGCATGATACGTAGAAAGCACAAGGGTTTATATTTAAAATTAGCCGCTGTAGCCCATTTCTTTTCCCTTTCATGTTAGCGCCGTTGTCTTAACTTTGGCCCCTCATATCACCAATATCAAGATTCTAGGTGTATAGTTGATTGTTGTCAGTGTCACACAAACCTTCTCCAGTTAAATCATGCACATCCAGGAAGCCTAGGAAATGTTCTTCAGCATCTACAGTGCCTTCTTTGCAGGAAACAAAATTAATAATAAGAGTCATCTGCTCAATGTGACTGACATCCACAGTGCAGTCTGATATTATAAAATAGTATTTTGCTTTCTTGACTGCAGACAAGATATTTTCAGTGATGGCTTTGCCAAAGATTACAATAATTTCATTTTAATGTCTTTGCTCAAATAATGGTATTTGGATTCCTGTCTTATGGCTCTCCCTATGTGTGCTGCCATAACAGGACCAAACTTCCCGAATAGTTCTACCAGTTTCAGAAAGTTGCCGCTGTTTTTTTCAAATAGCTTGCCCTGTGGCAGGTGCAGGCCTGTGACCCACGGTGTCTGACATAGGCAGGCCAGCATGGCTAGCTTGACCTGTAAATGAGGCCTGTGGAGAGGCATATAGGATTGCACATCCCCCAATATGCTGCTATTGTAAGAAAGAACTCAGTAGAAATATTGAATTAGCTTAGATAAGCAGAATTGCAGAATTAAGAAATGGAAAAATACAGAAAAGATATGTTTTAAAGTTACTGATAAGAAAAAGTACATTTGCAGAGAAATATTGAGGAGTGCTGACAGATGAGTTACAGAACCTTGCTCTTCTGCACGCACAAATGGTCCCATAGCCTTGAAAGTGTGAAAGTAACAAGTTGATGAACTGACCATTGTAATTGGGACTAGAAGGGGGGCAGGCAGGTGTCATGCCTACAGAAGCCCACAGAAGGAACATAATTGGAGAAACTTATCAGTACCGGGACCAATAGAAGGGCTACGGGAGGTACGGGAGAGTACCGGGACCAATGAGATGTTTTTCTATACCTAGAATGGAACAGAAGTCTATAAAAGTTGTTGTAATGTTTGAAAACTTTGCTCAGCCATTTTGAAATTGTCTTGCTTGAGACTTGTGCACAAATAAATGATTTGGACCTTCTGAACAGACTCCTGGTATCATTGGTTTGTCTGCGCTTTGCTGCTACATATTCCTTGGTGCGTTGGCCGGGAAGTTGTGGAATCAAAGTGTATATAGGGCAATATACCACGACTTTCCGCCTCTATAGGCTTGGTCCTGCCGGGATCGCGCCCTTCCGACGAGGGCCGCTCCCTGGCGCCACCGGTCCCTTGTATCGGAGGGAGCTGGTCGGACCTCGGCGGGTGACGAGCCCGGCTGGAGTCAACGCCTCGAACCCGAGTGAGGGGAGTCCGAGGTCCAACTCATGCGCCTGCTTGGGAAGTTTTGAGGACCGGATCCGGTGAGTATAGTTTTGATTTTGGGTCTAGACAGAAATAGAAAGAGCAGTACTGCCATTGGAACTTGGAATTTGGAATTTGTAATCTCGAGATATTGGGAATTGGTAAGAGAGCCTGATCAACTCTCAAGGAAGAGCCGAGTAGCCTGGCATGGGAATTCGCTAGGTGAAACCCTCATCCTTTTTGTAATTGTACTTGGAAAAGACTAGTCAGAACAGATAGAAACGAATGCATTCTGGGAATACGTTGCTAGCATGAGTGTGTGAACGAAGTATGAATGAGAGGTCTGGCAGCACGGACCAAGTGAAAGCTGACCCCTGATTAGCGCATTTCCTGACCGGGCGACCGCGTTCAGGTCGCGAAAAGGGGGAAGCGATTGTCGTCTTGTCTTGTTATTTGTATTCCCTATACGTTTCCAGGGCCGTGAGGACCCCTTACCCACGGTCCGCCCACCTTTTCCCTTCTGTCTGTTGTTGCGCGCACACATCGAAATGGGAGGGGCGGAGTCTACTAGGAACACTCCATTAGAATGTATGATCGCACATTTTAAAGAGGGATATTCAGGAGATTATGGTATTAAAATGACAGCAGCCCGTTTGCAGATTTTGTGTACTAGGGAGTGGCCCGATCTAGACCCCATCTGGCCCCGAGAGGGAACGTTCACCGTAGAGATTATCCAGTCAATACATCGTAGAGTGCGGGTAGCGCACCCCGATCAGTACCCCTATATAAATTCCTGGTTAAGTATTTGTGAAGATCCGCCCTCCTGGGCGCAGCGCTGTTATGAGGAACAGTGCAGAATAATGTTAGCTAAAACAGACTCTAGACAGAGAAAGGAACAGCCTAGAATGAAAGAGCAGGATAAGAAAGCCAAGAAGAAACCCATCTTGGCAGATCCCGAGTCCCCAGAAGTAGTCCTCAGGCAGCCCCGAACCCCAGGTCCAGTAAGAATAGCCCGGCGGCGTCCTGCCCCAGCACCCCAGAGACCGCCGGAGCCGAGGCGAGACCCAATCCCTGACCTCCCTCCTCCTGGAGAAGAGGAAGAGAGAGAATTAGCGGAGAGAAGAGAGGAGGATGTAAAAAGTGAGCCAGAAGCGGAGCTAGAAGAAGAGGAAAGTGAGGATCCCCCAGACGAAGAAGAAGAGGAAAGTGTACAAATAATTGAGGAAGTCAGCGCCAGCACTAGCAAGCCAGTGAAAGAAAAACCCAAAGCAAAACCAGTTGAGAAAAAGACAGCAACTCCTGCAAAGACAACGACAATAGCCCTTAGATCCCAGACTCAAATGACGCCGAGGACAGCCAAACTGTTTCCCTTAAGGCAAGTCCCGGGGGTGCCCGTAAAGAATGATAATGATGAAGTGGTAGCGGGACCCCTAACTTATGTGTATATCCCATTCTCTACAACTGATTTATTAAATTGGAGGTCGCACTATGCCTCCTATACTAGCAAGCCCCAGGAGCTGACAGAATTAGTAACTAGTATTATGGAAACTCACCAGCCCACTTGGCCAGATTGCCGTCAGCTCCTGACCACCCTATTCACTACAGAAGAACGAGCGAGAATTAGAAAAGCAGCTATTGAATGGATGGCAGAAAACCCTGCAGCTCCAGCGCAGGGGCAGAATATAATAGATCGTAGAGAAGCAGCTCAGAGAGAATTCCCAAATGAAGACCCCCAATGGGATCCAAATACAGATGAAGGATCCACCGCCCTAGCCCGTTTTCGCCAAGGCTTTTTACAAGGCCTGCGAAGAGGAGGCCAAAAAGCTATGAACCTTTCCAAAGTAGCAGGAATTATCCAAGGAATAGATGAGAGCCCAGCAGATTATTATGAAAGATTAACTGAAGCTTATAGAATGTATACTCCCTATGATCCCGAGGCACCAGGAAGTTTATGCATGGTGAATTCTGCTTTTGTAAACCAGTCTCAACCAGACATTAGACGTAAATTACAGAAATTAGAAGGGTTTGCGGGCATGAATGCAACACAGTTATTGGAAGTCGCTCATAAAGTGTATGTGAATCGTGATACTGAAAGACAGAGAGAATGTGATAGAAAGATGAAGAAGAAAGCTGATTTTTTGGCTGCGGCCATAGTTGAAAAGAAAAGGGGAGGTGTCCCTAACCGAAGGAGCAGAGGAAGAGGGCGGGGTCAAGGCGGAGGCCGGACCCAGAGACTAGGCGTGAACCAATGCGCCTATTGCAAAGAGGAAGGACATTGGAGAGATACTTGCCCGCAACTCGAAGACGCCCAGCAAGATGACGAATACGATCATCAGTGGCGAGAAGAAAGAAGAGGCCGTCCCCGAGGCCGAGGAGGAGCCAATCGAGAACAATTCCAGCGAGAGAGGGGAGGAGGAGCCATCCAAGCATTGGCCACACAGGCCCATGAAGAGGATGACGTGGATTAGGACAGACCGGGCTCCAAGTTTGCTTTAGGTCTCCAGGAGCCTATGGTCGAAATACAAATAGGAGACCAATTTATGAACTTTATGGTTGATACTGGAGCAGAACATTCAGTAATAGACAAAAAGATAGCCCCATTCACCAAGAAAGCAGTCACCATTATAGGAGCAACTGGTGCCAAAGCCACAAAGTCTTTTCTACAAAACCGAATATGCAGTCTAGGAGGACAGCAAGTAACTCATCAATTTCTTTACATGCCCGAATGTCCAGTACCATTACTGGGACGAGACATGCTAGCCAAGCTTCAAGCCCAAATATCTTTCTCTGAGCAAGGAGAAATGCAAATGACAGTGAATTCTCAAGCCAAACCAGCAGGAATAATGCTGCTGACAGTACCCCGAGAAGAAGAGTGGAGATACTACATTGATGATTCGATTCAAGATACCTATTTTGAACAAACTTTAAAGAACATTCATGCACCACTTGAAGTATGGGCAGAAGGCAGTCCCCCAGGCCTAGCCAAACATATAGCTCCAGTGATTGTAACCCTCAAGCCTAGCGCTACACCAGTGCACGTCAAACAGTACCCTCTCCCAAGAGCTGCAATTGAAGGCATTCATCGCCACCTACAGAGATTACTTGAGTATGGCCTACTAAAAGTATGTCAATCCCCATGGAACACCCCACTTTTGCCAGTAAAGAAGCCTGAGACAGATGATTATCGCCCAGTGCAAGATTTGAGAAGAGTAAATGATGCAGTTGAAACTATACACCCAGTTGTACCCAATCCTTACACTTTACTAGGATTGATACCCGCGGAAGCTACTCATTTCACTGTACTAGATTTGAAAGATGCATTCTTTTGCATAAGATTAGCCCCTGTAAGCCAAATATTGTTTGCATTTGAATGGCAGGACCCCATCTCTGGAAGAGGGGGCCAACTCACCTGGACAAGATTACCCCAAGGATTCAAGAATTCACCTACCATCTTTAGTGCTGCACTAAATCAAGACCTTTCAAGCTATCCAGTAGCCCCGGGGAGGAGAGTACTTCTCCAGTACGTGGATGATCTGTTGATAGCTGCCGTATCAGAAAGAGAATGTATATTAGCCACCCAAGATCTCTTGCAGTTACTAAATGAAGCTGGATATAAAGTTTCCAGAGCCAAAGCACAACTATGCCAAACAGAAGTGAAATACTTGGGTTTTCGTATTACCCAAGGAAGCAGAAGATTAGGCAGAGAAAGAAAAGAAGCAGTATGTAGAATTCCAACTCCAACAACCAGAAAGCAAGTTAGAGCCTTTCTGGGAGCGGCAGGATATTGCCGAATCTGGATACCCAACTTTGCCCAAATTGCCAAACCACTGTATGAAGCCACAAAAGGAGAAGAGAAGTCACCACTGGAGTGGGGACTTGAGCAGGATACAGCCTTCCAGAAGTTAAAAGAAGAACTGATGTCATCACCAGCACTTGGACTACCAGATGTCCACAAACCTTTCCACTTGTTTGTACATGAAGCACAGGGAAATGCCTTAGGCATGTTGACTCAGAAATTAGGAAATTGGGAACGACCTGTAGCCTACCTATCGAAACAATTGGACCCTGTGGCCAAAGGATGGCCACCCTGCTTGAGAGCAGTTGCAGCTACAGCGCTACTAGTGAGTGAAGCAGACAAACTCACACTAGGACAGAACATACGAGTCACTGTGCCACATGCAGTCCTTGCCCTTATGGAACAGAAAGCAAATTATTGGCTCACCAATTCCCGAATGCTAAAGTACCAGAGCATGTTATGTGAAAACCCACAGATACAACTCGAAGTGAGCCATGCCCTGAATCCAGCCACCTTGATACCCATTAGTGAAGAACTCCCAGAACATGACTGTATCGAAGTCATGGAAACTGTGTTCTCAAGTCGACCTGATCTAACAGATGTGCCCATAGACAATCCTGACCAGATCTATTATGTTGATGGGAGCAGTCTCATCCTTGATGGACGACGCTGTGCCGGATATGCAGTCGTCACTCAACACGAAGTAGTTGAATCATCAGCCCTAGCCTCAGGCACATCAGCCCAGAAAGCCGAATTGATAGCACTCACCAGAGCATTGTTGTTAGGAGAAAAACTTGTGCTAAATGTATATACAGATTCCAAATATGCTTTCACTACCTTGCATGCCCATGGAGCTCTCTACAAAGAAAGAGGACTCATCACATCCGGAGGAAAATCAGTCAAATATGGTCCCGAGATATTGATGTTACTTGATGCAGTCTGGGCCCCAACACGTGTAGCTGTCATGCATTGTAGAGGACATCAAGCAGGAAAAGGAGAAGTTGCTCGAGGAAATAGATTCGCAGATGCCTCAGCACGACAAGCAGCTATGACAGGACAAATTGCCCCACAAGCTATGCCAATGCAAGCAGCATTGTTTCCAGTACCTTTGAATCTATGGACCCCACGATATACCACCAAAGAATTGGATTACTATTGTGACAAAGAAGATGGAGTATTGAAAGATGGATGGATTGAGCTGCCACCAGAAGAAGGCAGTCAACCTCCGGGAAGAATAGTAATTCCGGAACTGTTAGGACCATCCTTTGTCAAAGCTTTTCATGAAGCCACCCACTATGGAAAAAGTGCTATGGAGAAAGCACTTAGACCACATTTCTACATTCCTCTAATGACAACCATATCAGCCTCAGTAGCACGACAATGTCAAACCTGTGCCAAGAATAATGCCAAGCAAGGCCTTATTACAGCACCCCGAGTTCAGTCAAGAGGTGTGACCCCCATGCACAACCTCCAAGTTGATTTCACCGAAATGCCAAAAGCTAATGGATACCATTACCTACTAGTATTAGTTTGTACTTTCTCTGGGTGGGTAGAAGCATTCCCAACCAGAACTGAGAAAGCCCGAGAAGTTACCAAAGCCTTAATGAGAGAGATTGTCCCCAGATTTGGAATCCCAGCAGTAATAGGGTCAGACAATGGACCCTCATTTGTCTCTCAAGTTACTCAGCAGTTAGCAAAAGCTTTGCAGATACAGTGGAAGCTCCACACTGCATACAGACCCCAGAGTTCAGGGAAAGTTGAGCGAATGAATCGTACATTGAAAGCCCAAGTGTCTAAGCTTTGTCAGGAGACACACTTGAAATGGCCCCAAGTGCTCCCCATAGCTTTACTCAGAATACGCTCAGCCCCTGTAAAGTCAACAGGATTCTCCCCTTTTGAAGTTTTGTATGGTAAACCCCCACCAATAGTGCAGGGAGTCAAAGGAAATCTAGCCCAGATTGGTTCAGAAGTAACCAGACAAGAACTCCTAGCTCTTAGTTTTGTTCTGCAGACTCTCCATACGTGGATCCAAGACCAGTTGCCTATCAACTTGACGGAACCCTTGCATCCCTACCAGCCTGGAACTTCGGTGTGGATCAAAGATTGGAAGAAGATACCGTTGGAACCCCATTGGAAGGGACCGTACACCGTCATCCTGTCTACCCCAACTGCAGTAAAGGTAGCCGAGATCGACGCCTGGATCCACCACAGCCGAGTCAAGCCCGCCGCCGATCCTGAACCAGAGCGGTGGACAGCAGAGCAGCACCCTGGTGTACCCTTGCGAGTTACTCTGAGACGGCAACCAGCAGTATAGACACTTCATCACAAGTGCTTTGCAGTAGCCAAGTCTTTTGAAGAGGATTGCTGTTTTCCATGCAGCAACAGCTTTGTTTCAACAAACCCAATTTGTGTGTGTGATTTGACACACTACTTCGAGACTACATTGACTAAGCCAGACTTCACAAGCCAACTGGATTGCTAAGTTGGTTAATGTGTGCTGGACACCTTGAGGATCTTCAATCAACACTCAGCACCCGTTAAATTGCTTCATTAGCAAACGGGACGAAGAATAGTAGACCGTCGTGATCAAGATCAGCAAGCTGAGGATTCAGAAGAACTCCAATCAACATCAACATGTATCTTTGCTTCTGCTTTGCCTTGGTTGCCTTCTTTGGAGGTTTTGAACAGACTTATGCTCTACCTCCATGCACAGCTTGTATTACCTCTACTAGGACTGGACTGAAAGTAACTCAGACTTTGCTTTACCATTCTTACTATACCTGCAAGGGAACAATAACTCGATGTATCTATAACACCACTGAACTAAATGTTTGCACTCATGGCAAAATTAAAGCATGCTATAATCCGCATCAGAATCCATCCTATTACACGTTGGAAATAAGATGGAAGGATGCAGATGGACCTATATTAGCTGCTACACCACCACTTAAGGACATTACTAAACCTGCTGTTTTGAATTTTGATGCATGTAATGCTATTAATAGAGATAGTCAGTCCACCTGTGGTACATGGGAGAAAGCGTATCGGAATGACCATAAGTATATGTGTCCAGAAGGAGCCACAGGATGGAGGAAGTGTACAGGTAAAAAGGAACCAGGGTATAGTACTGCTACAGCGGCAGACTACTATTGCCCGTATTGGGAATGTGTTTTTTATGCTACCTGGAACACTGGTATAACTGATGAGAAAATAGATAAACGGATGGCTACTCTAACCAAGCCAATCACGAATGATAAATGTCAGAAAGATGCTTGCAACCCCTTACATTTGCGTGTACATAACCCCCATGCATGGAAACAAGGATATAAGTTTGGTTTACGTATTGCGGGAGGAGGAACAGATCCAGGGACCATTGTGTATGTTAGATTGAATACTCAAGCCCACAAGTCATCTAAATATCATATTCATAGTACCTTTTATGAAGCTATGCATGTAAATAAGTTTGAGATCCCTCACCCTTCACAGAATTTGTTTCTAGAATTAGCCGGAGCAGTAGTATCTAGTCTTAAGATCACAGATTGTTATTTCTGTGGCGGAACCCAAATGGGAGACCAATGGCCCTGGGAAGCCCAAGAATTGAATTATTCCATGATCTACAATCAGACTGAATTACACAAGACAACCAGTGAATGGGTGTTAGCGCACTCAATCGTTGGACGTCTTTGCTATGCCAGAACTGGACCCCAGTTCACCCAAAAGGTAGGACAGCTGGTCTGTCTTAGCCAGAAATACTATAATGCCACGACCAAGAAGGTAGCATGGTGGTCAGGAATCAGACATCCTGAACCTCCTAACCCATTAGCCAGATTTCCTGAACTTGCAGGTCTATGGACTAACCTTGCCAAAGTCCAAGCCTGGCAAGCCCCACCTGGCCTATATTGGATCTGTGGAAACCGAGCATATGCGCAACTCCCACCACAATGGGGAGGAGCATGTGTCTTAGGAACCATCAGACCTTCGTTCTTCCTGTTAAACACTGAACATGGAGAACAATTAGGATACCCTGTATATACTACCCACAAACACAAAGGAGCATCTAGACAGAAAAGAGAGGCCTTACAGATAGGCAAGTGGGAGAAATGGCAAGGTGATGATTGGCCACCAGAAAGAATTATTGAGTATTATGGACCTGCCACTTGGAATGATGATGGTATGTGGGGCTACCGAACCCCAGTCTACATGATTAATCGTATTATTCGCTTACAAGCAGTAGTTGAAATAATAACCAATGAAACTAGTCATGCTCTCACGCTCTTAGCTAGACAGAGTACTCAGATGCGCACTGCCATATATCAGAATCGCTTAGCCCTTGATTATTTGCTAGCAGCTGAAGGAGGAGTATGTGGTAAGCTGAATTTAACCAATTGCTGTTTGAAAATAGATGATAAAGGTCAAGTAGTTGAAGAAATTGCTAAAGATATGCAGAGACATGCTTATGTGCCAGTACAGACTTGGCACGCCTTGAAATTTCCTAATTGGTTTGCTAACCTTTTCTCTTGGCTGGGAGGATTTAAGACTTTTATTATCTTAGTACTAATCCTTGTTGCTGTTGTCCTCTGCTTACCATGTTTAATCCCATGTTGTATGCGTTCCCTTCATAGTGCTATTGATAGTACAGTAGAGCGGAAGACCGCAACTAGAATAATGGCTTTATACAAAGCTAGCCCTAGTGGAACTAGTAAGAATCCTTTAATCAGGATGTGAATCTTCTAGAAAGTGATTTAATTCTCACACCTTATTAAGTAATAGGGTGAGATTAATCAAAGGGGGGAATGTGGCAGGTGCAGGCCTGTGACCCACGGTGTTCTGACATAGGCAGGCCAGCATGGCTAGCTTGACCTGTAAATGAGGCCTGTGGAGAGGCATATAGGATTGCAACATCCCCCAATATGCTGCTATTGTAAGAAAGAACTCAGTAGAAATATTGAATTAGCTTAGATAAGCAGAATTGCAGAATTAAGAAATGGAAAAATACAGAAAAGATATGTTTTAAAGTTACTGATAAGAAAAAGTACATTTGCAGAGAAATATTGAGGAGTGCTGACAGATGAGTTACAGAACCTAGCTCTTCTGCACGCACAAATGGTCCCATAGCCTTGAAAGTGTGAAAGTAACAAGTTGATGAACTGACCATTGTAATTGGGACTAGAAGGGGGGCAGGCAGGTGTCATGCCTACAGAAGCCCACAGAAGGAACATAATTGGAGAAACTTATCAGTACCGGGACCAATAGAAGGGCTACGGGAGGTACGGGAGAGTACCGGGACCAATGAGATGTTTTTCTATACCTAGAATGGAACAGAAGTCTATAAAAGTTGTTGTAATGTTTGAAAACTTTGCTCAGCCATTTTGAAATTGTCTTGCTTGAGACTTGTGCACAAATAAATGATTTGGACCTTCTGAACAGACTCCTGGTATCATTGGTTTGTCTGCGCTTTGCTGCTACAGCCCGATGAGCCTCGCAGAGCCATACATGGAGATCCACGAAATTTAATTATTGCAGTGAGCCTTGCAATCACATCTGACCAATGTTTTTTTCTCTAGTTCACATAGCCTTTGATTCTGTGAGTCAAGTGTAGTCCTGTTTTTGAGATCCTTTCTGAAGTCGACCCACATTTTCAAATGCTTAATATGGCAGAGACTTGTTTCATGTGTATGCAGTGCCTTGGATACACTCCTCCAGTTATTGTAGCCAGTTGATACAAATCTGCTGGGTGATTCACTTGGTTCCAGTGCTGCCTCTTTCTATCTTATTTTGCAATACCACACCACATTGTTTCCATTTTGTCTGTGGATCATTCATTTTCAGTTTCTTTTTCTTCTTTTTCATTTCTATGAAAACAGTCTGGTACTCTGGAGAGAGGACATATGAAGGAGGTTGAAGATGCCTTGCTGAAAATAAAGGTACCTGTGCACCCCCCCCCCCACCACCACCACCACCACCACCACACACTCCCAAGAAAAGATGGTAAACCCTTAGCAGCAGAAAAGATAGCCCAATCAACTCATCTCTCTCCCTTCCCCATACTGCCCCCCAAATACACAAACAAAAAACCTGAAAGAATCATAAATTAAAATTTTGTATGTATTTATTTTATTTAGAAAACGTGGAGGGGGCAACTTTCAGGAGCCATTCTCTCAGACAAATAAATACCGGTTTACATGCTAAAGTGGTTGTCTGAAAATTGCTCATACTTTTCCCATTTAAAACTGGTGCAAATCCCATCTGCAAAAAGCACCTACAGACTTTGCATCAGTGCCCACTTTGGAAATTTCCCTCTCTATATTTTGTTTAATTTTGTTATCCTGTGTCCTTTTCTTGATAGGCTTAGTGGTGGGTGACCATGATGGACAACTAGTGTATAAAGACCAGGTAGTGTCCATCTGTTGTAAGAGAGATGTGAGGAGGAGGTAGGAAGAGAGGGGCATATGTGATTAGTGAGCTTGTTAGGATGCTGATTAGTTGTTACGACCTGCCAATTTACTTTTAAAAGGATGAGCACCACCATCTCTGCTAGAGAAAACAATATTGTCTTTATAAGAAGCAGCAAGAAACCAATTTGAAATGGAACTTATTAGACCCATATTTGAGAGTCTTTTCATATTCTATATGAATGAAATATGATACATTGAAAGGAAATAAGGCTGCATGGGCCAGCTCCTATGATATTCCATAAATATTTCTTAAATAAATAATAGATGCTGCATGACAAAAAGATCATCCACCACAAGTTATTACGGTTCTATGCTACATATATTGGAAGGCTCCAGAAGATGAATAAAATAAATTATAAGTATGTTTTGGGGTAACTTACCTCTGGTGAGCCAGTTTGGGAGCAGAGTAATGGGTGGTCCTGCCTCCTGTGAACCCCAGGTTTATTTTTCTAAATAATTTTGAATTGTTGCTCGGATTTATAAAATAGTTGATATTTAGTAAAACCTACATACTGTATCTGGTACGAAGAAGACGACTATGGGACATGTTTACTAAAGGATTTAATGCACAAAGATCAAGTGGACCAACAGCTGTTTCAACCTATAGCTTAGGAACAGGAACCATTTGTGATGAAAGAAGTCGAAGCATCACTGAAAGTCTTATCAAAGAATAAAGTACTAGGCATTGATGACATTCCCATTAAAGTATTACAGCAATTGGATGCAGCTGTTACCATACTTACAAGGCTGTGCCAGGAAATTTGGAAGACATCATCATGGCCAATTGACAAGGCCAACTGTGTTTATACCAATACTGAAGAAAGGTGATCTGTCTTACTGTAGAAATTATCACACAATCACTCTGATCCCACATGCCAGCAAGATTCTATTCAAGATGATTTAGCAGCGACTACAACCATACCTGGAACGAGAACTTCTTGAAGTGTAAGCAGGGTTCAGGAAAGGGTGAGGAACATAAGATATACCATACTGGGTCAGACTAATGTCCATCAAGCCCAGTATCCTGTTTCCAGCAGTGGCCAGTCTAGGTCATATGTACCTAGCAGTTTCCCCAAAAGACACAGGTTCCACAATGCTTGTATTGGGTCAAGCATTGATATCCTGGGTCCCTTTTTAATAATGGTTTATGGACCTTTCCTCCAGGAACTTGTCCAAACCTTTTTTAAATCCAGCTATACTAACAGCCTTTACTACATTCTCCGGTAACAAGAGAGATGGGAGATGGATCCTTCAAAAAAGAGACACTAGAAAGACTAGGGGACATGCAATGAAGCTACAGGGTAACCTATTTAAGACTAATAAGAGAAAATATTTTTTCACTCAACGTGTAATCAAACTCTGGAATTTGTTACCGGAGGACGTAGTAAAAGCTGTTAGTGTAGCTGGGTTTAAAAAAGATTTGGACAAGTTCCTGGAGGAAAGGTCCATAAACCATTATTAAAAGGGACCCAAGATATTGGAACCTGTGTCTTTTGGGAAAACTGCTAGGTACTTATGACCTAGATTGGCCAATGCTGGAGACAGGATACTGGGCTTGATGGATCTTTGTCTGACCCAATATGGCATATCTTATGTTCTTATGTAAATTGGTTGAGTGGGAGGTGACAAAGGGTACAGGAAAATGGAGCTCACTCTGAGGAGAAGTGGCCCAGGGATATGCCCCAGTGATCTGTCCTTGGTCCGATTCTTTTTAACATCTTTGTTAGTGATATTGCAGAAGGGCTGTCGGGTAAGGTTTGCCTCTTTGCGGATGATACCAAAATCTTCAATAGAGAGACACTCAGGAAGGTGTAGATAAGATGAGGAGGGAGCTAGCTAAACTTTAAGAATGGTCTAGAATTTGACAGCTGAGATTTAATGTTAAAAAATGCAAGGTCATGCATTTGGGCTCCAGCAATCAAAGAGAGTGATACAGTATAGGGCAGGGGTCTCAAACTCAAATTGCTTTGAGGGCCGAATGAGGACTTGTAAAGTAACCCGGGGGCCGCATAAGACACGGGCCTCATTTGCATAAGGGGCCTCATTTGCATAAATATTTGCATAATGTTGCATAATGAGTGCATGGATAAAGAAAGACTAGAAAATTTCTATATTACTATAATCCAGTGCCAACCGCCAGGCACATTAGGAACTACTACTAACACTGCCCATTTGGAACCCATAGCAAACCCCCCGTATCATAACAGCACTACCAGGACTCACAAAGCACCAGACCCTACCTATCAAAAGGCAACACTGCAAATATTAAATCAATACATTTCAGAGAACAATACATGACCTACTGGGAAAAGAGAACAAGTAGCAATGTCAAATAGGAATTACACAGAATACCTCAGCACTGTAGAAATAAAACTATAAATAATTTCTTGTACCAAAGCACAGACATTAATGATGCACATTTCCCAGAGCTGACATATTCCAGTTAATAAATTCAAAATAAAGAGATATTTTTCTACCTTTTGTGCATTTTTTTTCAGTTGCAATTGCTCCAGCCACTTCTGGTTTCTTCGTGTCTTCTGCTATCTCCATCGTCTGCTGTCCATTTGTCCTTTCTTCTCTCTTCTAGTTTTTTCCATTCTCTCTCTCTACATCTGCTTTAACATACTAATCTTTCTCCTTTTGCTCTTTCCTCATTCCTATTTCATCCACTCAAATTTTACCCCTCCATCCTCAATCCCCACTTACTCTCCCAATACCTGGCCAATTGTAGATTTGTCTTCTCTTCCAGACAAAATATTTTTCCCCTCTCCATTTCACTTTCCCAGCTCCATCCCATTCTAATCCTCCCCCAACATCAGCTCCCTTCTAGTTCCAGCCCCACCCAGCATCTGCTCCTTTCTAGTCCCTGCATCAGTCCATTTCCAGTCCTATCCTAGCCTCACCATCAGCCCATTTCCAATCCTAGCCCCCCATCAGCCCATTTCCAATCCTAGCTCCCTCCCCTCACAGCCCATTTCCATTCCAAGCCCCCCTCCCCATCAGCCATTTGCAGTTCAAGCCCCCCTTCCACTCAGCCCATTTCCAGTCCTAGCAACCCCCCAGCCCATTACCAGTCCTAGACCCCCCATAGCCCATAACCAGTCCTAACCTCCCCATAGCGCACTTCCAGTCTTACCCCCCCATCACCCCATTTTCAGTCTTACCCCCCCCATAGCCCATTACCAGTCCTAGTCCCCCCCATAGCCCACTTGCAGTCGTATCCCCCATCACCCCATTTTCAGTCTTACCTCCCCTCATAGGCCATTACCAGTCCTAACCCCCCCATAAGCCCACCTTCATTCCTTACCCCCATAACCCCATTTTCAGTTCGTGCCCCCACCATTGGCCATTACCATTCATATTCCCCCCCCCCTGCCGATAGCCCACTTCCAGTCCTAACCCCCATCTGCCCATTTCCAGTCCTAGCCCCCACCATAGCCCATTACCAGTCATAACCCCCCCCCTGCCAATAGCCCACTTCCAGTCCTAACCCCCATCTGCCCATTTCCAGTCCTAGCCCCCACCATAGCCCATTACTAGTTATAACCCCCCCCAGCCCATTACCAGTCAAAACCCCCCCTGCCAATAGCCCACTTCCAGTCCTAACCCCCATCTGCCCATTTACAGTACTAGACCCCACCATAGCCCATTACAAGTTATAAAACCCCCCCCAGCCCATTACCAGTCATAACCCCCCCCCTCCCCCCTCTGCCAATAGCCCACTTCCAGTTCAGTCAGCCCCTCCATAGCTCATTACCGGCCAACCAAAAATCCCCCAAAACCCTGGCTTCTGCTGCTGCCGTTGCCGCCGTGGCAGCAGCAGAATCAATTGTCAAATTAAAAAAAAAAACTGACTTCTGCTGCTCAAGCAGCTGTCCTGCGGCCCCTTTCCCTCTGCCCGGAGATCCGACTCTGCTCTATCAGCGGCGTGCTTTTCAAGCCGCGACGAGAGTATTCCCCTCTCGCGCGGTTTTTCAAGCCGCGCGAGAGGGGAATACTCTCTTCGCGGCTTGAAAAGCACGCCGCTGAGAGCAGAGTCGGATCTCCGGGCAGAGGGAAAGGGGCCGCAGGACAGCTGCTTGAGCAGCAGAAGTCAGTTTTTTTTTTTACTTTGACAATTGATTCTGCTGCTGCCACGGCGGCAACGGCAGCAGCAGAAGCCAGGGTTTTGGGGGATTTTTGGTTTTCCGCCGTCGCGGGCCGCACAAAGTTGTCTCGCGGGCCGCGTGTTTGAGACCCCTGGTATAGGGGGTGAAGTACTTTTGTTCACAACAGAATAGTTAGACCTAGGAGTGATTGTGTCTGATGATTTTAAAAGCAGCTAAACAGGCAGAAAAGGTGATGGCAAAAACTAGAAGGATGCTTGGATGCATAGGGAGAGGAAAGGACAACAGAAGAAAGGAGGTGATAGTGCCTCTGTGTAAGTCTTTGGTGAGACCTCGTTTGGAGTACCGTGTGTAATTCTGGAGACCGCACCTCCAAAAGGCTATCAACAGGTTGGAGTTGGTACAGAGGGGGTTACTAAAATGTTTAATAGCCTTCGTTATAAAGCATACGAGGATAGACTTAAAGATCTTAATATGTATACTTTAGAGGAAAAGCGGGGTAGAGGTGATATGATCAAAACATTTAAATACCTCCGCGGCATAAATGCACAGGAGGAGATCCTCTTTCGATTGAAAGCAACTTCTGCTATGAGGGGATATAGGATGAAGGCAAAAGAAGAGACTCAGGAGTAATATGCAGAAATATTTATTTATGGAAAGAGTGGTAGATGCATGGAAAAGTCTCCCAGTGGAGATGGTAGAGATGAGGACAGTGGCTAAATTCAAAAAAGCATGGAACAAACAGAGGATCTCTAAATGAAAAAATGGGACTGTTGTAGTGGTTGATATGGAAGGGCAGACTGGGTAGGCCATGTGGTCTTTTTCTGCTTTTTCTATGTTTCTAAGTATTACAATAATCGGATGCCACTGTTACCATACTTACAAGGCTCTGCCAGGAAAATTGGAAGACAACATCACGGCCAATTGACTGAAAAAGATCTGTGTTTATACCTATATTAAAGAAAGGGGATCCAACTAACTGGAAATTATAACACAATCGCTCTGATCCCACATGCCAGCAAGATTCTACTGAAGATTATTCAGCAGAGACTACGACCATACCTGGAACGAGAACTGCCTGAAGTGTAAGCAGGGTTCAGAAAAGGGCGAAGAATGAGAGACATCATCGTGGATGTGAGATGAATCCTTGAAAAGACAAAAGAATACCAAAAGGATATCTATATGTGTTTTATGGACTACAGCAAGGCTTTTGACTATCTAAACTATCAGAAATTCTGGGTCACATTAAGAAGCATGGGTATAACAGAATACCTGATCGTTCTCTTGCACAATCTTTACATTGATCAAGAGGCAACAGTTTAAATAGAACAAGGAGAAACAGAATGATTTAAAATCAGCAGAGGTATATTTATTTATTTTTATTTATTTAGCAAGCATTTGTAGCCCGCTCCTTCCAGCGATCAGAAGCGGGTAGGATTACTATTGTGAAACTGCCGAATCAAGGCAGGTACAAATTTTGTTTACATACAGATTGTCAGAAAAGCACATCATACAGAGTTAACACTTCTTAGCTACATAAATACATATATATATGGCAAGACTGAGTACTTTCCCCCTACCTGTTTAATTTATATGCCGCTTTGACGCGGTGAAAAGCGGGATATAAATGCAGCTAGCTAAATAAATAAAAAATAAATATGCAGAACAAATCATCAGAGAAGCAGGACTGTATGAAGACAACTGAGGTGTGAAGATTGGTAGAAGACTCATCAACAACCTTCACTATGCTGATACCACATTACTGGCTGAAAGTGAAGACAATCTGAAATATTTGCTTCTCAAGATCAAGGAACATAGTCTTAAAATAGGCCTGTACCTTAACATAAAGAAGACAAATATCTTGACAACTGGCAAAATCAACAAGGTCATCGTTGATGGTGAAGAAGTTGAAATAGTTGACAACTTTAACCTACTTGGATCAACCATCAATAAAGAAACGACAAGCAGCCAAGAAATCCAATGACACATTGCTTTTAGCAGAATGGCTATGAAGGACCTAGACATGATTCTCAAGAGCAGAGAGGTCTCTCCCCGTACAAAGATTCAACTTGTTCAAGCCATGGTCATTTCAATAAAATCATATGGATATGAAAGTTGGACACTGAAAATTATAGACAGGAAGAAAATTGATTCCTTTGAATTATGGTCCAGCCTGGTTTTCAGGATGTCCTGAATAAATATGCATGAGATATATTTGCATAAAATGGGAGGCAGTTGATGCAAACATACCTCATGAATATTCATTAGGGACATCCTGAAAACCAGGCTGGATCGTGGCGCACTAGGTCCGGAGTTGGCCATCCCTGTTCTAGATAAACAAAACTTGACGTAGAGATGAATTTGAACAATATAAGAAATACTGTGTATACCATGGACTGCCCAAAGAACAAATTAGTCAGTACTAGAGAAGATCAAACTTAACCTTTCTTTAGAAGCTCAGATGACAAGACTTTGACTTTCATACTTTGGACATATCATGCGAAGAGAGAGATTTTTAGAGAAAGACATCATGCTTGGCAAGATAGAAGGTCAACGCAAAAGAGGAAGAGGGCCAGCAATGAGATGGATTGATACAATAATGGGAAGGACACGGGCAAGGTCCCGGTGGACGCCGGTAACCTGGTGAGCGGCCCGGGTCCGGCGTCCTGCTGCGGGGCTTGGGGGGGGGTGGTACGTGGGGGGCCAGGCAGAGGACGTGGTAGACGCGTTCAGCATCATTTAAAATCATTGGCTCCGCAAGCGCAAGGAGCGGAGCCAATGAAACGGCCCTGCACGCCCGAGGCTTTAAAGGGGAGGGAGTTTGGCGGCTCCCTCCTTTCCAGCGTCGGGCGTGCAGCGGGACAGCTTACGGCTTCGGCGGGAAGGCTTCTTGGCGGTGAGGCACCTCTGGTTGGGGCAGGGCCGGTTGGCCGTCGCGACGTCGGGGGTGAAGGTCGGGGCGTCGTCGGCAGTGCGCTGTGAGTTGCGGCCCGGTGCGGGTGAGTGCGGAGTGGAGTCTTGCATTTTAACCCCCCCATCCTTGGCAGAGATTCTGTGCAAGTGAGTCGGGTCGAGGTCTTCGGCGGCAGTGTCGGGTGGAGAGTGCAGAGCGGGGAGTGAAGAGGTTCCCCCCCCCCCATCTCCCTTAAAACGCGATTAATCTCCGGGTAGGGCTGTAATATCTTTGCAAGCCTTGCCGAGACAGGGTTTCATCACTGGCCTGCTGATTTGCGGGGATGGCGCGAGGTGGGGATAGGGCTGGAGCACGTGGCCTGGGCAGGGTGAGGGGAAGGGCGCGTGGGAGGGGCGCGCTGAGGCATACTGGGGCAGGGGGCCAGGTCATGGAAGGGGTGTAGGCAGTCAGGGGGGTGGGGGGCGAAGGTGGTCTGGATCTACGAGTCCAGCAGGGGCAAGAGGCGCTACTAGGAGCAAAGGTGGGCCTCCTGTAGGCCGGGGCAGAGGATCTGCTGGCTCCCAAGTATGGGGGCCCAGAGGGCGAGGGCAGCGCCAGATTGGGGCCAGGGGGGCTGAGTTGGAGGCGGTGTCTGGGAGTAGTGGTGTGTACAGCGCTGTGGGGAGTGGGAGAGGGGTAACTAGGGCCGGGGGAAGGGCTCAGGGTCCGGGTGAATTGGCTCAAGGGAATTGGAGTGGGGGGGGGGGGTTAGGTAGGGGAGCTGTGCCGGAGTTAGCGGACACACAGAATTTGGCAGGGGGAATTTTGACGTCTCCCAGGAGCAGGCTGACAGGTCAAGGAAGCGGTGGGGCATGGTCTGGACATCCAGCTTGGGAACACTGGTTGGGTGGCGGCCAGGGTTCCTCTAGAGTGGACTGGCTGGAGGCGTGGCGACCTGTGTGGCCCTCTGCTGTCTCCCCCCCCCCTTCTTTTTCTTTTATGTCTCCACAGGTTCCAGCGATGTTTTCGCCGGCTGCAGCTCGCGATGTGGGTGAATACGATGGAGCGCGAGGACAGCAGTACGCAGAGCACCAGGAGGCGGCGCATGATTTTATTTATTTATTTATTTATTTAGTATACATTTGTATACCGCTACTTCCAGCGATCAGCAGCGGTTTTTGATTACAGATTGGAAATTGTCATATCATGACAGGAACTTTTTTTTTTGAGGTATAAACACATTGATTAGACAGGAAAGCACAGCACACAGAGAACTATTTTACAGGGAACATGGGCTATGGAGGGTTAAGTGGCTTGCCCATGATGAAGGGCTACGAACGCCGTCAGGCGTGGTCGCGTCCCGAGACGAGGAGGGCCAGCGGCAGGATGGTGGGCCGGGCCGGGTGAACATTAATCCTTCAGCAGAGGTGGTGTTGGCGGCAGCAGTAGCAGGTGAGTTACCAGAGGCACGGGATGCAGGTTGCGAAGGGGGTAGGGGGCGGGGGAAGAGGAAACAGAAGGGAGGTAAAAGACGGAGACATTCGGGTCGGAGGCATAGGAGGTCTAGATCATTGGTGTCATCGTCGTCGTCTTCTGACTTGTCATCTACGTCATCGTCATCGGAAGATGGTAGGCAGGAGGCGAGGAGCAGGAAAGCAGTTTCAGGGGACGGACGGACACAGAGGGTCCTTTCAGCGGCAGCTATATCTGAGTTATGGGAGGGGGTGCCGAGGAAATTGCGGCAAAAAATTAAGAAGCGCCGGTATATTGATATCTTCCGTCTCTTAGAAGGCAGGAAGCGTTCGGGAGAAAGTAGGAGGAAGCGTAAGGAGGACGAGAAGGCTGGACGTATTAAGAAAGTGGCGCGGAATGTTGTTAATTGGACGTGAGCCTTTTTGCGTTTGACGAGCGTGTGGGGACAGTATTACCCGGGGCATTACGAGATGCTTTTATCGTATGCGGATTCAATTTTGGAGGCTTCACAGACGCATGAAGGCTGGTCATGGTTAAACTATGACGAGAAATTCAGGGACAAAATGGAAGGGAATCGATTGGTTTCATGGGGTATGCAGGACATTAATTTGTGGTTGACCCAGATGTCGGCCAGGTCAAGTGGGTTTGGTGGGAGCACGGTGAAAGGTGCAGCGGGGGTTCTCCCTGGAGTGGGTCGTTCCTTTCGGGGGGCTGGGACCGTTGGACAGCAGCGAGCAGGGGGCAGTGGGACAGGTGATCTCTGCTGGAGGTTTAACAAGACCTCGTGCCCGTTTCCAGACTGCAAATTTCGACATGTGTGCTCCATTTGTGGGGGTGCACATCCCGCAATCAAATGCCTTAAGAAAGGGGTTGCGCATCCACCCGTGCCTGGCGCAAAGCAGTGAGGATGTATTTGACCTTGCCCCGACGCCGATTCGACGAGAGGTTTTAAATGAGTGGCTGGCCCACTACCCTAGGCGGAAGGATAGAGAAATTTTGTAGGCGGGCTTTAATTGGGGTTTTCTAATTCCCGTGTGTAGGCAATTGGATGGCGCGGAATTCCTTTTCAGTTCGGCGTTTCGTGCCGATTGTCCGGAAGAAGTTAGAGAAGGAATTGCAGTTGGGCAGAATAGCGGGCCCTTTCGAGAATCAGCCATTCGTGAGGATGGTAGTATCACCTTTGGGGATAATACCTAAGAAAGAGCCGAGGAAATTCCGGTTGATACATAATTTGTCTAGCTCGGTCGGCGAGTCAGTCAATGACTACATCCCGCGTGAATTGTGTACTGTACGATACGCATCCTTTGATAAAGCGGTTGAGTTGGTAAGGGAGGCGGGTTTGCGGGCACAAATGGCGAAGGTGGATATTGAGTCGGCCTTCAGGCTGCTGCCAGTACACCTGTCTTCTTTTTACCTATTGGGTTTTCGTTTTGAGGATAGGCTTTATTTTGATAAGTGCTTGCCAATGGGCTGTTCCGTGTCCTGTGCATACTTCGAAACATTCAGTACCTTCTTGAAGTGGGCCATTGAGCGCAGAGGGGGTAAAGCGCGGGTAGTGCACTATTTGGATGATTTTTTGTTTGTGGGGTCCGCGCAGTCAGAGGAGTGCCGCGACATGCTGGAAGGTTTTGTGGAGTTGGCGAAGGAGTTGGGCGTGCTGCTGGCGAAAGACAAGACCGAAGGCCCTTCCACGAGGATTACGTTTCTCGGGGTGGAGCTGGATTCCGATTCCATGGTGGTGCGACTTCCTCCGGAGAAAGTGCAGCAATTGCGGGTGTTAGTGGCTAACGTAGTATCAGCATCAACATTGACATTGAAAGAAATGCAAGCATTGATTGGATCATTAAACTTTGCTTGTCGTGTGATTCCTATGGGCAGGGTTTTCCTGAGACGATTAGCGGCTTCTACAGCGGGGGTTCGCAGACCGCATCATCATATTAGGGTTTCAAAGGCTATTCAGGCTGATTTAAAGGTGTGGCAGGGCTTTCTGAAGGATTTTAACGGGACCTCTGTGTTGATGGAGGCTGAGTGCAGTAGTGCGGATCTACAATTGTACACGGATGCAGCGGATGGCCTGGGGCTGGGTATTTATTTCGGGGGGTCGTGGTGCGCAGAACATTGGCCACAGACTTGGCGCGAGGAGGGACTCACAAGGAATATAACATTTTTAGAATTGTTTCCGATATTGGTAGCGTTAGAGTTGTGGCCAGACAGGTTGCGTAATAGAAGGGTGCTGTGGTGATGTGACAATGAAGCGGTGGTCAGTGTGGTGAATAATTACACGCCTCATTGTTTACAAGTAGCGAACTTGATGAGAGCAGTGGTCTTGACATGCTTGCGTTTGAATGTGGCACTGAGAGCTCGACATATACCGGGGCTCTCTAACGAGATTGCTGATTCTCTTTCTCGTTTCAAGTGGGATCAATTTTGAAGATTGGCACCAGAAGCGGAGGCGGAGGGAGTCGCGGTCCCTTGGAGGTTATGGAGTCTTGGCTATTCGGAATGAAGGACTTGCTGCGGAGATCCGTGGCTGCTGGGACGTGGGCAGCCTATGTGCGTGGATGTCGGAAAGTGGTGGCCTTTCTTGAAAGCTGCGGTTGGCAGTATGGGGCGGTTTCCGCTCAGTTGATGGGCCAATATGTCGCTTGGGCAAAAGCACAGGGGGTCGCACGTTCTTCGGTGCGCAGCCACCTGGCGGGCTTCGAATTTTTTATAAAGGCGGTTGGTTGGGGCTTTCCTGTAGATGGCTTCTTGGCCCATAAGCTTTTGCAAGGTTGGGGCCGCGCGGCACCGGCTCCACCGGACACTCGGAGACCGATCACTCATGCTTTGTTGGCGAAGTTATGTAATGCACTGGCAGCAATGGCTTCGTCTACGTATGAAGCTGTCCTAGTTAGAGCTGTCTTTAGTCTGGCATTTTTTGGTGCCTTCAGGATGGGGGAGTTGGTGCCAAACTCGAGCAAGGTTGGGGCGGACGGGATAGTGCAAAGGCAGCATGTTGTTCTTGAGCGTGGCCGGTTGAGAGTCTTATTGGCAAGGTCTAAGACCGATCAGCGAGGGAAGGGTTTGTGGGTGAGGCTGTGTGCGATTGTCGGCCTATGCACATGTCCTGTGGACGCAATGCGAGAATATTTACAAGTACGGCCGGCAGTAGCCGGAGGGTTATTTCTGCACGAGAATAGGCGGCTGCTGACGCGTTTTCAGGTAGTGGCGGTGCTGCGGTTGGCATTGAGGTTCGTAGGCGAATGCCCAGAACAATTTTCGGCGCATTCCTTTTGTATCGGAGCGGCTACCAGTGCAGCTGCAGCAGGTCTTTCACAGCAGGACATACAGAATATTGGGAGATGACATTCTCTAGCTTTTCGGGGTTACGTGCGCTTATCATGGGTGGGGAAAGGGTTTATTTCCTGAACTGATTATGTTTTCTTTTACAGATGATGAAAGGAATGCGCCCATTTGCTGGATGATAGGGCATTCCTTCGTTTTCTGGGCGGGCCGGCGAGCAGCAGAGAGGCCGTTTGGGCCTAACCTGGGACTGGCTCTAGCTGCGATGTCGATTCTATGGCTAGGTGAACGAGGACTGCGGTGGACGCAGCTCTTACCTTTGCTTCGGCATCATGAGTGAGTGCGACGCCCGCCAAAGTTCATCCTCTTGCATCTGGGTGAAACGACCTCGCTGCTTGGACTTGTAAGCAGCTCATCCAAGCAGCAAAGCGGGATTTGGCGATTGTGCTGCGCTTGTTCCCAGGAGTGGTGTTATTATGGTCAGACATTGTTCCAAGGCCTGCTTGCAAGGCCCAGCGGCGGTGGTCGCAGGGTCTCGCAAAAATAAATCGACAAATTGGGCGATGGATATGTGAGCGGGGCGGGGTTCAAATTTTACATCCCTGGGTGGAAGTTACTTGCGCCGGGTTGTATCGACAGGATGGCATGCATTTATCCCCTGTGGGTGTCGATTTGCTTTTAAATGATTGGCAGGAGGCCTTGGAGAGATTAGGGAGGCGGGAGGACAACTGGTCGCAGCTTGGATTTGGGGGGGCGGCACACTGACATGGATGTCACATGTGCCGGTGGCGGGATCCCGGAGGTCTCCGGGGTCCGGAGCCTTTAGGACATACTTGGGCGGGGGTGGGGTGCCCCCGACCCAGATAAGCCCTGCTGGCCTTTGCTAGTCACATGGCGAGGTCGGGGAAAGGGCGGTAGCAAGTTGGCCGGTGCCAGGACATGGCCGAAGCGGAGGCAAGGTCACTTTGCTAGTCATATGGCGGGTGAGGTATTGCTCCGCTTTGGGGGATTGTTAAGATTGTTATGTTTTGGAATGTTAATTGCACAGGTACACTACCAAAAAACTGCCTCCAGTTTTGCAACTGATTCCTATAGATTTTGGGGTGCTGAATCCAGGAAAAATAGCCAAAATGTTCGATCACGTCACGTTTTCTTGCAAAATTAGATTTCTTACCCATATAAGGAATGTTCACATAATTTCTTTTTAGCCGACTGCACTTTATTTTCTTGGCCCAAAATAGAGGTTGTAATGGTTAACTAACTAGAAACACTCCCTCATGATATTTTAGAGTGTTTTGTATTCATTTTATACATTAACAGGACAATTGGGAGGCGGGGGGCTAAATCCAGTACTCGCGCTGGCGCATGTTCTTTCCTGTTCGCCTCGCCTCGTTCACTCGCTCAAACACGGTGGTTGCAACATGAACGTTCCTGTCAAATTTCAGTTTCTTGCAAGTTCATTATTACCTTTTGTTTGCTCAGTCGTAATCCAGCTTTATTCCGAAGTGGTTCACTACAGTTGTAGTTTGCAGTGCTGTGTATTTGTGATGGCTCACAGAGCCAGAGGTTGCGTCAACTCTCCGGACAGATTTTGTTTTATTTGTGGGGAATATACCGTGAAAAAGCGGCAGAGGAACATTTCTGCATTTATTAAAAAAGTATATTTCGCCTATTTCGGTTTGAAGTTAGGCGATCAAGACAAACCGTGGGCTCCTCACAAAGTGTGCAAGACATGTGAGGAAGATCTACGCTTATGGATGAAAGGTAAAAAACAAGCATTTCGTTTCGGAATACCTATGATGTGGCGTGAACAAAGAGACCACAGCAGTGACTGCTATTTTTGCTCTTGCATTGTGAAGGGATACAACTTAAAAAATAAGAACGTAATAAGTTACCCCAACCTTCCCTCAGCAATTAGGCCTATGCCTCATAGCAACGAAGTACCTGTGCCTGAACCACCAAAATCTTTGGATCATATTTGTGTGGACGGTTCTGATCATGATGAGACTCATCAGATGGCTTTTCCCGATGAGTCCAGTACTTCCGAGTTTGAAACTGAACCAGATCCGAAACCTGAACTTTTCTCTCAAGCTGAATTGAATGATTTAGTCCGGGATTTAGGACTCCCAAAAGATGCTGCCCAACTGCTAGGTTCTCGGCTTAAACAGAAAAATCTATTGTCACCAGGAACAACTTTTTATTGGTACCGCAACCGCGAGACACAATTTTTGAAGTATTTCAGCAAAGAGGAAGATTTGGTATTTTGCAACGATATATACGGAGTGATGGAAAAGTTTAAACTCAAGTATGATCCTGCTGAATGGCGGCTGTTCATTGATTCGTCAAAAGACAGCATAAAAGGTGTTCTTCTTCATAATGGCAACACATTCGCTTCAGTTCCTATTGCTCACTGTGTTATTCTCCAAGAAAAATACGAGAATTTGGCCCTGATTCTTCAGAAGATTCGTTATGATGAGCATAAGTGGATGATTTGTGGAGACTTTAAAATTCTATCCATGCTATTAGGGCAGCAATCCGGTTTCACCAAATATCCCTGCTTCCTTTGCTTGTGGGATAGCTGGGCCCGTGACCTACACTGGGAGAAAAAAGACTGGCCAATTCGGGAGTATTTGAGACCCGGTGAGAAAAATGTTCTTCATGAGAGCTTGGTACCTCGTGATAAAATTCTATTACCACCTCTCCACATTAAGTTGGGTCTCATTAAGCAATTCATCAAGTCCCTTCCAAAAGATGGTGAGTGCTTTCGGTACCTTTGCTCAAAGTTCCCCCGACTTTCTGAAGCAAAGCTAAAGGAAGGAGTGTTTGTTGGCCCTGATATAAGGAAACTCATTTCAGATGGAGCATTCGCTGAAACGATGTCTGAGAAGGAAAAAGAAGCCTGGGATTCCTTCAAGGATGTTGTTCTCAAATTCTTGGGGAACAGGCGGGATGAGAACTATAAGGATATTGTTGCCAGGATGCTCAATGCCTTCAAAGAACAAGGCTGTAACATGAGCCTGAAAGTCCATTTCTTGCACTCCCATGTGAACTACTTTCCCGAAACTTGGGGGCGTACAGTGAAGAACAAGGTGAAAGGTTTCACCAGGACATCAAGGACGCAGAGAGAAGGTACCAAGGAAGATGGAACACCACTATGATGGCTGATTTCTGCTGGTTGCTGCTGCGGGAAACCCCAGATGAAAAATACGCCAAGCAGCGCACCAAGAGAAGCATTCGGGGGAAGAAGAAACGGGCCCACCAGGAGATTGATTGACCCAAGAATGACTTTAAAATCTAAACTGTGTTGACAAATATCGTGTTTTTACTAAACTTTGAAATAAAAATTTGCTAGTTATTACCACAGTGTCGGATCTCATTTATTAGAATTTTATTTTCACACCATCGGGTGTTTGTCTTCATGTATTGCAATGGTGCGGTTTGCGTTTTCTATTCTTACATACATACCTGTACAACATTTTTTGCACATTTCTTTGCTTTGCTTTGTGTCTAACCTCGCTCTTATATGCTCAATGTTTGTGCACATGTATGTGGCTGTTTTAAGTGCAGACAATTTTGCTACCATCACAGTGTGTTTTGTTGACATTACTCTATTCTTATGTGCTGCCTTGTTACAATTTTCTTTATTCTTATTTGAATAACTACTAAACAATTAGTATAAAGAATTCATCCAAGAAACTTATCTCGATCGCACTCAATCTGAAACGTTCACCTCAAACTGCTAACCCAATGTAGCAAAAAATCTGTACGTGATGGAGCAAATTGGTTACCAGATTTGGATTCAGCGCACCAAAAAACGTAAAATTTCAATCGAAACATTAGAGGCAGTTAAAAAAAAATTTTTTTTAGTGTACCTGTGTTGTTTATAAATATAATAAAGCTGCGACCAGTTGGTTCTTCCATGTTAAGAAGTCTATGAGTGATTTGTAAAGGGGCTGGGAAAGGTGGGGGGTGGGTGGGAAGAAAGGGGGGGGGGGTCAGTAAAGGTGGGTTGCGCAGGAGGGATAGGATGCCGGGTCCGATCTACCAAGGTTACAGCAGCTATAGGTGCCACTCTGTCAATAATGAGCCGCCTGACTGAAGACCGAACGTAGTTTAGGACAACTATCCAGAGGGTCACCATGAATCGACACAGACTCGACAGCACTTAACAAGAAATCTTTTGATGAACTTTGCATGCTGTCTCTTTTATAAGATTTAGATACTTCTGATTCTAGGACAGTATTACAAAATCTTGTGTTATCTCCACTTGACTATTGCAGTGTTACTTTGGTTGGGCTGCCTTTCAACTATTATAGCGCATTCAGAATACTGCTGTTAATTTTTTAATGGGTGCAAAATTGTCTGATCATATTATACCTCATTTTAGAACATTACACATTTACCATTTAGTTTTCATTTTTATTTTAGGTTGTTGATTTTTGGTTTCTAAGTACTGCGATTGGGGGGATCGTATTACCTTTGTTGCTTCCTTAGGAACTTTCTGTTTTATCACATAGTTTGCATTCAAAGGAATGTCAGTGTGTGTGGCTTCAGACTTTTCTGCTTTCTTTTGGAACAGCAGATTTTGAATCAGTTCTTTTTAAGGACTAGTCCTTTGTTTTGGAATCAACTTTTCTTCTGATTTAAGACAAACAGTAAGATTATTTAACTTTTTGTAAAGTGTTGAAGGCTTTTTATATTTAGAAAGCTTTTGATTAATTAATGGGAGCACTGGGCCATTTTACTTTATAGAATGTGGTACTTGTGATTTTATTTATTTCTTTTCTGTATGGCTTATGTTATTATAGATTATTTCTTATGTAATTTTGTAAATTGCAGAATATGAAAGATCTGTTATAAAAGCATTTAAATAAATTAGACCCCCTGGAATTATTAGCAAAAGAGGACTCAAGGGAAGTGCTGTGTTTTTTGGCCCTTGCAGTCCTGAAGATACAGGAAGCGCTAAACAACCATATAGGATGGTGGTTGGAAGATTTAGAAGCAGTGCAGTTGGACAGAGCAAGAAAGAGAGGGAGTGCTTCCTTGAGTCTTTGGATGGGAGAGGAAAGGTATTAATTACCTGTACTGCAATTATCAGTCTTACATACTCTGATCTGCAATCCTCAGTACCTTTTTATATACTTTGCATTTTCCTCCCCACACCCATTATCATCTTTATGGATATATATTCGCCAGCGGAACTGTACTTTTTGCTTCTGATGAAGTGGACTCATGTAGCTCATGCCTCAGTTAATTAACTCTATAAGGTGCAACCACCCTCACTAGTCTGAATGGCGTCAGCAGCTTCTTTGCTGTCTTAACTGCTACAGACTAACTTGGCTAAGCTTTTGATAGCCAGGCCCAGCTTAGGTGAACCAATGAGGCACTAGCTCAGGGCACCAGGCTTAAAGGCACATAAAGCCTGTCTCACTGGCTAAACCATTTGCAACAGCAGGAGCACATTGCTTTGCTCCTGCCACTGTACTAGTTCCTCTCATATTCCTCTGCAGCTGAGGGTTTCAAACATGAGAGGAGGCACTTCTTGTTTCTAGCTATAAACAGAAAGTGCCTCTTCTTGTGTTTCAAAACTGCAGTGGCAGAGAAATATGAGAAGAACAAAACAGTGGCAGGGGCTGAGGCTGATGGAGAGCTAGAGGCTGGGAGATGGGGGCTGGAAATTGATGCTGGGGGAAAAAAAAAAAAGAGGACAGATAGCATAGGGGCTTGGAGAAGGGGCCTGCTTCTGATGTTAATGCTGGAAAAAGGAAGAGGACGACAGATACTTGTTGAAAGTAATTTGAAGTGGGGTCCCAGAGTCCTCTGAAAAGGGTTAATATGGAGAATGGCTTGGAATGTTGCAGTTTGGTCTAACAATTTGGAGAGAGATGTGTTATAAAAGCCAAGGTTTTACTTTGAGATGGCATTGTTTGTGAGAATGAGATAGAATGCTTTTGTTTTTAGAATGCTGGAGCAGAAATGTCTCTGCTCTGACCTAGAACATCTAGATCAGGGGTGGCCAACTGCAGCCCTAGTGAGCCACGATCCAGCCTGGTTTTCAGGATGTCCTGAATGAATATGCATGAGATATATTTGCATACAATGGGAGGCAGTTGATGCAAACATACCTCATGAATATTCATTAGGGACATCCTGAAAACTAGGCTGGATTGTGGTGCACTAGGACCAGAGATGGCCACCCCTGTTCTAGATAAACAAAACTTGACGTAGAGATGAATTTGTAAAAATAATAGTTTTTCCCTAATAAAAGGAGGTGTGATGGCCTAGCTGAGAGGGAATTATGGGAACCTGCACACGTATGCACACCTATGAATTCCTCACTTAAGCTTAAGTTGTACTATTTTATATAACTCTCTGTGTCTGTGCTTCCTTATTTGCAGTTGAATTTACAGAACTGAATTCCAAAGATCGAGGTTATGTTTTGCTGTCTGGTCAGAAGTAGGCTACAAGCTAAAAGATCCAGTTGGTGTCGTGCCAGGGATATTCATTTCTCTTCATTCAAGGCAGACACAGAGGATTGCAAGTATGGCGTACAGATCGTGTTTAAGAGAGGCAGACTATTATAAAGATGGTGATATTGTGAAGTCCTTTAGGAGAGACTTTTTCAGAGCTGGGAATGTTTTTAGATAATGGCACATGTGAAAAATTGAAGGGAAAATATAAGTTGTATTACAAGAGAAAATGTATAATGATTCATTTGCTTGCTTTTCTGACATTGCATTTTTAAAGGAGCAATGTTTTCTGGTTGTCAAAGAATTAAAATACCTGGCTGAAACTTGGTAATTAATTGTTGTGTTCTCATATACTGATTTTCTTCCTTAGTAAATCAGAGCTGTATTTCATCAGACTTATAAGTTGATATTTGAAATACGTGTGTTCTTATCTTTGTTAGTAATGTGTAAAGACAGATTTTTCTTGTTTTGTTTCACTTGTGGGTTTCAGGTAAGGTAATTTCAATTGTTTTTCTGTTTTGAGTTGTGTGTTTTGGTTTCTAGAGAGGTGCATTTTGTTTTGATAGCTTTCTGATCTCAGTATGAATGAAAAAAAAAAAACAGATAAATGCTGTAGTGCTGTGATATCTGTATAGAAAGTTTTATGCATTAGTCTGCAAGGATTAGTATGTTATGATAGTCTATGCATGTATGTTAGTTGGTATGAGGATATAGCTGATGGTATGAGCAAGCGATTAGAAGGTATTTTGTGAAGTGAAATAATAGTGACAGAAGGATTTTTGATAGACAGTAAACAAATTAGGGTGGTCTAATTTAATGAATATGGAAAGGGAGACGAGAATCTATGATGGATTTTGCAGTGTTAATGTATTTGGGCAACTATCTGTATTGGTTTGTACTGTAGCATGGAATGGATTTTCTGAGTCAATGGATTGTGATTAGAATGTGTTGTACACTGAAGTAAGAAACTTAGAGCAGACAGTACAGATAACAAGCCTGGCAGAGTTTTGTATGTTTGCAGTAACCCTGTAGTGAGACATATTGTTAGTTATTTGGCTAGGAGTCATTGACTGCAAGTTTTGTTAGAGAAGTTTATTTAAAAGGGAAAAAAAAGTAGTTGTAGTTAAAGTGCAGCCTGAATGTTGCTAATGCTTTTCTTTTTTCCCCCCCCGTGAATATATAATAAGAACAACTTCTGATTCCAATTGGCAGTAGAGCTACTGAGAAATAAATCTGCATGATTGTGGTTTTATTATGTTTCAGATTATCTGGATTTGACAAGTGTGATAAAGGAGGAAGAAAGAGCATTAACCATTTCTTTATTTGTGTGCAGTAAATAAGTTTAATCCATGATGTAAATTTTTGTTTTCTAGGTTAGGGATGTCAGTGTACCCTAGTTAAGAAAATTTCTCTGCTAATTTCATTCTATCAAGAGATTAGAGTAGCAATGTCCCAACTATTATAAGCCACCTACAAGAGTCTTGGATCTTAAATTGTTATGCTGTAGGTTTCACTTTTGTTATTATGGAATGACCCCTGCAGAACTGATGTTTTGTTGCAAGTAGAAATTTACCCTGTGCTGTTTGTGCTGAATAAAGTGTTAACAAAGAGAAGTTGTAAACACTGACAAATGAATTTCTAATTGGTTTAAATTCTATGTTTTGAAAGTTTTGTGGTTATGACTCTTGGAATCTTGTGTAATGACCTATATGTATTTGATCCTTTTTGTTTTCTGTCCTGATGTCTGTCCTTTGTGAGCTGAGACGTCTATGTCAACCAGACAATGTTCAGAGTAATGTGAGTCAAACCATTACCTGAGATAAGAGAGCCTTCATAAGAATTTTTGGTGAACAATTAAAATGAGTTTAATTTATTTGCCATAAACTGTCAGTTTGTGTTTTGATGTTTGTTACCCCTCAAGTAATAAGATTAACTATACCTTGTATATTGTCATGGTTGGAGAATAAATTACAAACATAATTAATGATATACCTTGTAAGATGTGCACCTGATAAGAGAGGTGTGTCTATTAGGTCACATGCTAACTTTAATGTGATAGATAAGAGAAAAATTAAGTAATGTAAATGCAAAATAGAAGTACGTTGCAAGCTAACTTGGTCTCCATATAGTTAAATAAGTGTAATAATTTAATGCTAGCAGTAGATATATTGTAATTAGTTAACATTAGATTAGATAAGATAATCCTGTTTAATAATTCTGTATTGCCATTAGCAGTGGTGCCTATTTGCAAATTGTGAGGAATCAGAAGAATGTTGTAGTAGTGAGTTTTGGTTCTGCCAATTATATATTACATGCACTGAATCTTATGGGCCGAAGGTGACAACTACTGTGAATAAAAGGAAGTCTGCAGTATTACTGAAAGCCAGACAGAAGCAGGATCAGTGATAACCGAGGTACAAGAGATGCGGTGCTCTCCCTTTTTCCCCAGCCCCCACTCACCTCTCTAACCCCCCCTCCCAATAACCACACAACAACAATGTTGGGAATACCACTGGTCGCATCTTTATTACCTTTTAACCATATCCAACAACATTTCCAAACAATCATCATAACCATTAAGTCAGCGGAAATGTCTCACCAGCCATGTGAGTAGCAAGGTGACTTCATTTCCATTTCCACCACAGACAGGCCCAAGGCTATCAACATACCACCCCCTCTTCCGGCTTCGCCATATTATTAGCAAAAGTCCCACAGGGATTGTCCGGGTCGGGGGTACCCCACCCCCGCCCTAATAATAGCTAAGACTCCGGACCCCGGAAACCTCCGGGATCCCGCCACCGGCTCAGGCGACCTCAACGACCCTGTGCCGCCTCCCCCCCAAGCTGCGACCAGCGAACCTCCCGCCGAACAACATATTCCAAGGCCTCTTGCGAGTCGTTAAGGAGTAAGTCTAAACCTACCGGGGATAAATGCACCCCATCCTGCCTGTACAAACCCGCACATGCTATCTCCACCCAGGGATGCTGTATTTGGTAACCCCCCTGCTCATCCACCCAGCAGCCGATCTGGCGATTGATCTTTGTCAATCCCCGTGACCAGCGCCATTGGTCCCAGCAAGCTGGCCTTGGAGTAATATCAGACCATAACAAAATTACATCCTTAAACATTCACAACACTTCTCCCATATCCCGTTTTGCTGCTCTTATCAATTGTTTACAGGTCCAGGAACCCAGGTCGTTATCTCCCAAGTGTATCAATATCAGTGCAGGCCACCCCTTCACTCGACCTCGGTGCCAAAGCAAAGGCAAAAGCTGTGTCCAACACAGACCGCGCTCGCCCAGCCATAGGACAGTCACCTCCGTCGCATCTAGTCCAATATTAGGCCCCAACGGCCGCACTGCAGCTCATTGCTCAGCCCAGTGCACAAACGAGTGACCAATTAACCAGCAAGTACCAGGATTTCTTCCCCCATCTGCAAAGAAAATCGGCAGTTAGCAGCTGTATCTGGAACGCAGTTCTCCCGCTCATAGCTGCACATATCCCCGAAATGCTTGAGAGTGCCATCTACCTATGCGCTGAATCTCTGTGGGGCAACCCCGCTGCTGCCACACTGGTTGCTGCGCCAATACGGAAGGAATGCGGAGCGTACCAGTAAGGATCCACGCCTATCTGCTGCAGAGCCAACCTCAGCACTACCGCAAACTGAAATTGTGTCAAAAGGCAAGAATCGTCATGCAAAAATAGCCGTCCAACCACCACCGGCCGCACTGTCAAGTATTCTTTTAGTGATGCCACTGGGCATGTCGGAGAACTCCTAATCACCCTCAAAACTACCCATTGTCCTTTTCCCATCTGATCCGTCTTGGACCTTGCGAGCAATATGCGTATCTCTCCCTCCAATACCCGCACCTGGTGCCTCCCCATACCACTCCTGCCCGTGGACCGGCAGGAATCTGCTACCAACTTGCCCACTCTGAAGGCACTGAAAAATGCCAGGCAAAAAACTGCCTGAAACATAGTGACTTCATAGGGAGACAGCGCCACCCGGGGCAATGCTGCACAGATCCGCAGCAGCAAGTCATGCGTAATTGGCTTCCTGCCATCACCCGGAGTCGGCTGAGACCACCCCCACCCCTGCAACAGTCTGCGACTCAGGAACCCCCTAACCTGAAAGCCCCAGCCCACCTCTCTAGCGAAGAATGCAAACCCCGCTATGTGCATCCGCACAGTTGCTTTCAACGCCCCTGAGGCCTTTGCATAGATCACATATTCTGCCATCAGCTGATCTGACACCTGCCCCGTCTGCCATCCCCGAGTCAATAGGAAGTCGACCACTCTGCCGCAATCTCACCGATATGCCACCCATGTTGCTGGCGACCCCAAACTCTGCAGCAGCGTCAGCATTTCCTCAGGCCAATTTGCCATAACTGCTCCGGGACCATCGCTCCCTCGATGTCTGCCTCCGGTGCCAGCGTCATGAACAGGTCCCACTTGAAACGAGAAAGAGCATCAGCAATCTTGTTAGTGCTACCTGGGATATGACGGGCCTTCACTGACACATTCAAATGCAAACAGGTTAAAACCATTTCTCTCATTAAGGCCGCTACCTGTATACAACGAGGCGTATAATGGTTGATCACACTAACAGCTGCATCATCACACCACCACACCACTCTGCGATTACGCAGCCTGTCAGGCCACAGCTCAAATACCACCAATATTGGGAACAGCTCCAAGAATGCTTTATTGTAGGTTAAACCCGCCTCGTGCCATGCCTGCAGCCAGCATGCCGCACACCAAGAACCACCAAAGTAAATACCCAATCCTCCCTCACCCGCTGCGTCCTTAAATAGTTGTAAGTCAACAATGGAGATCGCCGCCTCCATCAGAACAGAAGTCCCATTGAATTCCTGCAAAAATACATCCCAGACTCTCGAATACTCTCTGACAACCTGATACGGTGATGAGGTTTACGCACTCCAGACGTGGCTGCCGATAACCGACAAAAAAAACACCCAACCCATCGGTATCACCCTGCAAGCAAAATTCAGAGAGCCTATCAAGGCCTGCATCTCCCTCAACATTATCTTACACGACACCAACACTCGTAGCCGTACCACATTCTCCACCGGTAATCGCGCAACCATCTCAACTGTATCCAGTTGCACACCCAAAAAAGTGATACTCGTATCCGGACCTTCCATTTTTCCGGCCACCAACGGCACCCCCCATAAACGTGACAATTCAACGAATCCATCCAGTAGCTCCTGGCACCGTAACGACTGCGTCTCGCCTACAAACAGGAAGTCATCCAAGTAATGCACCACATTCACGCATCCGACCTTCTGAACCAATGCCCAATGCACAAAAGTACTACATTTTTCAAAATAGGCACACGAAACTGAACAGCCCATCGGCATGCATTTATCAAAATAGCTGCTACCCTCAAAACAAAACCCTAACAAATGAAATGCTGACGGATGGACCGGCAGCAAATGAAAGGCAGATTCAATGTCCATCTTTGCCATCAAAGCTCCTGTGCCGCATCTGCGAACCAATTCCACTGCCGCATCAAAGGCAGCATATCGCACTGCGCACAACTCCTTTGGGATACGATCGTTTACCGATGCTCCCACAGGAAAAGACAGGTTATGAATCAGCCGGAACTTCCAAGGTTCTTTTTTAGGTATGATTCCCAATGGGGAAACCACCAAATTCTCAAACAGCTGTTCCAAAAACGGACCGGCAATTCTGCCCAATTCCAACTCAATCCTCAACTTATCCCTCACGATGTGGGAAAAATACCTAACCGAAACGGCATTCCGAGCCTTTACTGACTCCACAGTTCCTCTCACTGGTGTAATAAACCCATACATAACCCCCCCCCCCTCAAGCACCTCCCTGTCCCTCCGCCTCGGATATCGCCGAAACCACGGCCTTAAGGCTTCCAGCCATATTGGCGTCGAAGCCAGACCCATTAAGTCATTGCTGCTTGGGAACTGGGAGGGGGGCAGCAGCAGTCCCTCTTTTGGCACATTTGAGTGCGGAATGCACTCCGCCACAGATGAAACATGTGTGCCGGAACTTGCAATTTGGAAACAGACAACGACTTATTGAATCGCCAGCAAATGTCTCCCGCTCCATTACCCCCCCCCATTCTCGGCGACGGGGGGCCCCACCCACCCGAAAGGACCTCCCTATCCCTGTCACAGCTACTACCCCCCCTAGCTCCCCCAGATCCCCCCCCCCCCGTTCCCCCTGACCCTCCCACTCTGGTTCTGGCCGACATCTGTGTCAACCATAAGCTAATATCTTGTGTCCCCCATGACAATAATTAATTTTCTTCCATATTGTTCCGAAACTTTTCATCGTAGTTGAGCCAGGCCCAACCTTCATGCGTCTGTGCCGCCTCCAAAATAGAATCCACATAGGCCAGTAACATCCCATATTGCTCCAGATACTGATACCCCCATACACTTGGCTAGCTGCAAAAAAGCCCTTGCCCGCCGCAAAAAAGTCTTTGCCCAGTTTACTATGTTAGGCGAGACTTTTTTGACCCTTCCAGCTTTCTCGTCTTCCTTCCTCTTTCTGCTCTCGCCCGACCGCCTCCCTTCCAATAAACGAAAAATGTCTAAATACCGTCTCTTCCGAATCTTCTGGCGCAAGTTCCTCGGAAGACCTTCCCATAATTCTGAAAAGGACGCCAGCGTAGGTGTACCCCCGCTCAACCCAGCCCCCTTTGTAGCACTACTACTCGCCGTCCGCACCGCCCGTTCGGCCCCCGAAGATGACAACAAGGATTCTCTGGACGATGAAGAGGAGGTATCTGACTGCGATGTCGCTGACAGGAATGTTTCCTTTTCTTTCCCGACTTTCCCCCCCACACCCTCATGCGTTCCCTCCTCTTTTTCTGCCCCCTCCTCGCTTCCTATGAGTAATTCACCTGCCACCCCCGTCCTGTTCCTTGCCGCCGTTGGCTGAATTGTCGTCTCCCGTTGCACCTCTTGATTCTCTTCACCTGGAGGCTCTCTATCATGTTCACCAGCTGAGTCTTCCACCAACTCCTGCCTTGCTGCTGATCTCGTCTCCATGTTCTCCACTCATACTGGACCTCCAAATCTGTGCCCACCTGGTTGCTGCCACACTGTAGGTGCCTGTGGAGATAAAAAAGAAAACACAGGGGGAGGGACTTCCGGGGGCTAGGAGAGTTGCCAAACCCCCAGCCATTCCGCCCTGAATGGACCTTGCCCACCTCCCCGCCAATGCTCCCATGCCGTGGGTCCTCTCACTGGATAACCCTCTTGCATCGCTGGCCAGACCCCTGGCCCGTTAAACCCTGCCCTCCTGGGCTGGCCTGCATGCCCCTATCTCGAACCCCTACCTTGCCCCCCACACAAAGGAGGAGGAAGCACACCCTGCCCGTGACCGACCGGCATTTCCTCAAGCCGTACCGCTGCCCTTATTGCACTACCATCAATTTCCTGCACCATGCTGGACGGTACCCCGCGACTTGGCCCCCGAACCCCCCAAGCCCGGGCACTACCCCTACCCCTCATGGGAAAACCTGATGTCTCCCCCCGCCGTCCTCTGGACCTCCCGGCTCTTGCAGCCCCTTCTACCGAGGCCACATTCCCACGCCTTCCCTTACTCCTTATCCCCGTGTCCCCCACACCCAAATTACCATACGCCCCGGGTTCACTCACATAGTCCCTCTGATCCGCTTGCGGAGGCATGTCCTGCCGCCGTGCTGCCCTTGCCAGCCTTCCTACCCCTCTCTCCTTACCACCCGGCCCCTGGGAAGCGGCATGGATTTTTTGCCTTAATCGAGTCTCTAGATCCCCCAGCCTACAGACACTTGCCTGTTTTTTCTCTTTTTCAGCTGTTCTGCAGCTAGATCACCCCCATGTGTCTCGTCAGGCGCTTGCAGGTGATATGATTGAGATGTTTAAATACCTCCGTGGCATAAATGTTCAGGGAGAGAGCCTCTTTCAATTGACAGCAAGTTCTGCTTCGAAGGGACATGGGATGAGGGTGAAGGGAGATAGATTCAGGAGTGATATGCGGAAATATTTCTTTACGGAAAGAGTAGTGGATCCGTGGAATAGTCTCCCAGTGGAGGTGGTAGAGATGAGGACAGTAACTGAAATCAAAAAAGCATGGGACAAGCACAGAGGATCTCTAAAGATAAAAAGGGGACTGTTGTAGTTGTTGATATGGAAGGACAAACTAGATAGGCCATGTGGTCTTTTTTGTCATCATATTTCTATGTTTCTACTGGATTTAGTGCTCACCAACAGAGATAGCGTGTCGAATATCCGGGTGGGTGCCCATGTGAGCAGCAGCGATCATCACATGGTGTGGTTTGAGATAAAAGCCAAGGTAGAATCCAATCGCAGCAAGCTCAAAGTCCTAGACTTCAAAAACACTGACTTCAGGAAAATAGCCAAGTACCTAAAGGAGGCGTTGGCAGTGTGGGAGGGGATAAGGGAAATGGCATTGCAATGGGCTAAAGTAAAGGAGGCAATAAAAGGGCCAAAGATAAGTATGTAAGGAAAGTAAATAAAAACAAGAGGAAAAGGAAACCTATTTATTTATTTAACAGGTTTTCTATACCGCCTTTTCCTTAAATCAAAGCGGTTACCAAGACACAAGAAGGGAGAACAGAGGCAGGGAGGCATACACTGACTAAACTATACAGTGAAGGTAAAATTGGGATACACAACATCAAGGAACTGTTACAGATAAACACGTTACATGCAGGCTATAATAATAAAGACTTGTTAGGTGTCTGTGCCATAGTGCTCAATGAAGAGTACAAACTTCAGTTGTTTTCTGAACTCCTTTAAATCATCTATGGATCGCACATCGGGAGGGAGAGAGTTCCAGATAAGTGGGGCCGATAAGGAAATTGCCCTTTGTGTAGTACATTTACACGCTTTTCTGAAGCTACTTGGGGTGCTGAGAGTGTTTGATGTAGTTTTTCTTCTTGGCCTGTTGTTATTCTGGAGTAAGAGATTATGAAGGCTAAAAGCTGAGCACTTGTGTCTGATCTTGAATATATTAATTACCATCTTATATTTGACGCGCTGGCTTATTGGAAGCCAGTGGAGCTCTTTGAGAGTAGGGGTGATGTGATCTTGAGATGTTGAGCCAGCAATTCTGGCTGCTGTATTCTGAGCCATCTGAAGAGGCTTAAGTGAGTGTTTTGATAGTCCGTAGTAAATAGGATTACAAAAGTCCAGAATAGGAGTTATTAAGGCTTGGCAGACTGACCGGAAGTGGTCATATGAGAGTAAGGGCTTGAGGCGTCTAATCACTTTCATTCTATAGTATGCACTCCTCACAGTCTTTCTGATATGTGACTGGAGGGTTAGTCCTTTATCGAGTGTAATTCCAAGATATCTAACTTCGTCCTTGACTGGTATTGTAATATTGTTGTATTTAATGAAAGGTGGGGGGTTGAAGTCGGTGTTTCGAGTGACAATAAGTGCCTCTGTCTTATTGTAGTTTATGGCAAGGTTATTGAGTGTGAGCCAGGAAGACATGTTGTCAAGGCAATTTATAATCTTGCTGTAGTCGGGGCTGATGAGATCAATCGGTGTATAAATCATAATGTCATCTGCATAAATCGTGTAACTTATTTGATGGGCTGCCATAATTTGACAAATTGGCTGGATAAAAATGTTGAACAGAAGGGAAGAAAGCGCAGATCCCTGTGGTACTCCTTGTTTGATATTTGTAGGTTGTGAAGTGTTGGTTCCAATTTTAACCTGGAACTGCCTGTTTGTTAAGTAAGAGTTAAACCAACTAAGGACAGTACCAGAGATACCGATATTTTCCAATCTTGATAGGAGGATAGTGTGGTCAACTGTGTCGAACGCCGCTGATATATCTATGAATATCTATATATATCTATTTGGTTCTCTAAAGAAGTGGCTGCACAAATAAAGGCAAAAAGGTTTTACAAAATTCAAAAGTTTGGAAACAGAGGAACACAGAAAAGAATACAGGATCAAACTAAAAGAGACAAAAAGAGTAATAAGAATAGCAAAATCAAAGGCTGAAGAAAAGATGGCTTAATATGTGAAGTGTGGCGACAACTTCTTTTCAGGTATATTCGGGAGAGGAGTAAAATCAGAGGTGGAATTGCAGGACTCAAAGGTTCTGAGCATGGGTTTGTGGAAAGTGACATTGAAAAAGCAAAAATGTTAAACAAATACTTCTCCTCTGTTTTTACTTGAGAAAATCCTGCAGAGGAACCACCTGTGATTTACAAATATACAAATGGAAATGGAGTAGATACCATGCCATTCACAGAAGATGATGTGTTAGAGCAGCATACAAAACTGAAAGTGGCTAAGACCATGGAACTAGATGGAATACATCCCAGGATACTGGAAGAACTCAGAGAGGTTCTTGCAGGGCCGTTAAAAGATGTTTTTAATAGATCATTGGAGACAGGAGTTCCCTAGGAATGGAGAAGGGCTGATGTGGTACCTCTTCATAAAAGTGGCAATAGGAAAGAAGTGACAAACCATAGGTCAATAAGCCATAGCTCGGTGGCGGGAAAAGTAATGGAGGTGATCCTGAAAGAGCAAATAGTGGACTTCCTCGAAACCAACAGGTTGCATGATTCGAGGCAACATGGTTTTACCAAAGGATGATCCTGCCAAACAAATCTGATTGGGTTCTTTGACTGGGTGACCAGAGAACTAGATCAAGGGCATGCGATGGATGTAATCTACCTAGATTTCAGTAAAGCCTTTGATACTGTTCCTCATAGGAGGCTTATCAGTAAACTCAACAGCTTGAGGATGGGTCCCTAGTTGGTGAACTGGATCAGAAATTGGTTGACTGACAGACTATAGAAGGTGACGGTAAACGGAACTGACTCAGATGAAAGGAAGGTGATTTAGCAATGTGCCCCAGGGTTCAATCTTGGAACAGGTACTGTTCAATGTATTTGTGAGTAATATTGTTGAAGGATTGAATGTAAAAGTCTGTCTTTTTGCAAATGACACGAAAATTTGCAACAGTGTGGACTCCCCTGTGGGAGTGGATAACATGAGGAAAGATCTATAAAAGCTGGAAGAATGGTCTAATGCTTGGCAGTTAAGATTTAATGTGAAAAAGTGCAGTGTCATGCACTTGGGAAGCAGAAATCCAAGGGAACTGTATGCGATAGGGGACGAGAGATTAGTGTGCATGGATCAGGAGAAGGACCTCGGAGTGATTGTTTTCTGAGGATTTCAAGGTAGTGAAACAGTGTGACAAAGCAGTGGCAAAAGCCAGATGGATGCTGGGTTGCATACATAGAGGAATTACCAACAGAAAGGAAGAGGTACTAATACTACTATACAAGTCACTGGTGAGGCCTCACTTGGAATATTGTGTTCAGTTTTGGAGACCGTATCTTGCAAAGGATATAAAGAGGATGGAAGCGGTTCAGAGGAAGGTGACCAAAATAATTTGCAGGCTGTGTCAGAAGACTTATAAGAAGAGACTTGAAGACCTAAATATGTACACTCTGGAGGAGAGGAGGGACAGGGGAGTTATGATTCAGCCCTTTAAATACTTAGAGTATTAATGAACAAACAAACCTCTTCCAAAGACGGGGAAGCTGTATAGCTAGAGGGCATAACATGAAGCTGCAAGGGGGTAAACTGAAAGGCAATGTCAGGAAATACTTTTTCACTGAAAGGGTGGTGGAAGCTTGGAATGCCCTTCTGATTGAAGAGGTGGGGGCAAACAGTGACAGAATTCAAAATGGCATGGGACAGACACAGTGGATCCCTTATAGCAACAGGATAACATCAAAACAAGCATAACTATCTCTTATATCTGAGTAAATAGGGATGACCTACATGGAGCAGTGGGTACACCCCTAAACAAAGGCATGCGGAGCGACGACCTGCACGGAGCAACGACCTGCATGGAGCAACAGGTGCACCTACTCTTGGAAGGCACAGTCCGAATAGAAACAGCCTCCTCACAAAAAGATAGGTAAGAATCTTGGCAAGACAGAGCCTGCATCTCAGAAAACTGCCTTGAGGAACAGTTGCTACCAAGAAGACTGTCTTGAGCATCAAGTCCTACAGAATAGCGTGCTTCAATGGCTCAAAGAGCTCCAGCATCAGGGCCCCGAACACCAGACACAGATCCCAGGAAAGGACCACAGACCATAGGGGAGGACGCAGATACCAAATCCTCCTGAAGACGGCATGAAACATCTGAGTGTATGGCTAGAGACTTACCAGCCAATGGCCCTCTGAAACAGACCAAGGCTGCCACATGAACCTTCAGAAAGCCAAGTGAAAAAAGGCCCTTCTCTAGTCTGTCCTGTAGAAAAGGCCACAGAGACAGCATCTTGGTCACCTCAGGAGTCAGCGACTATGTGCTGCACCAGCATTCAAAGCACCAGACCCAAACTTATGCCAAGTTGCTACACCTCCTCCACGCTGTAAGCAGAGTGAACCACCACTGCAGGGAGTAGCTCATACGCACCAACCATCTCCTTACAGGAGTCAAACTATAAGCAAAAAGGGAGCTGGGCCCTTCAGGACAAGCAGCCACTGACACAATAAGACCCAAGATGGAGGCAAGCGAAGAGGTGGTGCTCACAGGAGCTGCATCAGATCTGCACATCACGCTTTCCTCAGCCAACCCACTGCTGCCAGAATAAGCCTTCTTGGATGGCATTCCATATGCCGAATCACACGATCAACCAGGAGCCATGGAGGGAACACCTACAGCAGGTGTTGACCTGTCATGGTTGAGCCAGGGCACCAAGGCCTTCAGATCGCATCTCTTTGTGGTGACTGGAGCAGGTTGCCATTAGATCCCTCTTGAGGAGACCCCAGCAAAGCAGCAACAACTGAAAAACCCTCCTGATTCAACTCCCACTCTCCGGGGACCAGAGAGTGCTGGCTGAGAAAATATGATTCCACAGTATCTACCCCGGCAATATGCAGAGCTGACAAACTAGGAGGCTGTTCGCTGCCCAGGCAAACAGGAGAGCCATCTCTAAGGCTACCCTGCCACTCCTTGTGCCGCCTTGCTGATCAACATAAGTCATTACCATGGCATTGTTCGAGAACATGTGAACCACCCAGCCCTCGACTAGGGGCTGGAGACAAAGAGCCTATCTGATGGCTCTTGCTGCAGGGCAGTTGATGAACATACCGCCTCCCTACAGTTCCAAGGGTCCTGGGCTGTTCAGCCTTAGCAAATGGCTCCCCAGTCCGAGACTGGTATTTGTTGCCAGAAGGATCCATGAGCAATCATCCAGAGGCATGCCCTTCCTCAGAAGACGGGGCTGCTGCCACCACTGAAGGCTGCGAGCAGGAGCTTGAGCCCGGACTCTGAAAGCCTGCTGCAAACAGAATAGCACTAGGCAATCCAACAGCATTGATGTTTTCCACTGGCAGAAAGACTCTGCACACTCGAGTATCAAAAATGTGCTCCCAGGAACTCCAGGGACCAGGAATGCAACAAATGGCTCTTCCCCAAATGATCACCCAGCCAAGGCTCATCAGAAAGGACACCACTCGGGGAGCTACTCAAGATGCCTCTGAAGGTAAATGAGCTCGGATGAGCCTTTAGCCCAGATATGGCTGCACACAAATCCCTTGGCACCATAGCACTGCAAACACTGCCACCATGACTTTGGAGAACATTCTTTGGGCAGTGGAGAGTCCAAATGGAAAGGCAGCAAACTGAAGGTGAGAGCCAAGCATGGCAAAACACAGATACTAGCTGATTCCCCAAGATCGGGATATGAAAATACACCTCGACCAAAACTAGAGATGCCAGGAACCCCCTCTACACACTGCTTAAATCCTGGATCGTAAAAGTTTCCATCCAGAAATGCATGACGCGCAAATGCTTGTTAATCCACTTGAGGTCCAGAATGGGTTGGAATTTTCCTACTCTGTCATCCACCACGAAATAGATGAAATACCTGCACCTGCCACGATTTGGAGGAACGGGCACCATTGCCTTCAGGAGAGGCAACTTGTCCAAGGTGATCCATATAGTGGCCCTATTGTTCACAGACCCACAAGGGGAGAAGATGCAAGCAGCCAAGATCGACTTTGTATTCTGGGCCACAGCCATACTGAATGGGACCAGTACCCAGTGATCCTTGGTGACCCAGGTCCATTCCTCATGAAGAGGGACCTGTGTCACCAAGTCTTCAATTTCACAACCTGAGAATGTCCTCCTCTGGATGGGACTGGGTCACTGGGCCCAAGAACTCCAGAAAGGACTGAGAATGAGCCAGAAGTTCATAAGTAGAGGGGAAGAAAGGTTTTCTAGGCCGCTAGCGATGAGACCCTGGGAGTCCAACCAGTGCGCCCGTGAGGAGCAGGCAAAAGCTGATGGAAAAGGAGCTCCTGTCTGCTTCACAGGTCCCTTGGACCTGTCCTCTGGAAGACGGTAAGATTTTGTCTCACTCAGATCCTTCACCAGCTTCTCCAAATCACACCCAATAGAAGCATGCCTCTAAGGCCAGATGGGCAATCGGGTTTTGGAAAATGAGTCCACTGCCCCATGAGCAAGCCAAGCCAATGCCATGTCCACCGTTGACATGGCACAACCCCTGGCTGCTAAATGTACCAGGCTGTACATGGCATCAGAAAGGAAGGCCATAGCTGACTCCAAAAGAGGGGTAGAATTACTCAGTGGAAGAGACTGAATCGCCTGGAGCAGGGCTCGAGAAATCAGGCTTGCATATGCTGCCAATTGAAGAATAGCAGCTGCTGCAGCGAACTGGATCTTCAACATGAATCCAACTTTTGGTCCAGAGTATCATTTAAGGCCGATCCACCTTCCACAGGAATGGTGGTCTGTCTGGTAACTGCCGTGACCTATGTATCCACCTTAGAAACATCAAACCACACAATGCACTCCTTCTCCAGGAGAACATGTATCCTCTTATACACCCTTAGCCCCTAAGGTGGGAGAGTTGGGAGAATCCCATTCCAACCAGAACAGGCCCTTGAATACCTCTGGAAATGTGCAGACAGTAGTGAATTTCCACACATCTTGCAGGAGTGGATGAATCCTAATTTCCTGCTCCATGCCTGGAGCAACTGACAAGCTCAATGTGGATGAGACTCTGGAAATCAATGCCTCCAGTTCCTCTTTCCTGAATAGGCAGATATTATCAGAATCCTTACAATCCTCTGAAGGCAAGAGTACTTCTTCACTCACATCAGACATCTGAAGCCAAGCCACAGTCCAGATCTGAGAGAGATTCCTGCTGATCCCCATTTCAGGGGGAGCCCTTGCTGAGGACACTTAGGCATAGGCAGTCAAACAGGGCTTCCACTCTCAGCCTGCTCCTCACGAGACCGCACTCAAGGAAACCCAGAGGCTGCAGGGTCTGAATTTCCACACCAGAATGATCAGTCCTGTTATAAAAAGGAATTCCGGGAAGGACAATCCGGATTCTCTCCAAGGAAATGACCCCTTAAACCAGGGGACCCAGTCAACGTCAATCCCCTAGAGGGCAGGGAGCAGCGCACAGCACAGTCAATGGAACCTCTGGCTGACTAGATAGCTATCCGTCTCCACAGCACCATCTGCCACCTCCTGCCCTTGAGCAGGCAAGGCCAGACTAATTGCATCCCCCAGCATAGAGAAGGGGAACAATCCCTCTAAGGACAACTCAGGAACTGCCATGCTAGAAGAACAGGGTCCAGAAGCTGGAGATGAGGCACCTTGGTTGCCACAGGCCAAACAATGATTCCTGAAAGACGACATAGAGAGTTAAAGCAAGTATCACAACAGTGCATGCTAAGGCTGTGGTGTCTGAAGGCACACATTAACTGTGCTTTTACTGCAGCACACGTTGGAGCTGCTTGGACAGAATGCACGTATAGACCGCATGACTGCCAGTAGTGTTTCCTCTTCTTGTGCACCTAACTCATGCAGAAAATGGCAGGAAACCTTCACACTGTGCCAGGCAGAGGTCTACCCCAAATTGCATCCCACACCGGTGGAATCAGGAGCCCCAAACAAGCACAATGATGAGGTCAAGCCTTGGTACGCACCCCCTGAGAGTCCCAGGAAGAGGACCCATGCCAGGATCAGCTTTCTTGATATTGCTTCACTGGCTTTTGCAGCACTGTGTTTAAGATAGCTGGCAACCAGATCCCTCTGAGAGCCTTCTGCAATCTTTTGGAGAACACAGGAGGAAGGAGGGGTTGTTGAGGTTGTGTGAGGCTGCTGCACTCCTCCAGATCCTTCCAATTTCTGGCTGCTCAACAGACTCTTATCATAAGCTTGTGGAGCTGAACCAATTTTCCCTCCTCCTATGGCTGCTGAAAAGACTGCAATCTAGTGGAGCCTTCCACGTCACGCTCAAGTAAATGTCACCTTCAAGGTGGTTGTTCATAAGTGTTTAATCAACATTTCCTCTCAAATCTTCAGAATTTTCTTCAGAAAGTATAACAGCCATCCACCATCTGCTGGAGACAAAGAAATACTGAGGAGACCTCTGGGGGCTGAGGCATGGGAGTGATGTCATTGAAACCTGGGTTTTTCATTGGTTGTCTCTATCAATCTGCTGGTAGAGAAACACAACTCACTTGTCTGAACTGGTCTAGTAGGACCATATGAAATAGGATTGTGAGCGAGGACTAAGGGATGGAGTAGGATGGAAGGGTGGGGACTTGAGCATTAGGTGAACAGGGATTAGGGAGGACAATAGTGACTGTGTGAGAAGTATGTGTAGAGCTGTAAGAGTGATGGCAAAAAAATTAAGAGGGGAGATGATTAGAAGTACCTGGAAGGTTCGAGGAGGGGTTGGGAGGCAGTTGAAAGGGACAGAGGGCTGTAGTGAGAGTAAGTGACAAAGAAAGGGAACAGATCATTGAAGAAGATTAAGGAGACAGTAGAAATGGGAGCTTTAAAAGGGGGAATGTGAGTCTGGATCGGGGGGGAGGGGTAAGTCATAAGAAAGGAACTGAAGCTGGAGAGGGGATGAATGACAGGAAAGGAGCTGGGGAAGTGATGAATAAAGAGGGTGGAAATCAGGGACAAGAAAGTAGGTGAAAGACTGATGGGGAATAGGAAGATGGAGAAGGATGAGAGAATGGTCAGGAATGGGAGGCCTAGGGAAGGAAGAGTAGGAAATGGAAAGCAGATTAGCTAGAAGGTGAAATGAGGGAGTCTGAAAAATGGAAGGGGAGAAGGAATTAAATCTAGCTACAAGTAGATAAAAAGGCAGATGAGAGCAATGAAGAAGAAATATAGAAACATGAAAAATGATAGCAGGTAATGACCATATGGCCTATTCGGTCTGCCCCATCCATTCCAATTACTAAGCTCTACAAATCTCTTCTTTTCCCTTAGAGATCTTCTATGTTTGTCCCATGCTTTCTTGAATTCAGATACAGTTCTTGTCTCTACAAACTCCACTGGGAAGCTATTCCACATATACACCATTCTTTCTGTAAGGAAATATTTCCCTAGATTGTTGTTCTTATGTGCTATTGAGCTGGTGTCGACTCATGGCGACCCTCTGGATAGTTGACCTAAAATTTGTTCGGTTTTCAACCAAGTGGCTCATTGTTGATAGAGTGATATCCAGAGCTGCTGTTATTGTATCGATCCATCTCATTGCCGGCCCTCCTCTTTTAAGGTGACCTTCTACCTTACCAAGCATTATGTCATTCTCCAATAATCTCTCTCCTCACATGATGTGTCCAAAGTATGAAAGTCAAAGTCTTGTCATCTAAGCTTCTAAGGAAAGCTTAGGTTTGATCTCTTCTAGAACTGACTGGTTTGTTCTTCAGGCAGTCCATGATGTACACAGTATTTATCACCAGCACCATAATTCAAAGGCATCAATTTTCTTCCTGTCTATCCTTTTCACTGTCCAAGCTTTCGCATCTATATGTTGTTATTGAAAATACCATGGCCTGGACAAGTTGAATCTTTGTATGGAGAAAGACATCTCTGCTCTTAAGAATCTTTTCTAGGTCCTTCATAGCCATTTAACCAAGAGCAATATGTCATAGGATTTCTTGACTGCTAGTCCTTTCCTTATTGATTGTTGATCCAAGTAAGTTAAAGCTGTCAACAATTTCTTCTCCATCAATGATGAACTAATTGATTTTGCCAGTTGTCAGGATCTGTCTTAACATTAAGATGCAGATCCATTTTAAGACTATATTCCATGATCTTGAGAAGCAAATGTTTCAAATCGTCTTCACTTTCAGCCAGTAATATGGTATCATCAGCATAACGAAGGTTGTTGATGAGTCTTCCACCAATCTTCACACCTCGGCTGTCTTCATACAATCCTGCTTCTTTAATAATTTGTTCTGCATATAAATTAAACAGGTAGGGGGAACGTATGTAGCCTTGTCATACACCTTTGTTGATTTTAAACCATTCTGTTTGTCCTAGTTCGTTCAAACTTGCTTCTTGATCAGTGTAAAGGTTGTGCAAGAGAACAATCAGGTGTTCTGGTATACCCATGCTTCTTAATGTGGCCCAAAGTTTCTCATGGTTTACACAGTCAAAAGTCTTGCTGTAGTCAATAAAACACATATGGATATCCTTTTGGTATTCTTTTGTCTTTTCAAGGATATATCTAACATCCACAATAATGTCTCTTGCTCCTCGCCCTTTCCTGAACCCCAGATTATTCCTGAGTTTATTCCCTTTCACATTCATCCTATGCCCCCCTTGTCCAGAGCTTTCTTTCAAGTTATGCCATGGAGATATAGCACAGTTACTTACCTGTAACAGGTGATCTCTGGGAACAGCAGGAATAAGTCTTCACATATGGGTATCGTCGGTACTGACGAAGCCTGCACGGGAACGCTCCACAGCGTCCAGTAAGAAAGCTTTTGGGAGCATCCCACAGCGCCTGCATGCTGCCTTCCCGCCTTTCCCAACTGCCTCTCTCCAGTTCGAGTTTTAAAGCTGAGACAAAGAGAGAGAGAGGAAAGGAAAGATAGATAGAGAGATACAACTCCTAGGGGAGGTGGGTGGGTTGTGAAGACTTATTCCTGCTGTTCCCAGAGATCACCTGTTACAGGTAAGTAACTGTGCTATCTCCAGGAACAAGCAGGAATGAGTCTTCACATATGGGGACTCCCTAGCTGTAGATGCCAGGGAGAAACCCCAGGTTGTGTGTCCTTGAAAAGGACTCTACCTCCTCCCATGGATCTCTGGCATCCGACCAGAGTAGGAGGGTAGGAGTTGATTAGGAATGGAACAGGTGTTTGAGAACAGCCTGACCAAACGAGGCATCCTGGCGGGAGTCCTTGTCCAAACAGTAATGGGCTGTGAAGGTATGAACCGAGGCCCAGGTGGCCGCTCGACAGATTTGGTCGATGGACACAGAGTTTAGATGAGCCATTGAGGCTGCCATGGCTCTCACATTGTGAGCTGTGACATGGCCCTCCAGAGAAATGTTCCTACTCTGGTAGGCGAAAGAAATGCACTGAGCAATCCAGTTGGACAGTGTTCTCTTAGAGACTGGAAGTCCTAAATGAGAAGGATCAAAAGCAACAAAGAGTTGAGAAGACTTCCTATGTTGCTGTGTTCTTTGTAAGTAAAAAGCGAGAGCTCTCTTACAATCCAAGGTATGAAGATTCCTCTCTGCACTTGATGCATGAGGTCCTGGAAAAAAGACAGGTAAATATACCTCTTGGTTCAGATGAAAAGGCGAGACCACTTTAGGCATAAAGTGTGGATTGGTCCTGAGGACTACCTTATCATGATGGAACCTTGTATAAGGTGGATTAGCCACCAAAGCTTGCAACTCACTGATGCGGCGTGCTGAGGTGACTGCAATGAGAAAAACAACTTTCCAAGAAAGAAATTTCAAGGAGGTGGTGGCTAAAGGTTCAAAGGGTGGCTTCATAAGCTGGCCAAGAACCAGGTTTAAGTCCCATGCCACTGGAGGTGGTCTAATGGGAGGTTTAGTTAAAAGAAGGCCTCTCATGAATCTTGCTATAAGAGGATGAGAGGAAATAGGTTGTCGATTGAGAGGCTTGAGGGACGCTGCAATAGCACTCAAATGGACTCTTACTGAATTCGTTTTCAGACCTGCATGGGATAGATGCAGGAGATACTCTAGTAGAGAATTCAGAGGTATTGCAAGAGGGTTTAGACCCTTCTCTGAACACCAAATGGTATATCTTTTCCATTTGAAAGCATAGGAACATCTAGTAGAAGGCTTTCTAGAGGCATGACTAACATCTCTGACTTGCTGAGAGAGATGAAAATCTTGAAGGTCTAGGCCCTCAGCAACCAAGCCCTGAGATGGAGCGACTGGGGGTTTGGGTGCCACAAGGTTCCCTCTTCCTGGGACAGAAGGTCTGGTGCAGAGCCCAAGTCCAGGGAAGGAGCTTGAGAGAGATGCAGAAGTAGAGGGTACCACACTTGGCGTGGCCAATGTGGTGCTATGAGGATCATGGTCCCTCGATCTCTCTGAAGCTTGAATAGTGTTTTGGGAATTAGGGGAATTGGTGGAAAGGCATAAAGGAAGTCTTGACCCCAGTGAAGGAGGAAGGCATCCTTGGCCTGAACTCCCTGACACGGAATTCTGGAACAGAACCGGGGAAGTTTGGCATTCCACGGACTTGCAAAGAGGTCTATGTCTGGGGTTCCCCAAATTCGAAAAATCCTGGCTACCTGGTCCATGTGGAGGGACCACTCGTGTGGAAGCAGAACTCGACTGAGTCTGTCCGCCCAAGAGTTTTGAACACCTGGAAGATATACTGCCAGAAGATGGATGTGATGCTCTCTGGTGAAGGCCCAGTCGCAAAGCTTCATTGCAACGTGACAGAGCCAGTCCCGCCCTGCTTGTTTCATAGAACATGGCTACTTGGTTGTCCGTATGGATGAGGACTGTCCTGTAGCTGAGCAGGGAATGGAACACTCTGAGAGCTAAGAATATTGCTCTGAGTTCCAAGAGATTGATATGCAGAGAAGTCTCCTGTGGAGACCAGATGCCCTGGGTGAAGAGATCCTGCAGATGAGCTCCCCAACCCATTGGAGAAGCATCTGTTGTCAGAGTTGCTTGGGGTAGCGACTGCTGAAAAGGGGACCCCAGGAACAGATTTGGAGGGGACTTCCACCACTGGAGAGACCAAAATAGGCCACTGGAGTTTGCTATTTTGTCTGACAGGCAACCTGATGCCTGAGTCCATTGGGTGGACAAAGTCCATTGAGCTGCCCTCATGTGAAGGCGAGCATATGGAACCACATGCACGGTGGATGCCATGTGGCCTAATAGTTGTAACATTTCTCGAGCAGTTAAATGGGACTTTAACTGTATCTGGGAGGCTAGCTGCACCAAGCGTAGGCAACGGGCCTGAGGAAGATAGGCCCTTGCAGTTGTGGTATCCAGCAAGGCCCCTATAAACTCCAGAGACTGAGTAGGGGTAAGATGGGATTTTGGGATATTTATTACCAGTCCCAAATACTGAAGGACACGCATTGTGCAGGTTAGACAAATCTGGGCCTCTGACTGGGATGGAGCTCGAATGAGCCAGTCGTCCAGATATGGGAAAACGAATATTCCTAGAGTGCGCAGAAATGCAGCTACTACTGCCATGCATTTCGTGAACACCCTTGGTGCAGAGGCCAGACCGAAAGGAAGCACCCTGTATTGGTAGTGCTTTCCTTGAAAAAGGAACCGAAGGAACCTTCTGTGTGTTGGATGGATGAGGACATGGGTGTACGCATCCTTGAGATCTAGAGAACAAAGCCAGTCCTGACTCTGAAGGTATGGCAGTAGTGTACCGAGAGAAATCATCTTGAATTTCTCCTTGAATAGAAACTTGTTCAATTCTCTGAGATCTAATATGGGTCTGTAGCCCCCTGTTTTCTTTGGAATAAGAAAATAAGGGGAGTAGAACCCTGAGCCCTGTTGAAGAAGAGGTACTTCTTCTATTGCCCCTTGGGCAAGAAGGGTAGCAATCTCCTGACCCAGAAGGTTGAGGAGAGATGTTGGAGAATTGAACTGTTTCACCATGGTGTGGGGAGGAAGGTTTAAGAAATGAAGCTTGTACCCTTCCCTTATAATGGAGAGGGTCCATTGCTCTGCTGTGATTTGCTCCCATCTGGGAGCAAAGTCAGCCAACCTTCCTGGAATGGTGAGGGGCTCTGGTTCTTCCAGAGCTAGAAAGGCTAAGTTCTCTAGTTGCAAGTCAAAGGCCCTGAGGAGGCTGAGGCTGCTGGGCCGTGGGAGGCCTGGCAGCCTTTGACTTGGCCTGTTTAGGTGGTTGCTGACGCTTTGCAGCAAAACGACCTGAAGATGCCTGCTGACCATAAGCAGGAAAATATCTTCCCTTTTTAGAAAAAGGTGTCTTTTTGAACAATCTTTTCTTGACAGGAGCAGAGGTAGACTTTGAAAGTCGATCCAAAGCAGAGTTCTCAGCATCCATCTGAGTGGCCTTTGCTTGCCAATCCCTGCCAAAAAGGTTTTCACCTGTACAAGGAAAATTTCCCAATTCATCTTGGACCCAGAGTTCCAAATCAGAGGCTTGTAACCAAGCAATTCTGCATGCACCTATGGCAATAGCTGAGGCTCTGCTTACACTCAAAAGAGTCAAAGGCTGCACGGTTGGAAAATTTGGAAACATCTTGGGCATGTTTAAGCCAAGTGAGAAATTCTTGCCTTTTATCTTCTGAAATAAAAGGGGCTAAAGTCTGCAGATGATCTGTGACTTCTTTTAGAAAAGCATCCCCATATAGAGACTATAGGAGTTGATTCTGGCAGCAAGCATATTAGCTTGGAAGACCCTTCGGCCAAAAGCATCAAGGGTCCTGCATTCACGTCCTGGAGGATTAGATGAGTGTCTCTTTGCACTCTTTATTTTCATCATGGCAGACTCTACCACAATAGAGTGGTGAGGAAGCTGAGACTTATGAAAGCCAGGACAAGGAGGGACACGGTACATGGTGTCTAACCTACGAGAATGAAGAGAGGTGGTAAGAGGAGTCTCCCACATGCTCAATATGAGATCATAAAGAATCTCATGAATAGGTAAGGTAGCTGCTTCTTTAGGAGCCTTAGGATATTGCAAAATATCTAATTGCTTGGCTCTAGGCTCTGACTCAGGGGCCACTGTGATGGAGAGGCCCCTAGCCACTTCCCTAATGAAGTCTTGAAAAGACAAGTCTTCTGGAGGAGACATTCTTCGTTTTGGAGAAGCAGACTCCTGAGGAAGAAATACGGTGCCTCGACAGAAGCCTCCGACTCATCAGAGTCTTCGGAGGAATCGAAGCATCGCCTGTCCGGATGCTCCTGTAAAGCCCGATACACGTACCGAGAGGGATCGACATCGGGAGTAAGCGGTACTGGTTCGGTACCGATGGGCATCATAGGACAGGGTACCGTTGCAGTCGACACCGAAGCCGATGTCGATGCAATCGGTACCAGGACCGGGAACAAAGCCGGTGCCAGAGTCGGTACCGGCAACGGAGATTGTTGCGGTACCGGAGGCGTCGAAGCCTGCATAAACGCCGTTAGGGTGCGCTGTACGGACAGAATCTTCTGATCCATCGACGCCACCAGAGTCTGGATGTCGGTACCAGTGGAGACCACCGGTACCCCAGAACACGGCAACAGGTAATCGGTCGAGGCCGAGCCATCGATGTCAACCTGTGACCCCATAGATAATGCTCTGGAAGCCGGAACTTCCCGCCGGGGTAATTTTACCGGTGCGGATTCCTCGAGGACAAGCCTGGAGGCATCTCGATGCTTAGAGAGAGATTTGCCCTTCGAGGACCGGCTGGATTTATGTTTGGTTACCTGAGATCCATGGGAGGAAGAAGCAGCCCTGGAATACGTCGATGCCACCGAGGCTGCATCAGAGGGAAACAGGGTACTGAGCTAGGCTGCTCGGTTCTGCCGACCTCTTTTAGACATCATGGTACAGGACACACAATCCGTGATGGAATGGTCAGGACCCAAACATTTTAGACACCTATCATGGGTGTCAGTGACAGAAATAGTACCGCCACATTTCGTGCACTTTTTGAACCCGGAAGCGGGCTTTACCATGAGGAGAAAAATGTTCAGGCCTAAGGCCTAAACTGAAAATGCACAGTTGAGAAAGAAAAGTTTTTTTTTTTAAAGAAAGAAAAGACCGGCGGTACCGGTCTGACGTTGAAGAAGGCAGATGCGACACAGAAAAATAAAGAAAAAAATAAAGAACTTCTTCTGCGGTGACAGGAACACGACCTGCTGGCTCCGCGGAAAAGAAGAACTGGAGAGAGGCGGTTGGGAAAGGCGGGAAGGCATCGCACAGGCGCTGTGGGATGCTCCCAAAAGCTTTCTTACTGGACGCTGGGGAGCGTTCCCACGCAGACTCCGTCGGTACCGACGATACCCATATGTGAAGACTCATTCCTGCTTGTTCCTGGAGATATAAGCATTTCTAATCACCCCTCTACTGCCTTCCAAAGTATACATATTGATATCTTTAAAACTGTCCCCATTGGTCTAGACCTGGCTATCCTTCAGGACCTGCCTGACCCTTGCAATTCAAAGCACAATTGTATTGCAGCACCCTCCTTTAGCAGGAACACCAGTGGAGGACTTCCTCACAGCTCGATGCTATTTAGCAGGAATGTTGCATGCAAGATGTGCCAATTTCTTCACACTCAGCACCCCACACTTTCCATGTATATTCACAAATACTGTATTTGTAACTTAAACAGCTACTTATATCAATATGGCTGCAGCCTTCCATTGATGTGAATGCTATTATGTACTTATCAGAGCTGAATACTAGATGACTACTAGTGTGTGGTAGCTTTATGTTTCAACTGTTTATTAAACCATAAAAATATAACATGCCACATATCCATTTGTTACAGTTACATTCCAAACTTAAACTTGTAGCATACAAACTAACATGCATATTTATTTTCTTTTTTTCCCCCACCCCCTTTCCCTTCCTCCTACCCTCTCAATCATCCCTCCCTTATCGTGGCCCCATAAAACCCTCCACCTTGGGAGGGGGAACTCTTACACCCCAAGGGATATAATAGCCAGTCCTCTAACTGCCTATGGCCCCTCCCCCTTCTTGTTTAGTTCCCACTGTAATTGGTTAGTGACCATTGCTATAAAACAACCTGGCATTCTAGCCAAGTCTGAGTGTAACCATATTCCTACTTAAAACTAACTTCTATTCCATTCTTGATGTCTAAAAATTGGTTACTAGTCCTTACGCTAGTCCCCATCCTCCTCAACCTCCCTCCCCACATCCTTCCTATTATACTCTACTTCCCTCCCCAGGCTCCATTATTTTACCTTACTTCCACTCATTCACAGTGGTTTAACACCCTACTCTGTGCGCTGGGCTGCAGAGTCTGGACATAGGGATCTCCACATGCTCATGAATTCTGCCCACCTCTCGGTGTGCCCTGTTGCCTTCTCCCGCTCCATAAACAATAAATCAGAGATTGTTCACCCAGTGTGTGTAGGACAGCCCTTCCTTTGTCAACCACATTTGCATTATCACTTTGTGGGCCATCAGGCATGCCTGCCTTCTCCACATAAGCCTCCCCTCTATAAAATACTCCTCTGCCAGCCAAATATCCAATAGGGCCAAAAGGGAACCAACTGTTCCCCCATATTTGGGTCTTGAAGAACTACAAAAGGGGACTGCTACTTCTGGAGAGAGATCTGCAACTGTAAGTATTTACTTGTGGGAATTTTTCTAAATCTTGGGGAAAAAAAGAATTCTTTAGATTAAAGCTGATTAATCTGTGAACTCAGTGTAATTGTTAAATCAGTCAGGGCCTAATAGCAGCAAAGAGTTTTCAGTTTAAATTTAAAACACAGCAGAGAGCTTTCTGGTTAAATTTAGAACCCAAGACTCCCTCTATCCAAGCAAGGGCTGTGGGACTCCCCCTGGAGATTGGTCAGATTACCTTAGAAGCACAGAACAGGGTACTGTGTAGCAGCCAGCTTTTAATAAGTCTTCTTTCCCTCCCTCCCTCCCCGACACCCACCCAACCCTTAAAGGAAAGGAGGTGCCATATTCATTGTCAGGTGCAGCTGTTTATTCTCATCAAAATGCATTAAGGACATGAGATTAATTAAACTTCAGGTGAACAAAGTACATTAAACGTATTAGGTATAGTTTTATTAGTATAAGTATCCCCAGCAACCTTTAGTAAGTAAAGAACTTAAATATCTAAACACAACCTTAAAATGAAGATGCAGACAGCAGTCCAACAGCAAGATGGGGGCTTTCCAGTCTTTTGCATTGAGTGTCACATGTATGATTTTCTCCCAGTTGGTGAGAGGTCTTACGTGTGCACAAGGTGCAAGGAGCTCTTTGCTCTCAGGGAACGAGTCTGATCTCCGGAGGCAAGAGTAGCAGACTTGGAAGACATGAGGAAGACACAGAGGTACATAGACGAGACCTACAGGGATATAGTCCTGAAGTCCTACTTCCAATCTGGCAGCATCCCTGTTGCCATGGAGGAGAGAGGTCACGCGACAGGAGAGCATCACCCTGGTGTGGCAGGAAGTTATCCTATAGCTAGGGACCTGTCCTTCAAGTGATGTAAAACCCTCTCACACCAAGAACGTTTCTCCAGGGACATGTGCCCATGAGGGAAGGGTTAGGACAGCCATTATAGTTGGTGATTAGATCATTAGGCATGTAGATAGCTGGGTGGCTGGTGGATGTGAGGATCAACTGGTAACGTGCCTGCCTGGTGCAAAGGTAGCAGACCTCACATGCCACCTAGACAAGGTCTTAGATACTGCTGGGGAGGAGTCTGCTGTCTTGGTATATGTCGGTAAAAATGACATAGGAAAATGTGGTAGGAAGGTTCTGAAGGCTAAATTTAGGCTTTTAGGTAGTAAGTTGAAATCTAGAACTTCCAGGGTAGCATTCTGCGAAATGCTTCCGATTCCACACGCAGGACCCAAAAGGTAGGCAGAGCTCCGGAATCTCAATGCATGGATGAGGCGATGGTGCAAGGATGAGGGTTTTGGATTTGTTAGGAATTAGGAAACATTCTGGGGAAAGGGGGGGGGGGGGCTCTTCCGAAGGTACGGGCTTCACCTTAACTGGGATGGAACCAGGCTGCTGGCATTAACCTTTAAAAAGAAGATAGAGAAACTTTTAAACTAGATAATAGGGGAAGCTGAGAGTCGTCCAAGAGTGCATGGTTCGGAACAATGTATCCTTGAAGGATACTACAAAAAAAATGAAGATAGGGCACGTCAGAAGAGAGTTTCCAATAAAGAAAAGGTAGCCCAAATGCCCTTGAGTACAGAGCAGACAGAGCTTAAAGATTCCAAATTGCCCCTGCCTACCAATAACCAGATTAATATGAATAAAATACGGTCTTTAAAACACTTGTATGCAAATGCTAGAAGCCTAAAAAATCAGATGGGAGAGTTAGAATATATAGTACTAAATGAGAAATTAGATATGATTGGTATCTCAGAGACATGGTGGAAGGAGAACCACCAATGGGACACTGTGATACCTGGGTACAAACTATATCGTAATGATAGAGCTGATCAAATTGGTTGAGGGGTTGCGCTCTGTTAGAGGGCATTGAGTTACAAAGAATTAAAGTTTTGCAGGAAACAAAATTCGCTGTAGAATCTCTATGGATTGAAATTCCATGTAAAAAGAGGAAGGTGATGGCAGAGGGGTTGTACTATCGACTGCCTGGCCAGAATGAACAAATGGATGATGAAATGCTCAAAGAAATCAGGGAAGCTAACAAAAGTTACAGAACAGTAATAATAATGGGTGATTTCAATTACCCCGGTATTGACTGGGTCAGTGTCACGGCAGGACATAAAGTTTCTAGATGAAATAAATGATTGCTTCTTGGAGCACATTGTTCATGAACCGACCAGAGGGGAAGCCATTCTAGACTTAGTCCTTAGTGGAACACCAGATTTGGTGCAAGAAATAAGGGTGTTGGGGCCACTTGGAAATAGTGATCATAGCATGATCACATTTGATTTAATTAATAAGAACATAAGATATGCCATACTGGGTCAGACCAAGGTCCATCTAGCCCAGTATCCTGTTTCTAACAGTGGCCAATCTAGGTCAAAGTACCTAGCAGTTTCCCCAAAAGACACCGGTTCCTCAATGCTTGTATTGGGTCAAGCAGTGATATCCCGTGTCCCTTTTAATAATGGTTTATGGACCTTTCCTCGAGGAATTTGTCCAAACCTTTTTTAAACCCAGCTACACTAACAGCTTTTACTACATCCTCCGGTAACAAATTCCAGAGTTGATTAATGGAGGAGGGATGGTAAGGAAATGCACAATACTACCTTTTAACTTTCAAAAGGGAGACTATGATAGAATGAGGAAAATAGTTAAGAAAAAACTAAAAGGAGCAGTTGCAAAGGTCAAAGAATTACATCAAGCTTGGGTGTTTAAAAATATTATATTGGAAGCACAGACCAGCTGTATTCCACGCTTTTAGAAAAAAGTAGAAAGAAGTGCAAAAACTGCCAGCATGGTTTAAAAGTGAGGCCAGAGAGGCTGCTGTTGCCAAAAAAATCATCTTTCAGGAAATAGAAAAAAAAGCCAAATGACAAAAACTAGAAACAGCACAAGCACTGGCAAGTAAAATGCAAGGCATTAATAAGGCAGGCAAAGAGAGAATTTGAGAAGAAACTTGCTGTGGAAGCAAAAATGAATAATAAAGACTTTTTCAAGTACATTTGTATCAAAAAACCTGTGAGAGAGTCAGTTGGATCATTAGATGATAGAGGGGTAAAAGGGGACAAGGCTATAGCAGAGAGACTGAATGAATTCTTTGCTTCGGTCTTTACTGAGGAAGATGTAGGGATGTTACCCATGACTGAAGTGGTATTTAAAGGTGATACAGCAGAAGAATTGAAAGAAATATCAATACACCGGGAGGATGTATTACAACTATTTGATAAGCTGAAGAGTAGCAAATCACCTGAAAGAACTGAAATATGAGATCACAGATTACTAATAGCAGGTCTGCAAACTATCATTAAAATCATCTGTAATACCTGAAGAATGGAGGATGGCCAATGTAATGCCAATTTTTAAAAAGGGTTCCAGGGGTGATCCAGGAAACTACAAACCGGTGAGTCTGATGTCTGTACCGGGAAAAATGGTAGAAACCATCATAAAGAACAAAATTACTCATCATGTAGTCATGGCTTAATGGGAGACAGCCAACATGGCTTTAGACAAGTAAGATCTTGTCTTACTAGGGGTATGTTTACTAAACTGCGTTAGTGAGATTCGCGTTAGGAGCCGCGTTAGAGACAGAAACCACAAATAAGGACATGGGTGGTACATAGTTGCCGAGAACGCGCATTACAAGGCGCCATAAATGAACGAGCGCTACAGGGCACGTTACCGCGCGTTAATCTTAAGAAGGCGTGCAGGCATACAATCACAGCAACAGAGCTGTAGCACAATGGTTACAACACTGACGGATGGTACAAGGGTCATGGGTTCGATTCCCCAGTGGGCCTAATGTATAAGGCTGGCTGAGGCAGCACCCTTTATATTTAAGTTGTGATTGGTGAGGCATTTGACATGTATTTTAATTTGTGCTGCCAGCAAACACACCCTCAGTGGCATAACCTAAGGTGCCGCATAAGGCACTCCATAGGGCACATTATAAAGCGTACTGTCCGCCAAGGCACCCTATAATGTCCCCTATAGGACACCTTATAAGGCTGTGAACAAAGCCCTGGCTGGCTGCAGGACTGCACGTCACCACACAAACTGTATGCTGTGGTTACCAGGATAGGGTTAACCTACCCGTACCCATGATGCACTGCACATGCAAATCAGCAGTCGACAGATGGGCACAGGATTGGGTATGCACCCCCACAGCACTTCAGTCAGGTAGGGGGAACAGACCGTGTATGGTACTGCCACAGACAGTCACATTGTGCAGGTACTGTGCCCACCCTAAGGTTGAGGTGGGGCGCCCAGCACCAGGTCCACAGCACCATTCATGGCTGAAATACGCCATGCTGCAGGTCCCCATCAGTGTGTGATAGGTAGTTCCGTTAGACACACCTAGTATACATCTGTGCCCTGCTGTATGTCCCGTCATGTCTAGTCCCTATGGGCGATGATGCACCAAGAATAGTGCATATCCTGTGTTGGTGCCATGGTTACCTGCTGTGGGGGTGGGGGTGGGGGGGGGGGGTGGGGGTGGGGGTGGGGGGAGGGAGGGGGGGGTGAGTGGGGGGGGAGGGGGGAGGGGGGAGGGGGGAGGGGAGAGGAGGAGGGGGGGAGGGGGAGAGAGTGGGGGGGAGGGGAGGAGGGGGGGGGGGAGAGGAGGAGGGGGGGAGGGGGAGAGAGTGGGGGGTAGGGGAGGAGAGGGGGAGGGGGAGAGGGTGGGGGAGTGGGGGGGGAGGGGAGGGGGTGGGGGGGGAGGGGAGGGGAGGGGGGGAGGAGAGGGGGGGTGTATGGACCCATGGGCAGATCATGTAACACCACACAAATCCACCCTCTGGGGCACAGGGTGGGAAACAAGATCACCCTCCAATAGATCCACAGTCTACCTCCCTGCAATAGCAGCAGTAGAGGGAACCAGCAACCCCTGTCCTGCTGGGGAACAGACAGAGCAGTACACATCCATAACGCAATAGCAGACAGACGGTAGGCCTGGAAATGCTCAGCTGCCCCCCACCATTATCTGATATTCTCCAGCAGCAAGCCTCCAGCCGCTGCACCCTGCAAGGTGTTCCAGCAAGACACATACTAGCGGCAGACAGTCTGCCAGCTAGTCCATAGTGCATGGTCCTGGAGGAGATGCATGTACCCAGAACGGGGATGTTAGCATACACACCAAGCAGATAAGTCAGTGATTGGGCCCCAAAAGGAAACCCATAAATATCACATTAGAGAAATACTATAAAGCACTATGGGGGAACCTAGCCATGCCATGGTCACTGCTCAGTCAGGGTGAGAGTGACCTCCCAGCAGGACATGCTATGGCCACCCTGTCCGTGCAGGTGGTGGCCAGGCACTACAATTGCCATTGCCCTATGCCATGTACAGATGCATCCAGGCCAGGCCAGGCCACCCTATCCAGGCTATTCCCACAGTACCTTGCTCCTCATTATGCACATTGGCAGGCCAATACTGGCAACAGTGCTAGCAGTGTGGGCTGTGGAGGGTGTTGGCAGCCACCACACACTGGATAGACAGACACACACTCCCCACACCTATGCCAGCATTGTGCAACTATAGAGGTGTTGGGCAGCCCAGGCCACCACACAAGTCCTGGGCACAGTGCAGGCATGGCTATGGTAAGCAATACTGTAGGAGTCACTCCCCAGGTTGGTAAACACTGTCAGACACAAGACCTGTAGCACACTCCACAGACATCAGGAGGGTTGCTATGATGCAGCTCACTCAGATAATTGTACTTAACCTAGGACTTGCTATCTGCCAGTAATCATAGCAACCTCTTTAAATATGTGTACCATAGTCCCAGGTTTAGGGTGGCATTACTAAGGTATGCAAGTGCTAGTATTGGGAGATGCACGCAGAGCCCAAAGTCCTGCCTCTCCAGGAGGCTTTGGATAATGGGGCCTGTGGGTGCGGGTGTGTCTGCCCCTGTTGGCTGCTGCTTTACAGCAGAGGTTCCCAACTCCAGTCCTGCGGTGTCAAACACTGTTCGGGTTTTCATGCTGTCCCTCATGAATATGCATGAGATACATCTGCATACCATGGGGGTGGCACATAGAAATGCAGCACAGGCATCTTTATCAGAGGCAGCATGGAATCGGAATGGTGTTTGGCCCTCCAGGACTGCATTTGGGATGCTCTGCTCTAGGTAATGTGCATGTTTATGGTGTCTGTGCTCTGTAGGGTAAAATGTAGGTGTTTTGGGCATGTTTACGTCATCTGCAAGAAAGATTCTGTCTGTATTAGCACGTTATATTAGTGGGTAAAATATGAGGACTGGGTTGGCGGAAACCACAGCTGGGACTTGAACCTGTGACCTTCTGCTTCTGAATACACTGGTTTTGTGCACTGCACCACCATGTTATCACAGAGATGGTGCATTCCCTGGTGATACCATGACTGTTGGTCAGACAGGGCCTGTCTGTTGCAGTGCATGGCACCCACCTACACAGGGCTAGGCCATGGTCTGCTCTGGCCAGCTGCCACTGCCCCCTCCACCACCAGTATCCCTCAGCCACCATGCTGACATGCCCTTCTGCTGGTGGAGCTGGTGGTGCGCAGTCTCAGGCCATCCATTGTGCAGGTAGGTGGCTGCCTATGGTGCGGGTTCTGGTGTAGGGGTGCCTGCATCGATGTCCACGCTCCCCCCCAGCCCCGCCTGCCAATGTTCCGTGCCCTTGGGGGTAGCTGTTGGGTACTATCCCCTGTGACACTTTGGGAAACACACTCGTGCCCATGTTGGGCCTTCAACAGTTGCTGTCTGGCTGCTCCGCTGTTTCAGCATTCGTATGGGCCACCTAGGCATCACCCTAGTCCGCACTGGGGCCCAGCTCCACCACAGCATGTGCCGCCTGCGGCCCTCTGTATCCCCTTCTCCGGCATCTGTCCAGTTGCCGTTCCGACATGCCCGCCCTGATGTTGCAGGACATGTGCACGCCATAGGAACCCTGTCCGATGGTGGGGAAAACCCTCAGCAGCGCTATTTCACTGTGGACCCATTCACCTTGTATGGGGACGGAGTATAGACCCTTCCACGATTTATATCTGTTCTATGGAGCTTAGTCGGGGGGGGGGGGAGGGGTTGATGTTTCTCATTGATACCACTATTGGCCAGCTTGGTTATTGTTTTTTTCCAGTTTGTTGGGGTCATTTTCAGTGTTTCTGTGCCCTTTTGTTCTGTGCACATGTATCACACTTATCACTTTTTTTTTGTTTCCCTGCCTGGGCTGTACATTGTTGACACTGAAATGGTTTCTCTCCCCTGTAATTTGCCTTTAACGGCAGGTTTTTATTCGCGTTGGAATTCAGCCCTGAGGGGAGCCTCTCCCCACCCACTCTCCGCCAACTGACCCCTTCTCTCCGCCCTCTCTCCACCTTCTGCATTGTTTTACCACGCCACGGGGCTTTACGATCGTTAGTGCATCATAAGGCACGTTATTTAACGTTAACGTGCGTTCTTACGATCGTTGTTATATAACACGCATTATTCACGATTACCGCAGTTTAGTAAACATACCCCTAATCAGTTATGTTTTTTTGAAGGCGTGAATAAACAGGTAGACAAAGGTGAGTCGGTTGATATAGTGTATCTGGACTTTCAGAAAGCCTTTGACAAGGTTCCTCAGCAAAGACTTTTGCAAAACTAAAAAGTCATGGGATAGGAGGCAGTGTACTATTGTGGATCAGGAACTGGTTAAAAGATAGAAAGCAGAGGGTAGGGCTAAATGGCCAATTTTCCCAATGGAAAAAGGTGAATAGTGGAGTACCGCAGGGATCTGTTCTGGGTCTGCTGCTTTTTCACATATTCATAAATGACCTGGAAAAGGGAACAAGTGAGGTTATCAAATTTGCAGATGACACAAAACTAAAGTTGTTAAAACCCAAGAGGATTGTGAAAAATTGCAAGAGGATCTTGATAAATTGGAAGACTGGGCATCAAAATGGCAGATGAAATTTAATGTGGACAAGCGCAAAGTTATGCACCTAGGAAAGAACAACCCAAACTATGGTTACACAATGCAAGGTTCCAACATTGGGACCCACCACCCAGGAAAAAGATTTAGGCATCATCGTGGATAACATGTTAAAACCCTCCGACCAGTGTGCAGCGGCGGCAAAGAGAGCAAATAGAATGCTAGGTATGATAAGGAAAGGAATGGAAAATAAAACAAAAGATATTATAATGCCTCTATATCATTACATGGTGCGACCGCACCTTGAATATTGCGTGCAGTTCTTGTCGCCGTATCTTAAAAAGGATATAGCGTTATTAGAAAAGATACAGAGAAGAGCCACCAAAATGGTAAAGGGGATGGAAGGATACTCCTATAAAGAGAGGCTAAAAAGGTTAGGGCTCTTCAACCTGGAAAAGAGACGGCTGAGCGGAGATATGATAGAGGTCTATAAATTAATGACTGGAGTGGAACGGGTAAACGTAAATCAATTGTTTACATCGTCAGAATATAAAGAGACTAGGGGACATGCAATCAATCTACAGGATAACCTATATAAAGACTAATAAGAGAAAATATTTTTTCACTCAATGCGTAATCAAACTCTGGAATTTGTTACCAGAGGATGTAGTAAAAGCTGTTAGTTAGTGTAGCTGGGTTTAAAAAAGGTTTGGACAAGTTCATGGAGGAAAGGTCCATAAACCATTATTAAAAGGGACCCAGGATATCACTTCTTGACCCAATTGAGGAACCTGTCTATTGGGGAGACTGCTAGGTACTTATGTCCTAGATTGGCCACTGTTGGAAACAGGATACTGGGCTTGATGGACCTTGGTATGACCCAGTATGGCATATCTTATGTTCTTATGACTCTTCAAACAACATTCAGTACGGTCATCTAAAACTTCTTAACCATCACGCAATGCCATAGGATATGTCCCAATGTTACCGAGGGAGCTTCACATCTAGGGCATACATTCGCCTTTATCAACCCTACCTTCCATGCCCGGTGTGGGGCATAATACAGCCGTCGCATTAACTTATACTGCATGTCCCAAAGGGTTACAGACGTGATCCATCAGAGAATATCTCCAAGGGGTATGTTTACTAAACCGCAGTAATGGTACAGATGCCCTTATAAAGACGTGGGTGTTGCATTGTTACAGCAAGCCGTATCAACTAACGCACGTTACAAGGCACCTTAGACTAACACACGTTACAAGGCGCCTTGTAGGGTGCCTTATAAGTAAGATGCCTTATAACCAGGGCTGCCTCGGCCATCTGGGGGCTACCAGAATCAGCAAGGCCTTGTCCCGGAGAATATTGAACAGAGTTTGGGCCACCAGGGGCATGGGAGGAAACGCATACAGGAGGCCCGTAGATCAAGAGATCAGAAAAGCATCTGCTGCCATCCTCAGGGGATGTGGCTGTCTGGAGATAAACCTGGGCAGCTGACAGTTTTGTGGACTTGCAAAGAGATCAATGGATGGAAGTCCCCAGCGGAGGAAGATCTGCTGGACCACCAATGGATTCAACTGCCATTCGTGAGGCTGCAGATTCCTGCTTAGTTTGTCTGCTAGGAAATTCTCCTGACCAGGTAGATAAACTGCTTTGAGAAACATGCCTTGTTTGACTGCAAAGGAGCAAAGGGCCAGTGCCTCCTGACATAGGAGCCTGGACCCCATGCCCCCTTGTTTGTTCACATAGAACATTGCTACCTGATTGTCCATCTGAACTAGGACAGAATGGTGAGAGAGGGCATGAGAAAATGTCTGCAGAGCTAAGCAGATTGCTCGCAGCTCCAAAAGATTGATTTGCTGCGTGGCCTCTCGAGAAGACCAGAGGCCTTGAGTGCACCCCAGCCCTTTAAGGAAGCATCAGTCATCAGCACCCTTATGTGTGCTGGAGCCTGAAAATGTACCCCCCCTGAGAAGGTTTGGGAGATGTAGCCACCACTGTAAGGAGTCTAAAAGTGGTTTGGACACCTTTACTCTGTCTCGGAGGTCGCCTCTGGCCTGTGTCCACTGATCTCTGAGGCACCATTGAGCAGTCCGCATGTACAGACGGGCATTTGGAGTCACATGTACCGTGGATGCCATGTGGCCCAGGAGCCGTAGGTAGTGCCTGGCAGAGACATGAGACTTGCTTTGGAACTAGTTGGCCAAGTCTATCAGTCTGTGGGCCCTATCTTCGGGCAAGTAAGCTCTTGCCTGAAGGGTCTCTAAGCTTGCCCCTATAAACTCTAGGTTCTGAGAGGGGAGCAAAGTGGACTTTGCGTAGTTTATGACAAAGCCCAGATGCTGAAGAGAGACAGTGCGAAGAGTGGCTTGTCAGGCCTCCTGGAGAGACTGGCCCCTGATGAGCCAGTCGTCCAGGTATGGGAAGACAAAAATTCCCCGATTCCTGAGATAAGCTGCCACCACCGCCAGGCATTTGGTGAAAACCCTGGGGACAGAGGTTAGGCCAAAAGGGAAGTACCCTGTACTGAAAATGGTTTCCTCCCGCCACAAATCTGAGATATTGTCAGTGGTCTTGATGAATAAGGATGTGAGTATGAGCATCCTTTAGGTCTTAAGGAGCATAGCCAGTCTCCCTGCTGGAGGTAGGGCAGCAGTATTCAAAGGGTAAGCATCTTGAACTTTTCCCTCTCCAGAAACTTGTTTAGGTTTTGCAAGTCTAGGATAGGCTGGAGGTCTCCTGTCCTTTTTTGTACCAGGAAGTACCTGGAGTACAAGCCTTGCCCTTTCAGGTGGTGAGGCACCAGTTCCACCGCCTGTTCCTTTAAAAGACTTGCCAACGCCTGAAGGAGGATGTTCCTGTGTAGAGGGAGTCTTGGAGGCTCCCCTGGATAGTAGGAGGGGGGTAGCTGGTGGAAGTGGAGCATGTAGCCCTTTTGGGCTATGCTCAGGACCCAGGTATCCCCTGTGATGGCTGGCCACCTGTAGGCGTACAGGGTCAGCCGACCCCCTGTGCTGAGTGGAGCCACCGGCGGAGGAGAGTCTATGCTGTGGAAGTCAAATCCCCACTCCCTGCTGTGCAGGAGCCGGAGCTGGCGGCTTGGGGGTCTTCTGCCTACGGGGCCCATGCCCCTGCCCTTTGGCCTGCTGGCCCTGTTGGGGAGCTGGAGAGGCCTGATACTGAGGGTAGGATTTGTAGGCAGCACCCTTCCTCGGGAAAAAGGGCTTCTTTCCCAAGCCCTTCTTTTTTTGAGAAGGGGCGGGAGTCTTTCTGGACAGCCTTGTCCTGGTGAGAGTCTGTGTCTCGATTTCTGCAGCCTTTTCAGTCATGGGCTTACCAAATAGGTTGTCACCTCGGCACGGGACATTGACCAATTTGTCCTGCACCCATGACTCCAGGTCCGATGACTGTAGCCAGGCCTGACGGCGTGCACCGATGCCGGCCGCGGCTACCCGGGCCGAAGCCTCAAAGCCATCATAGGCTGCTCAAGAGATAAACTTCGAGCACTCTCGGATCCCTGTCGGCAAGGCTTTGAACCTCTGCAAGGGTTCCTCGGAGAGGCCAGCTGAGAACCCGGCAATCTCCTTTGCCAGGTCCCTTAAGTACATGCCCATGTACAGCTGGTAAGTCTGGACATGGCAAGATAGCATAGAGCCCTGGAAGCACTTTCTACCGAGGGCATCCAGGTTCCAGGCCGGGGGGCACCAAAGAGTGCATCTTCTGACTCTTCAGGCGGTGCATGGCCGATTCCACAACCATGGAATTGTGCTGTAGCTGCACCTTTTGGAACCCAGGGCTCTTACGGACTCGATAAATGGAATCAACCCGTTTGCTAAGAACCGGCGCCGAGGCCGGTGCTTCCCACATAGGAAGAGCAGCTGTTCCAGCATCGGAGGAACCGGTACAGTAAAGGCTTCCTTCAGAGGAAAATCATACTGGAGTGCATCGAGCTCCTCGGCTCGAGGCTCCTCCTTGGCGTCCGCAGGGAATGCCAAAGCCTTGGCCATGTCCCTCACGAAGTCTGAGAACCAGGTATCCTCCAGGGGGGGGGACCTTCTCCGAGGCTCGGACTCCGGGGAGTCCAAAGGGATGCACCGGGTCCGAAAGGTGTCAGGAGACTCCTCGTCCTCCGTCTCCCATGCCAACTCCTCCTCCTCCTCCTCCGACTGAACCATACCATCTAGTAATCACTGGATGTGAGATGATATCCCATTATATCATCAGAAACACTTTCCCCACTGGTAAGTATTAAGTCCAGTATGGCCCCATCACATGTGGGCTCTGTTACCAGTTGCCTGAATAGTTCTCCCTGTAGAGAATCCAGGATCTCCTTACTTCTCAATGACATTGCAGCAGGGATGTGCAAATCCACATCAGGCATACTGAAATCACCTATCAGTAGCACTTCTCTTTTCATGCCAATACTGCATATGTCTTCTATAAAATCTTCATCCACGTCTACTCCCTGTGAGGGGGATCTGTATATAACTCTGATGCAAATGGATTTCCCTTTCCCTCGTTCTAGTCCACAGTACCTCCTCTCTTCCTTTTAAGCCATGCAATTCTATAGCTTTAATATTTTTTTACATATAGTGCCACACCTCCTTCTTCCTACCCTTTCCTTCCTGAATAAAGCATAGCCTAGTATAATTACATCCCAGTCATGGTTTTCCATAACCGCCACTAAATCTAAGTCAGCCTCTTCCATTAGAGCCTCAACATCTTGGATCTCATTTCTCTCTCCCCCCAACATAGCAGACTCTCTCAATCCATTCCTCCCATGCCACACCACACTCCTATATTTGAAAAAATCAACTCTGAGCACTTGTAAGATTCATAGCCCTATAGTTTGTATTTACAAAATCAGCTCAAAGAAACTGTACAAATCTGATTTCCAGCTTTTGGAACTAGCATACTAATCTAGCCCCGGAAACAGTGTCCTTTTTGATGCAAACAATTTTCCTGTTAAATTCCAATTCAATTAGTTATCATTACATTCCAAAAGGGAGAATGAAAGCAGGTGTAGTGTAATCAAACAGGAAATTTTTTTCTTATTGTTATGTCAACACCTGATCTGTGTTTCTGGATGAACTGTATAATTGTGGTTAGCTAGAAAGAACTAATGCCTGTCCTCATTATTCAAATTACTTGAAGATATATGCTAATGATGTGATACAAATTGTTTCAGCTTTACTTTATTCTGCATTAATTTGGCAAATCAGCAGGTGTTTCCAAAATAGTGCTGGCAATTGATACCATCTCTTTTTTCCCCAAGTCAGTGTCCAGGGACAACCCAAAAAATCAATGTGTAAATATAACTTGGAACACCTGTATAATGTTTGCTAAAAGTAAAAGTAACATTAAGCATGCAAGGTGTTTTACCTCAGAACTTATACCATATAATGATTCATGTATTATCCATAAACATCTTTAAATGAGCTCTCTTAGGATGTTGCCTCATCCCATGTAGCTTCCCATAAATTGGTTTACTTTGCCCTCCAGTGTTAAGTAGGACAAACCAGTAGCACAGAACTCTATGAGTCAGAGGAGTCGTCTCAGATTTCACCTTGGGAAAATCCTAGCAGTACAGAAATTGTTTGTGTGTGTCTGTGTTAAAGTCAAGCTCAAGATAGACCATTAAGTGCAATGATATTGTCAAAGCAACAGAAAATACAGCATTTGGTAAAGCATAGTTACTCACCTGTAACAGGTGTTCTCCAGGGACAGCAGAAATCAGTCCTCACATATGGATGACGTCGGGGGCAGCACTGACAGAGCCCTCACAGAAGCATCCCCCCAGCTTTCAAAGAAAGCCTTTGGGAGATGCCACCACACATGTGTGGTCCCCTTCCCACCCAAGGGTGCCATCTTGCTCAGTCAGATGACAGCTAAAAGACGGCAAAAATAAAAGATGGTAAAGGAGCAACTCCAAGGAGAGGAGGGAGGGCTGTGAGGACTGATTCCTGCTGTCCCTGGAGAACACTTGTTACAAGTGAGTAACTACGCTTTCTCCAGGAACAAGCAGAAAGTTAATCCTCACATATGGGACTCCCCAGCTACAGGCTACCGAAAGCCCATAGCAAAATAGAGGCTCCCTCATGGGGAGCTGCAAGCAGCAGCAAATTAGCCCGTGTACACAGACCATAATAGGACCCCTGCGTCCATTGAAACCAGCACTCTGGTAGCCTGAAAACAGAAGGGACGGCAGGTAGGAGTGGCCTAGACCTCAAAAAGGTTATGGAGCACAACCTGGCCGTAGGCACTGTCCCATTGGGACTCTCTTCCCAGGCAGTAATGGGCTGTGAAGGTATGGACTGAAGACCAGGTGGCAGCCCTGCAGATGTCCACCATCGGGGCAGAGCGCAAGTTTGCCACAGAGGCCACCATGGCCCTGATACAGGGAGCACCGCCTGCAAATACACAAGGTCAATACAGTCCGCCACCTATGTGGACAGTGTACACTTGGTCACCGCCTCCCCCAGCCTACTGGGGTCGTAGGAGATGAAAAGCTGAGGAGCTTTGCGGTGGCCCCGAGTGCGTTGGATATGGAAAGACAAAGCCCTCTTACAGTCCAGGTGTGAAGGACCATCTTCACCCAACTGAGAGGTCTTGGAAAGAAGGTAGGGAGCACTACTTGCTGGTTGAAATGAAAGGGTGACACTACCTTCAGCAGGAATTTGGGGTGTGCGCGAAGCACCACTCTGTTCTTGTAGAAGGCGCCTCCACCACAAGGGCCTGGAGCTCGCTAACTCTGCAAGCAGAGGTAAGCGCAACCAGGAAAACCACCTTCCATGAGAAATAGCAAAGGTAGCAGGTTGCTAGAGGCTTGAAGGGTGGGCAAGTGAGCTGCCCCAGCACCATTTGGTTGCCGGAGGGCGAACCGGGGGCTGCGATAAGAGCAGGCCCCGAAGGAAACAGGTCACCAACAGTTGGACCGAGAGGGGCTTACTATCCACCGGATGGTGGTATGCTGCCAGGGAGCTCAGGTATACTCGGACAGAGTTAGACTTGAGCCCAGACAGAGAGGTGGAGAAGGTACTGCAACACCAGAGCCACCGGGCAGAAGAAAGGATCAGCCCCGTGTTTGGCACACCAAACCAAGAACCTGCACCATTTGAAGGCGTTTAAGCCTTCCTTGTGGAGGCCTTGCAAGAGGCCAGCAGGATGTCCTTGACCTTAGCCGGAAGGTTGAGAGGGGCCAGAGTCACCTTCTCAGCACCTCTGGGCATAGAGGGCCAGATGTCCCCCTATGGGCTGCTGATCTTCTTGGGCAGAAAGGCTATGCTCAAGGAGTCAAAAAGCTCCCCCTTGTTGGGCCGGGGCCGGGGCCAGTGCCTGGGGTTTTGGAGCATTCTGCTTACATGGGCCATGTCCATGTCCGGGCTGACCCTGTTGGGGAACCGGGAAGGCTTGATAAGGTGGGTAGTTTCGGTTAGCAGCTCCCTTCCTCGGGTAGAAGGGCTTTTTACCCAAGCCCTTCCATCGGGGAGGGGCCATGGTCTTCTTAGAGAGCCTGGTCCTCGTCATGAACTCTGTCTCCAGCTCGGCAGCCTTGTCTCCTTGGCATGGGACATTGACCAATTTGTCCTGAACCCACTGCTCGAGGTCAGACGACTGAAGCCAAGCAACTCGGAGTAGTCCGTTGAGGACTTGTAGGAGGGCTGCTCCGCAGGCTTCGGGGGCCCTGATGCCCTACGGCCAGCGCCCGGTAAACTTGCCGGGGATAACCACGGTCCCGTTGAGCAGGACTCATAGTGCGACCTTGGCCGAGGATCGGCTCAGCCTCCAGGGACATCTTGGACATCAAGGGCCCAGTGGTCGGGATGGATGAAACGGTCGTTCCAGATAACAGCACCCATTACTGGTCCATTAAGGCAGACAAACTGTGCTCCAGAGCCACCATTCTGGAACATACCAGAAGGCTCCGCAGCCCTTGGCGCAGGCACAAAGACTCAGGCCTGACGCCAGCTCCCCCAAAGGGGAATCCTCAACGAGGATGGTGTCTGGAGACCGAGACCGGTCCACAGTCGGATCCTTCTGGGGGACCTTTTCAGGTCGCTCCTTCTCTGACAACTGGGACGAGCATCTCGGACTGCAGGATCAGGCCTGAGGAGCTCCTGGCCAGTCGGAACCATCCAAGGACGCCGCCGTGGAGGGTTTCTTCTTTTTCCTGGTTCCCTCGAGGGAGACCCCCTTTCCGAGGACCCACGATGAGGCTCGGGTTCGGAGAGTTCCGCCCGAGATGTCGGGGCCTCAGACGAGGCCCTGGCCTTCAGCGGCATCGGGGACTCAGGGAAAAACTTATCATGCTGCTGCTGGTGGCTCTTGAGGGCCTTGCTGGACATCCTCTTGCAGAGACCACAGGCCGCCGGGTCGTGGTCTGGCCCAAGGCAGCAAAGACAGCAGTTGTGTGTGTCGGTCAAAGACATGATTTTAGAGCACCGATCACACTTCTTAAAAACACTGGTAGCCATGGGGGAAAAAAAAAGTACCCCTGCGAGGTCGAAGACCCTCCGGGCTGCCACCAGGAGAAAAAAAGGCATGAAGGCACCAGAAAAAGAAAATAACGAAAGACTACAAAAATTAAAGCAAACCAGATGCCGGGGCACCGAGGTCAGTAGACGGGAAGAGTACCGGTGAAATACCAGAGGAGTGTGTGAAAATCAGGAAAGAAATCAATTTTTTCCAGGGACAAGCCAGACGACGCCTGAAGGGCTCCACGGAAAAAAGGAGACTGAGCAAGATGGCACCCTTGGGTGGGAAGGAGACCACACATGAATGGTGGTATCTCCCCAAAGGTTTTCTTTGAAAGCTGGAGGGATGCTTCTGCGAAGGCTCCATCAGTGCTGATGTCACCCATCTGTGAGGACTGACTTCCTGCTTGTTCCCGGAGAATAATGCTGTTGGTGGTCTATAAAGGAGCATCATGCTCATAAAGGTAGACAGCAACATCTGAAACATGTTGACTGAGAAGTGACCATGGCCGATTCAAAGTCAGTTGAGGCAAGTCCAGGAGAGTCTATTGAGACTGTAGTAAGATGATCTTGCAAAAGAATGCGCTAGAACAGGCCTCAACAAATGTTCTTAAGATCTAGGAGCCAGCCCAAAAATCTAGGAGCCAGACTTGAAACAAACTGGAATTTAATTTATTTATACACAGTCTATAAACTGCACATTCATAATGTATTCAAGGTGATGTACAGCAGGCTACTTATAGTAGCAGTTTAAACATAAAATAAATGCAACAAAGGTGAAGCTACCGAGAGGAGGCAATGAAGAGAGGCTGAGTGGGGTGTGCACCCACATACCCACCCCTCCCAGGAGCTTCAGCTTCAGCCTCAACCTCTTTCCATCACTCACCCATCCACATAAGACACAGGCCCCTCTAGTGATATAGAGAGGTTTTAGGCTGTAGCTGCTAAGAGGGGGCAAAGGAGAGAGGCTGAGGTTATTAGCTTCAGGGAGTGCCTTCCCACCCCCAGCTGCAGTCTCTATCCATCACTCACCTGTTCCCAGTGGCTCCAGCCTAGATCCTCTTCATCAGCCACTCTCCCCCACGTCCCCCAGAAGCATCAGCCTTGGCATCACACCACTGCTCCACCACAGCAGCCTCTCTCAAATCATTTCTCCCTCTCCCCAACACAGCAGCCTCTCTCAATCCATTTCTCCCACACCCCTCTCTGCAGAAGCCTCTCTCAATCCTTCTCTCCTCCTCCACCTCCTTAAGTTTGTAATAGGTCCCTGGCTATCTCCCAATTAAAATGCTCTGTGTGAATCTGTGTCTGCTGCCATCACCTCAGAATTTCACACATATAATGAACCATTCTTTCTGACAATAAATTATGTTGTGTGGCTGGGCAAAGAGATCTTATCCCATATACATCCTGTTGGGAAGGTTGATGCCCCCTTGATGCACAGTGGCCTCAAGGTGCAGAGCTGACTCAGGAGAGTCCTGATCCCATGGAGCTGATGTTTGTTCGCTAAGCTAGAGGACATAGCAGTTATAATAAATGCCGAGCAGGACTACAGGACCTAGAAAGATCATATACCTGGAAGAACTAGCCAGTCGCAGTGCTGCCAATAGCATTGTTCCCAGGGGGAGGTGGGGGGTATTCCATTCATGCTTGATGCTCAGATGAGCCCAGCGGTAATGGGGGGGGGGGGGGGATGGTTTAGCAGCACATCACAAGCCTGCATGGCAGTGAAAGGCAAAAAAAAAAAAAAAAAAAAGGCTCTTGGCGTACTGCTTCTGCCGCCGCTGACTTGATAGCATGCAAACCTCACTTTCTGACCGCAGACTAATTACTCCCCTGTGTAGCATATCTGTGTGGCCCCAGGCACTGCTACAAAGGCAGCATTCGCGGCATGCTACTGCCTGGTGCTCTGCTTCCAAGCTCCAGGTCTGATTTTTTAGTCACCATGGCGACCTGAGGTTTGTCAAGCCCTGCGCTATAAACTCCTTGAACCTACATTCCTGAAGATCCCACTGCTCTTTCTAGAGGTACCCAACCCAGGTATCTGGGGAGAAGTGCTCAGCAGCAGATGACATAGTTGAGTAAAGATAGGGTACCAGAATTCGCAGAGTTCAAGTGAATTAGCTGAAGTAAACAGTGACCATGAATAAATTCAACATGGCATATGAGATGGATGCATTACTGCTTTTGACAAATATCAGAGCAAGAGGGGTCTCTAACCAATTCTAGGATGCCGAGCAGATATAGCTGGACACAATACATATATTCTTGTAAGAGTTCTATCTACCCTATAGATATAAGCACAGCACAACTAATCACAAAAGTATATCATCTCATAATTTTAAAATCCATTGCAAAGCATAGAACAGAGGTTTATGTGCAGAAATGGCTTGTTCTATGCATGGCTTGCTCAGAATACATGTGGATACAAGTATGTATATAGTGCCAATAGAAGCAGAGCAGAGATATTCAAAAGGATGGAATTAGATTGTGGTTTGGACTTACACAGGTATGGCATGGCTAAGCTGAGGTTGGTACGCCTATATTTAGAGGCATCTGCATTGCAAGTAGTAATGCAGGCGCTCATGCAGGGTACCCTGGACTATTATAATGTTGTGCTTCATAAGCAGTCTGTCCATAGATTGCAGGTCATGCAGAACACAGCTGCACGGGTTCTGCTGGGCACACAGCAATGCAGCCCCCTTCTGTGGCAGCTACACTGGCTCCCTATGTGCGAGTGCTGTATGTTTAAGCTTATAGTCATTGTTTTTCATGCACTCCATGAGGGTTGCCCAGATTATCTGCAGGGCTTGTGAGGTTGGTATAAGCCCTGGAGAACACTTAAGTCATCACAGGGCCGCCTTCTGGAGGAGGTGCAGTTGGTGCATGGGCAGGCCTGCACCTTCAGGGTTGCAGGGGCCAAGTTGTGGAACACACACTGCACCTGGAATAACAGGCAGTCAGTATTCTGCTTACTTTCCACAAGCTGTTAAAGGCAGTCCCTGTTTTCTGGTGGTTGATAGTAGGCAGGGGGGGGGGGGGGTATCAATTGGTCCTTAGAGGCTCAGCTTTGTGTTTCTTGGTACCTGAAGTGGATTTTCTGTGGGGATTACTGTATGGTTGGTGGAAGGCTAAGTGTTTTCTTTGCCTGCACTATAAGCGTAGTTACTCACCTTTAACAGGTGTCCTTCCAGGAACAGCAGAAATCAATCCTCACATATGGACATCGGCACCAACGGAGCCTGCATGAAGCATTTCCCCAGCTTTCACAGAAAGCCTTTAGGAATGCTACCACACATGCGTGGTCCCCTTCCTACCCAAGGGTGCCATCTTGTTCAGTCAGATATAGCAAAAAAGGACTTAAAACAATGTAGGGGAGGCAACTCCAAGGGAAGGAGGGAGGGTTGTGAGGACTGATTCCTGTTGTCCCTGGAGAACACCTGTTACAGGTGAGTAACTACGCTTTCTCCAGGAACAAGCAGAAAGTTAATCCTCACATATGGGACTACCTAGCTCCAGGCTGTAGAGGACCAAACCACGACAGCACCACCAATGACCCATCGGATAGCCATAAGTTGCAGAAGGAGAGACCCGACAGAGAGACTCTGCAAGACCTGCGTGCTCAGCAACATCACTCCAGTAGCCTGAACACAGAAAGGTCAGAGGGCAGGAGTTGCCTATACCCCTAAAATAGCATGGAGTACTGCCTGCCCGAAGGCACTGTCCCTGCAAGACTCACTCTCCAGGAAGTAATGAGCTACAAACGTATGAATCGAAGACCATGTGGCAGCCCTACAGATTTCCATCACCGGCACCGAGCAGAAGTTGGTTACCGAGGAGGAGCCGCTGCCGTGGAACTCTGAAGACATCCAGGCTGCATGGGAGGTGCTCAGTATCGGGGAAGCTGGAGCAGAGTTGGATCATGGGAACATTCTCTCCTGCAACTCCAACCTTTTCTTGTTGGTTTTTGGAGTCATGGCCTGGCATAGGTCACAGGTGGTACTGTCATGGTCCAGGCCGAGGGCAGCATAAGCAGCAGTCGTGGGTGTCTAACAGACATGGTTTGACTGCAGCAGCCACACTTTTTGAACCCATTGGGAGACACCCGGCCGAGGTAGGCGACCCCTGGGAAAAAAAGGGCACAAACGCTGGTCAAAGACAAGCCTCGTTAAAAAAGAAGGGAAGAGCTGAGAACGGCACCGGCTCAAGGCAAGAAGAGGAACCAGTATGCAAACCGGGAAAAACACAACTTTTAAGAATAGTTTTTAGAGGATTTTTCTGGGGAAATAGGACAAGCGCCCGATGGGCTCCACGGAAAAAGGAGACTGAACAAGATGGCACCCTTAGGCAGGAAGGGGACCACACGTGCGTGGTAGCATTCCCAAAGGCTTTCTGTGAAAGCTGGGGAAATGCTCCGTGTGGGCTCCATCAGTGCCGACGTCATCCATAAGTGAGGACTGACTTCCTGCTTGTTCCTGGAGAATTAACATTAAATTCTCTTTCCAAGGGGTACTGAAGCCACACTCTTAACAAGTATGTTTTTCTAAAATGCTTTAAACAAAATATTTTTCTCAAGTTACTAATTTCCTTTCTTTATCTTTAAAACAATTTTTCTCTCTTATCCAGGTTCCAGCTGAGTATGTGTTCTATCTTTTCTGTCTTTGCTCTGTGAATTTCACTATAATGTTGAATTTGAACTCAAATAACTATTAAATGTGTGCCTGTTCTTGGGTAGTAGCGCTACTTATCTTCCCAGTTGTTTTCTTGCAATGGATTCCTCCAAGTCATCAGGTCTGGGCAACACAGGCACAGATCCTCTCAGATCTATAGTCCAGCAATGGTCCTGAGAATTCCTACTGCCTCCTAACTGGAAGGCACATTTTACAATGGGATATCCAAGTGGAGGAGTAGCCTAGTGGTTAGAGCAACTGCCTAGTACCCAGAAGCGCTGGCACTCCTTGTGACTTTGGGCAAGTCACTTTACCCTCCATTGCCTCGGAAGAAAAGGCTGGCAATCTACTTCCGGTGATACATTGCCAAGAAAACCCAGAGGTAGCTGGGTCGCTATGAGTCAACACTGACTCGATGGCACTAAAAAAAAAAAAATCAAAGTGCAATCTGGGACATCAAAGCCAAAATGTCTGGGGGGGGGGGGTAAGCAGGCACGTGCAAATTCAGGCATGATTTCAGAAACATGGAAGTGCCCAATATGGACATCTATAGAGATGTCTACATAGATGTCTTTGTGATCTTAGACTATTTATCTAACTCTCTATCTTCTTTACACACTCTGGATGTTTTAAGGCCAAAACAAGCACTTTCCTGATTCCTATTCATATGTACAGCAGGCATAAACATGAACATGCCTGCAGACATCCCCATCATTCCTGAAATCAAACGGGGTCACGTAAGTCCATTGCACCTCCACTACACCCCCTTGCCTATTTGGACGTCACTGCATCAGATATGTCTGTCATTTGTGAAATGGCTTTTGAGACGTCGCCATGATTTTGTCATTCATATGCATGTCTTCAGACATCCTAAATCATGACTAAGCTTTTTAAAATGAGCCTCTAAATCAATAAAAGAAACCTGTTTCCCTGTGGGTGCCTGCACTTATTTAAGTTGGGGTGAAATCTAGAAGTTTCCTTAGAGCAGAGGCACAAGGGAGAAAATTAGAAACCTAGCTGTATTTCCCAAAACTAAAAGATAATCTTGCAGCCCTGATTACAACCATCCCCCTTTTACACGCCAATAACAATTCTTTCATACACTAAACTTGCTCTCTGGAGGCCCCCCAAGCATTTCCAAACTCTCATCTTCCTTATTCATCCAGCCTGTCATAATCTCAGCCCAACTGAACAAACTGTCAGCGTCCCTAAAGTTCTAAATCAGTGAAATTATTACACCAGTTCCAAATCAAATAGCCCTAGAAGACCTTCATAACATATATCACTGTCATTTTAAATGAATTTGAACCCCAGGTACCCCTAAGAACACCACCTAGAAATTATAGACACCTTTACTTTTACTGCAGAAGCCCTCTTAAAACAAAAACTGCAACATAAAAAATGCAATTTTTCACCTTTCCTGGTGCTTACTCTAAGCCCCACTATATTCAAAATCACACCACAGATGAAAACATGTTCCATTGCATGCACAAGGCACGCTAGACACTACTGAGCATGCCTAGTATGCTCCTACATCCAGGTTTTGACCAAAATCTAAACATTTAAATTTATTTATATTTTGGTGCTTTCCATCAATGCCCCACTGTTAATTTATGAATCCGATGCCTCCTGCTGAGTCACCTAGAACCCTCAGGAACATTCGGGCCCAAAGACACCTTTGCCACGATAGTGGCCAACTTTAAAATTATTTTTTTTTCTCTGCTCTGCTGCTTTCCAGGGGTACCCCCCCCCCCCCGACCTGATTGCCAGCCAAAGAAAAGCCCCATAGCACCTGTCCTGCAATCACAGCCAGCTCCAGCAGCAGGCGTGCTTCAGGGCAAACCCAGGCTCTCTCCTGTACCAGGCCCTACTACCCAGCAGGCCTGTTACACCGTCTGGCAGCCCAGTCAATCAGCCAGCACACTGGTCACAGCAGCCCAGCAAAAGATTAAAAAAAATAAAAAAGGCTGCTGCTGCTGCTCTGTGACAATTCCAGGGCTCCCAGATTTGACCACCACAGATATAAAACAATCCTTGCAGCTATCAGCCATGGCATGGACCAGCAGCACATAAATGGTTTCTGCACACCCTTGCTGTGCTGTAGGACTTGGGAACCATGTCGATTACAACCAGCCATGGCTCCATGATAATCTGATAGCCAGGTAAATAAAGGAAAAATTGTAACCCTTGTGTTACACTAAGTTGTACCTGAAGCAATAGAGAGTAAACTGACTTGTCCAAAGTCACAGAGAGCGTGCCATTAAGAGAAGTAGGATTTGAATCCTAGCTTCTCTGGCTCATAATCTGACTGTGCTGCCTCTGCTTACGTGCCCGCTGTCTACCCTCCTGATGAGGCTTTAGCTAAAGTTGAACAGCAGTCTTTCGACCAATAGCTAGGGTCCAGGCTGGGGTGCTTGGAGTCATATTTGGAGCATTATCAATGAAATTGCAACAGAGGCGGAATTTCAGGCTCACATGGCAATCTTCAGTTCCGAAACTGGAATTTTGGTTATAGTAGAGATACAACTGTGTTGAGTTTAAAGATTGCCCTCTTTGGCATATTTTTCTGCTGGTTTGATGAGTAGCTCTCGCTTTGGTAATTTTCCTTTTGTATAGGTGTGTGTTCCAAGATTGCCATCTTCTGGTTTGATGTTGTAGTTTTCTCTCTCTTTATCTAGACTTAGGTCTATATGTTAGTGGGGCAATTTTTAGCCCTACCCACAGAGAAGTCAATTGTGTGAAAATTGTGGCTGCCTAACATGTACAGCAGGTATATGCATTAGTTATACCATTTCTACAAAAGGAAAGCATGCACTTATTTTCTCCTTTGAATTAACCAATGGGAAGTACACATATATATCTGCACCTGTTCTAAGGTACAAACAAAATTACCGATTTAATAGATGCACTCATTTGTAGTTGGTTTTTCTAAGGAAAATCCAACATGCATGGTTTTAAAAAATGCAAAACTGCATGCATTGTTGTTTCCCCCGTAACCTCACCACATCTGCTTACTTTTTGCCTGGCTAGAGGCACACACATTTTAAATGGCAAAAGGGTCAGCATAGGAATAATTTTTTTCACATTCTTTTTCATTTTATTTTTTAAAATTTTCAGCCCTTGATTTAGTGTTTTATTAAGAGTAGGTGCACCTGCCGCTCCGTGCAGGTCACCACTCCCCATGTCTTTGTTTAGGAGTGTACCCAGCGTTCTATGTAGCTCACCCCTATTTGTTGAGATAAGACAGTTATGTTTATTTTGATTTTACCCTGTTGCTATAAAGAGATCCACTTGTCTGTCCCATGTTATTTTGAATTGTCACTGTATTTGCCACCACCACTTCCATCGGGAGAGCATTCCAAGCATCCACCACCCTTTCAGTGAGAAAGTATTTCCTGACATTGCCTTTCATTTTACCCCCTTGCAACTTCATGTTATGCCTTCTAGTTTTACAGCTTCCTCATTTTTGGAAGAGGGTTATTTGTTCATTAAGTAATTAAAGATCTGAATTATATCTTCCCCGTCTCGTCTCATCTCTCCTCTCCTCTAGAGTGAACATATTTAGGTTTTCAAATCTCTTCTCATAAGTCTTCTAACACAGGCTCCAAATCATTTTGGTCACCTTTCTCTGAACTGCTCCCAGCCTTTTTATATCCTTTGCAAGATATGGCCTCCAAAACTGAACACAATATTCCAAGTGAGGCCTCACCAACGACTTATACAGTGGCATTAGTACCTCTCTTTCTGCTGGAAATTCCTCTCTGTATGCAACCCAGCATCCTTCTGGCTTTTGCCATTGCCTTGTCACATTGTTTCACCACCTTGAGATCCTCAGAAAACAATCACTCCGTGGTCCTTCTCCTGATCCATCCATACCAAACTCTCATCCCCTATCACATACAATTCCCTTGGATTTCTGCTTCCCAACTGCATGACACTGCACTTCTTCACATTAAATCTTCACTGCCAAGCATTAGACCATTCTTCCAACTTTTGTAAATCTTTCTTCATGTTCTCCACTCCCTCAGGGGAGTCCACTCAGTTGCAAATTTTCATGTCATCTGCAAAAAGACAGGACTTTTCCATTCAGTCCTTCACCAATAATCACTCACAAATATATTGAGCAGGACCAAACCCTAGGGCACACCGCTAATCACCTTCCTTTCATCCAAGTGAGTTCTGTTTACCATCACCTTCTGTTTCCTGTCAGTCAACCAATTTCAGATCAAATTCACCCATCCCTAAGCTATCAAGTTTATTGATAAGCATCCTATGAGGAACAGTATCAAATGCTTTGCTAAAATCCAGGTAGATCACATCCATCGCATGCCCTTGATCTAGTTCTCTGATCACCCAGTCAAAAAACTCAGATTTGTTTGGCAGGATCATCCTTTGGTAAAACTATGTTGCCTCAGATCATTCACTCCACTCCACACTATTCGCTCTTTCAGGAGCATCTTCATTATTTTTCCCACCACCGAGGTAAGGTTTACTGGCCAGCAGTTTGTCACTTCTTTGCAATAACCACTTTTGTGAAGAGGTACCACATCAGCCCTTCTCCAGTCTGTGGAACTTCTCCTGTCTTCAAGGCTCTATTAAAAACATACTTTAATAGCCCTGCCAGAACCTCTGAGCTCTTTCAGTATCCCAGGATGTATCCCATAGCCTTGTCCACATTCAGTTTTGCAAGCTGTTCTAACACATCATCTTTTGTGAATGGTGTGGTATCTACTCCATTCCCATTTGTATATTTGTCAATCAGAGATGGTCCTTCTCCAGGATTTTCTTTTGTAAAAAGAAAGCAGAAGCATTTGTTTAGCATTTTTGCATTTTCAAAGTCACTTTCTACAACTTCGTTCCCAGCACTTTTGAGTCCTGCAATTCTACATCTGATTTTCCTCCTCTCCCTGATATACCTGAAAAAACAAAGTTGTCGCCGCACTTCACATCTTTAACCAACTGTTCTTCTGCCTTTGATTTTGCTATCCTTATTTCTCTTTTTGTCTTTTAGTTTGATCTTGTATTCTTTTCTGCGTTCCTCTGAGAGCTTCTGAATTCTGTGAAAGCTGTGGTTTTTGCAATTATTTGTGCAGCCACTTCTTTGGAGAACCAAATAAATTTCCTTTTCCTCTTGTTTTTATTTACTTTCCTTACATATGTATTTGTCGCACCATTTATTGCCTCCTTTACTTTAGCCCATTGCAATTCCATTTCCCTAATCCCCTCCCACACTGCCAACCCCTCCTTCAGTACTTGGCTATTTTCCTGAAGTCAGGATTTTTGAAATCTAGGACTTTGAGCTTGCTGTGATTAGATTCTACCTTGGCTTTTATCTCAAACTACACCGCATGATGATCACTGCTGCTCACATGGGCACCCACCAGGATATTTGACACACTATCTCCATCAGTGAGCACTAAATTCATCATGGCACTCTCCCTGGTCAGTTCCATCACCATTTGTCTAAGTAATGCATCTTAGAAGGCATCCACAATATTTTTTTTACTTCTTTCATGATTTGCAGAAGGAGCACTCCAATCCACATTGGGTAGATTAAATGTCACCCATTATTATAGCTTCTCCCCTTCATGGCTATCTTTGCAGTATCAACAATCAATTCGCTATCCGTTTCTTCGGTTTGAGTTGAAGGCCTGTAGACCACACCAGTATAGATGACAGCGCCATCTTCTCTTTCCAACACAATCCATAGTGCTTCTTCTTTTCCCCAAGTCCCCTGCATTTCAGCAGCTTTAATATTACTTTTGACATATAGGACTACTCCTCCTTTTCTACCCTCCCTCTCTCTTCTAAATAGATTATAGCCAGCTGTGGCTATATCCCATTCATGCGACTCATTAAACCATGTTTCTGTAATGGCCACAATGTCCAAGTCCATTTCCACCATTAGGGCTTCCAGATCAGGAACTTTCTTGGCTAGGCTTTGAGCATTTGTAGATTGGCTTGCCTGAGTTTTGCATGGATAGTGTAGCTACGCACCTGTAACAGGTGTTATCCAGGAGCAGGAATCAGTCTTAATATGGGTGACGCCGGCGCCGACGGAGCCCTCATGCGGAGCATTTCTCCAGCTTTCAAAGAAAGCCTTTGGGAATGCAGCGTGCATGCACAGTCCCCTTCCCACTCAAGGATGCCATCTTGCTCAGTCTGATGACACAGCTAAAGACAGCAAAAAATCTAAATAAAGGATAGGACTGCAACTCCAGGGGAGGAGGGAGGGTCGTGAGGACTGATTCCTGCTGCTCCTGAACAACACCTGTTACAGGTGAGTAACTACGCTTTCTCCAGGACCAAGCAGGAAGTCAGTCCTCACATATGGGACTCCCCAGCTCTAGGCTACCGTGAACCCAGAGCTGAAAAATTGGCTCCCTCTCAAAAGCCTTAGCATCCGTGATAAGCATTTTCTCTGAGAACACACCCCGTACGGTAGCCCAACACAAGGGCCGGAGGGTAGGAGTTGCCTAAACCTTAAAGAGATTACAGAGTACCACATGGCCAAAAACACTGTCCCGCCAGGACCCTCGCTCCAGGCAGTAATGGGCTGCAAAGGTCTGGCTTGAAGACCAAGTTGCAGCCAGGCAGACGTCTGCCAACGGAACAGAGCAGAGATGAGCTACTGATGCAGCCTTCGCCCTGACACAGTGGGCCCTGACCCCACCCTGCAAGGGGAGGTCAGCTGCCCTGTACACCCAGGCGATGCAATCTGCCACCCAAGTGGACAACGTACACTTGGAGACAGGTAAGCCCATCCCTATTAGGGTCAAACGAGACTAAGAGCCAAGTAGCCCTTCGATGCTCCCAAGTACATTCTAAGTAAAAGGACAACGCCCTCTTACAGTCCAGGGTATGCATCCCTTGAAAGGGAAGAACCAGAGCTCAAGTACCCCAAAGTTGCAGAATCAGTGACCAGAAGGAAACAAAGGGTAGTGCTGGTTGGAGACTCTCTTCTGAGGGGTACTGAGGCATCCATCTGCCAACCAGACTTGCTGTTCAGAGAGGTATGCTGTCTGCCTGATGACAAAATCCAAGATGTTACGGAGAGTTTGCCGAGACTCATCAAGCCCACTGACTATTACCCAATGTTGCTAATCCATGTTGGAACAAATGATACTGCCAGGTATACCTCGGAACGTATCAAAAGTGACTTCATGGCTCTGGGACAGAGGGTGAAGCAGTTAGGTGCACAGGTGGTGTTCTCTTCAATCCTCCCTGTTGAGGGTAAAGGCCAAGGCAGAGAGGCTCGCATCCTGGAGATGAATGCGTGGATGGTGTCATCGAGAGCGTTTTGGTTTCCTAGACCATGGGATGCTGTTCCAAGGGTTGCAGAGCACAGATGGCATCCATCTGTCCAAGAAAGGTCAACGCGTCTTCGGTAGTAGACTGGCTAATCTACTGAAGAGGGCTTTAAACTAGATTCGTTGGGGATGGGTGAAGAAAGCCCCCAGGTAGGTGATACATTAAATACCTTTATGGAAATGGGTAACAGGGGTAACATAAGGAAAGCAGTATGTAGAAATGCCCGTAGCATGGGAAATAAGATCCCTGATGTTGAAGCTTTGGAGGGAGTGGCTGACTTGGATTTAGTGGCAGTTACAGAAACATGGTTCACAGAAAACCATGATTGGGATGTAACTATACCTGGCTATACTTTATTCAGAAAGGACAGGGTAGGAAGAAGGGGAGGAGTGGCACTATATGTAAAAACTACTATTAAAGCTTTGGAATTACAGAGCTTAAAAGGGAGAGAGGAGGCATTGTGGGTTAAACTAGAAAGAGAAATCTATTTGCATTGGTGTGATATACAGATCTCCCTCACAAGAGGAAGAGGTGGACAGAGTTAATTAAAGACATACGCAGCATTGCTAGGAAAGGGGAAGTGCAACTGATAGTGTTGTAGCGAAGTCTCCGCAATAAATAAAACCAGGAGTCTATTTACTAAGATTCAAGCCAATTTATTTGTGCACAGTCTCAGGCACTGTCACATTCAAAATGGTCTGAGCCATGCAGTTCAATAAAACAACAACTTTTATACCTTTCTTCATCAGTTCTATACAGACAAACTCCTCATTGGTCCCGGTGCCCCCTCCACCCCCATCCAATGGGGACCGCTGACCGGGTTTAACACCTGTTCCCCCTGCTCAGGCCTCCCTAGCCATGACTCAGTTTCTAGACACAACACATTCTGCTACAAGGTTCCTCCTTGCCTTAGAGAATGTGTGAAAGCAAGATACTGGAACACATCTGTTATCAACATAAAGGAGCTAAATAAAAGATTCTTGCATTTTTATCAAAAGCAGTTTAAAGCAGTTTTCTAACTTCTACTGGCTTTCAGCTCTGCTCAGCTATAATATTCTCAAGTGGGGGTTGGGACTCAGGCCTAACTTACAAGCCTTTCTTGCTCCTGCAGGCTATTCTAGGCCATAGCCTATCACATTCCCCCCTTTGATTATTCTCACCCGCAAGTGAGAAAGGGTGAGAATTAAATCACATATGGTACTTCATACTAGGGTGGAGGAATTACTTCGTGGTATAGGGTAGTAGTCCCACATTGCTAGTATCTGTGTAGCTGCCTTACGTTCAATAATACTATCAATGGTTGAGTTTAACATACGCAAGCACAAGGGGAGGAAACATGGTATACACATAAGCAAACAGCCATAATCAAGAATACAATCAATACAAGTGTCTTCAGGCCGCCCATTCCTGAAAACCAAGAACCAAACCAGCCATCAAGTCGCAAGCCATGCCAGGTTTGGACTGGGACATAAGTTTGCTCTCTCATGTGATTGGCTATGTCTTCTACAACTTGCCCTTCATTATCAAACTGTAAGCAGCAATTAGTCAAATTAAGTTTGCCACATACTCCTCCTTCAGCTGCAAGCAAGTAATCTAATGCTAAGCGATTCTGGTATATGGCTGTACGCATCTGTGTGGCTTGTTTAGCTAACAAGGTTAGTGCTCTACTAGTTTCATTGGTTATAATTTCAACAGCTTGCAAACGTATAATACGGTCCAACATATACACAGGAGTGCGGTAGCCCCAAGAACCATCTTGTGCCCAGGTAGCAGGTCCATAGTAGGAAACAGTTCTCTCCGGTGGCCATTCTTCAGAGGTCGCATCCCATTTGTCCCACTGGCCGATCTTCAAAGCCTCTCGTTTCTGTCAACTTTTATACACAGGGAATCCCACTTGTTCTCCGTGGGAAAGGGGCAAGAGGAAGAAAGAAGGTCTGATGGTTCCCAATACACACGCCCCTCCCCATTTGGCAGGGAGTTTAGCATATGCTCGAGTTCCACAAATCCAATATAGTCCAGGTGGAGCTTACCAGGTGCTATGCGTAGCCAGATTCGTCCATATCCTCGCCAAGTGAGGAAAAATGATCAAAGGATTAGAAGGTTCTGGAGTATTGGCACCTGACCACCAAGATGTCTTCCCTGTAACGGCATTGTAATATTTTTGGTTCAGACAGACTAACTGTCCCACTAGTGGTCAGTTGTGGTCCCGCTCGTGCAAAACAGTTTTACCTACTATGGAGTGAGCTAGGACCCATTCATTGGTAGTTTTATGCAAATCAGTCTGGTTATACGGTATGGAATAGTTCAGTTCTTGTGCTTCCCAAGGCCACTGGTCTCCCATCTGAGTTCCTCCACAGAAGAGACAGTCCGAGACATGGAGTCTGGAGGCCACAGCTCCAGCTAGTTCGATGAACAAATTCTGTGAAGCGTGGGGAACTACAAATTCAGCCTTCATGGCCTCATGGAAGGTATGATGTATGCGATAAGGTGAAGAAACATGAGTCTTCACATTCAGCTGGATGGATGTATACGATGGTTCCAGGATCAGTTCCACCTCCTGCTATGCACAGGCCAAATTGAAATCCTTGCTTCCACTGGCTGGGGTCGAAGATCTGAAGTCGTAGGGGATTGCATGCACTTTTCTTGTTCCGGTAAGGGTAATCTCTCCAGCTTAGCCTTGCGATTATCTCCAGTCTGTCCTGTATGGCCACCAGACCAGGTGGCATAGTACACACAGTCCCACTTGGGACAGTAGTAGTCTGCTTCCGATGGCTTGCCATACGTTGTTGGGGAGTGTATTCCAGTGCATATCCCCCATCTGTATGCACCTTCAGGACACATACTTGTTGTCATAATAGTAAGCTTGTTCCCATGATCCGCACCTGTAGTAATTATTTCTGTTAATTAAGTCACAAGTATCAAAATACAGGTACACAGGTTGGGTGGGATCAGAGAGTTGACTTGTAGCGTTGACGAGGGCTCCATCTTCATCATTCCATCTCAGTTCCAGGACATAGTAAGATGGGTTCTGTCTGGGTCTGAAACAAGTATGAGTTTTTCCCTTGGTACAGACATTCAGTTCTGTACCATTATAGATACACCGGCTGACTATGCCAGTACAAGTATAGTAAGAGTGATAAAGTAGAGTCTGAGTCCGGATGGTGGTTATACAGGCTGCGCAAGGGGGCAAAGCAAGAGTGGTTCTCAAGAGTCCAAGAATAAAAGTTAGTAAGCATCATGATCATAGTCTTTGGTGATTGATAAAGTCTGAAAGATAGGTAATGCAAAACTGGAGGACGTCTTTTCCTTTGACGTCCAGGAGCAGGTTGGCACAGTCGTTAAGAGGATGGATCTTTTCTTCGCAGCGTTGAGTCGCAACGGTGAGGCAGGATTAGCGATCGAGGTCCAGGGGCGACTCTCAGGAACTGCTGCTGGCTTCAGGAGTCGATTTCTGCTACTTTGACTGCTGTTGGGGTTGATAGCAAAACGACATATGGCCCTTTCCAATGAGGCGCTAACGGTGTCTTCTTCCACTCTTTTACCCACACCGAGGCTCCAGGCTTGAAAGGATGCGATGGCTCTGTTAGATTGATAGGCAACCGGTCCTGCACCCAGGTATGAAGGCCCTGCAAAACAGAACTTAGAGCCAACAATTCTTGCCTAGTGATCGCTGATCCAATCTGATTCATATCCCCCCTTATCCCCTGAATTATGGGTGGGGGCTTCCCATACAAAATCTCAAACGGGGATACTCCTAATGGCGTGGTGGGGGCTGAACGTATTCGGAGAAGGGCTATGGGAAGAACTTGGGGCCACTTTAAGTGGACTTCCTGACAAAGCTTGGATAACTGAGACTTCAGGGTCCGGTTCATTCTCTCCACTTTCCCTGAACTCTGGGGTCTGTAAGCTGTGTGTAACTTCCATCGTATTTGCAGAGCATGGGCTAGCTGCTGGGTTACTTGTGACACAAAAGAGGGCCCATTGTCTGACCCTATGGTCAAAAGGTATGCCAAACCGAGGGATGATCTCATGGAGCAAGGCTTTAGTGACTTCCCTGGCCTTCTCAGTTCTGGTGGGAAAAGCTTCCACTCATCCGGAATAGGTACAGACTAGGACTAACAAGTAGCGATATCCATTCGCTCGTGGCATCTCTGCAAAGTCTATTTGAATATTTCCCATGGGGGTAACTCCTACTGACTGAACTCTTGGGGGTGGGACAGGACCTTGTCGGGCGTTGTTCTTGGCACAAGTTACACATCTTCAGGCTACTGAGGTGGTCAAAGGTCCCAGCAATGAGATATAGAAGTATGGTCTCAGAGCGTTTTCCATTTTAGTTTTTCCATAGTGTGTGGCTTGATGGAAGGCTTGGTCAAAAGCAGGGCCTAGTGCCTCAGGGATCACAGTCATACCAGGGATTGAGCTCCCTTCGGACGGTGGCAACACTATCCATCCAGTCTCTGATAGTTGCCCCCCCTCATGTCAACAGTAATAGTCCATCTCATTCTGGGTGTATCGGGGCGCCCATGCACTAAGAGGCACTGGGAATATGGCTGCTTGAATTGTTACACTAGGGGTAGTAATTTGTCCAGCAATGGCCGCTTCTCGGGCTGCGGCATCGGCAAATCTGTTTCCTCGGGACACTTCTCCATCTCCAGTCCGATGGCCTCGACAGTGCATTACAGCAACGTGTTTGGGGGCCAATACGGCTTCCAATAGAGTCAATATTTCTGGGCCATACTTGACAGACTTGCCTCCCGGGGTTATCAATCCACGCTCCTTGTACAGGGCTCCATGGGCATGTAGTGTTGTGAAAGCATATTTGGAGTCTGTGTATACGTTCAAGCTGATTCCTGTTCCAATTTTGAGTGCACGTGTGAGGGCTATCAATTCAGCCTTCTGTGCTGAGGTTCCTGGGGCCAGGGCTGACGATTCTACTACCATGTCCAGGGTCACCACTGCATAACCAGCACATCGCTGTCCGTCAATTATGAGGCTACTTCCATCTACGAAGAAAGTTTTGTCTGGGTGGCTAAAGGGGACATCAGTTAAATCTGGGCGGCTTGAGTATACAGTGTCCATTACTTCCAAGCAATCATGGTCAGGAGGGCCTGGACCGGCTGGCAATAGGGTAGCTGGGTTCAGAGTTTGGCTGACGCTCAGTTTCAGTCGAGAATTTTCACATAGCATACTTTGATACTTCAACATTCGAGCGTTAGTGAGCCAATGGTTTCCTTTGTGTTCCATCAGGGTTAGAACAGAATGTGGTACGGTCACTTGAAGATTTTGTCCTAAGGTGAGCTTGTCAGCTTCACTCACTAAGAGGGCTGTAGCTGCTACAGCTCTCAGGCAAGGTGGCCATCCTTTGGCAACAGGATTCAACTGTTTTGACAGGTAGGCTACAGGTCGCTGCCAAGACCCAAGGCACTGGGTCAAGACTCCCAATGCGTTTCCACCTGACTCATGGACATATAGACGAAATGGTATCTGCACATCTGATAGTCCCAAGGCTGGGGATGACATCAATGCTGTTTTCAGGGATTTAAACGCTTTTTCTTGTTCTGGGCCCCATTCCAGGGGAGATCGTTCCACTCCCTTCGTGACTTGGTACAAGGGTTTTGCCATGAGCACAAAATTTGGTATCCATATGCAGCACTAGCCTGCAGCTCCCAGGAAGGCCCGCACTTGTTTTCTGGTGGTGGGGGTTGGGATACAGCATACTGCTTCCTTTCGCTCCAGTCCTAATTTCCAGGTTCCTTTGGACAGATGGAACCCTAGGTATTTCACTTCTGTCTGACACAATTGCGCCTTGGCTCTGGAGACCTTGTATCCGGCTTCATTCAAGAGGTGCAAGAGATCACTGGTAGCTTGCACACAATCAGTTTCATTGTTGGTGGCTATAAGCAGATCATCTACATATTGGAGTAAGATTCTTTTTCCCAGAGTCACAGGGTAACTTGACAGATCTTGGTTGAGGGCTGCACTGAAGATAGTGGGTGAATTCTTGAATCCTTGTGGCAATCGAGTCCAAGTGAGTTGTCCTTGTCTTCCTGTGGTAGGGTTTTCCCATTCAAATGCAAACAGAAGCTGACTAGCAGATGCCAGGCGTATACAGAAAAAGGCATCTTTTAAGTCCAAAACAGTAAAATGAGTGGCTTCTGCTGGAATCAGTCCCAGGAGGGTGTAAGGATTTGGTACTACTGGATGTATGGTTTCAACTACACTGTTTACTCAACGTAGGTCTTGCACTGGGCGGTAGTCACCCGTCCCAGGCTTCTTGATTGGGAGAAGGGGGGTGTTCCAGGGCGATTGGCATTCTCTGAGTCCATACTGCAGTAATTTCTTCAAGTGGCGATGAATACCTTCAATTGCTGGTCGTGGGAGGGGATACTGACGCACATGAACTGGTTCTGCTCCTGGTTTAAGGGTGACAAGCACAGGAGCTATATTCTTCGCTAGGCCAGGTGGATAATTCTCCGCCCATACTCCAGGCAGGGCTGCAATGCTGGTAGGTATACAGGAGCTCGCTGCTTTGGATGCAGGTAAATAGAACCGCCATTCTTCTTGGGGGACAGTTAACACCATCAGGCCAGCAGATTTAGAGTTTATAGTCATTTCCATTTTTCCCCCTTCAACAAAGGATATCTGCGCTTGGAGTTTCACAAGCATGTCTCGGCCCAACAGGGGAACTGGGCATTCAGGCATATACAGGAACTGGTGTGTTATCTTCTGTCCCCCTAGTTCACAGGCGCGGTTCTGTAGAAAAGGTCTTGTGGTTCTAGTTCCAGTAGCTCCCACAATTGACAGATCGAGAGGACACAGGGGCCACAGGCTTGGCTACTACTGAATGCTCAGCCCCTGTGTCTACCATGAAGTCCATATGCTGGTCCCCAATCTTTAAATTGGCCATAGGCTCCTGGGGAACCCAGGAAAAACGTGGAGCCCGGTCTGGCCTAGTCTTCATCCATAAAATAGTCCTCGGCAGTTGCCACTCCCTCTATGGCAGCCTCTTCTTGCTGTTGAAACTGTGCGCGCTGCATCCCCCCCTCGCTGCTGGAATCACCCCCCCCCCCGCTCTCCGAGCGCTCCCGCCTCTCCTCCAGGGGGTGGAGCCAATGTTCAGGCACTCGTTCTTCCAATGTCCTTCCTCTTTACAATAAGAGCACTGATTTGCACCCAAGGGGGGCCGAGCGCTCCCTCGGCCCCTTCCCCATCCTCTGGCTCTTCTATTAGGATATCCTCCTCCTCGTCCCTCAACTAGTGCTGCAGCAAGCAGATCTGCCTTCTTCATCTTTCTTTCACTTTCTCTTTTGCATTCTTGATCACGATTCACGAATACCTTTTGTGCGACTTCCATTAACTGTGCTGAGTTCATGCCCGCAAATCCTTCTAATTTCTGCAGTTTCCGTTTTGTGTCTCCCTGGGATTGACTCTCAAAATCGGCATTCACCATACGTAAATTCTCCTGGGCTGCTGGATCATATGGGGTGTAAAGTCTATAGGCTTCAGTCAATCGTTCATAGAAAACAGCTGGACTTTCATCTGGGCGCTGAAGAACATCCACTACTTTCCAAACATTCATAGCTCTCTGGCCTCCATTCTTCAGGCCCTGCAGTAAGGCCTGGCGGAACCAGGCGAGGGCCTTCTCTCCATCTGCACTATTTGGGTCCCACTTGGGATCTTCGTTTGGGAAATCTACAGCTGCCACCTGTTGGGGATTTAGGACTCTCCCGTCCTCAGGGTTCTCTTCCAACCACCGAGTGGTTGCTCGCACTATCCGTGCCTGCTCTTCAGTAGTAAAAAGGGTAGCCAAGAGTTGGCGGCAGTCGGACCAGGTAGGCTGGTGGGTCTGCATAATACTAGACATCAATTCTGTCAACTCTTGGGGTTTCTCAGTATAGGAGGCATAATGTGTTTTCCAGTTTAATAAATCTGTTGTGGAGAAGGGCACATAAACTAGACTGGTCAGTCCGACCACAACCTGACCCCCATCATCTACAATAGGTAATCCTGGGACCTGCCGCAGTGGCATTTGGTGAACTTCTCTCTGGCCCGCTGTCCAGCTTCTAAGGGCGTAACGCAGATTTGCGGACCCGGTGGTAATTCTGCTGCTGGTGCTTGGACTAGTGGGCGACCCTGGACTGGCCTCTGACCCTCCGCTGGCAGATCCTTCAGGGGATGATGGTTCCGTTGCAGAGCTCTGCTCAGGACTAGGGCTCCGACTTTGGGGAAGGGGGTGGTCCTCGGGTGTTGGAAGCGGTGGAGGTGGGTGATCGGGTGGGGGTATCTCAGCTGGAGGTCGTCTTTCCACTTCTGGATCTACTCGGGGTACTAATGGAGCAGACGGGACTGGAGTATACAGAAATGTGGGTGGATAACTCGGGACCTCTAGAGGCTCCGGGGCTGCATAAATAGGGGGCTTTTCTTTCTTAGCTGGGACTCCCGTTGCAGTTGCTAACATAATTCTACACTGGCCCTCACGGCAACACTTCATCCAAGGGGGTTGTTTCTCACAGATATCTAGCCAGGAGTCTATATAGGAAAACTGTTCAGGACCATATCTGCGCACCACCTTGTGCACTCGGGACACAATTTTGACATCAAAAGTACCTTCTGGTGGCCACACGGCGTCCAGCACCGGCCACACCCTGCTACACAATATTTCTAAGCGGGTCGGTGTCATTTTTTCCCCATAATCACCACTAAATCCCTTCTTAAAATTCATGATCATACAGTTCAGCGGAGTTTGTACGGACTCCGCCCCTTCCATTATAACGTATGACGTACAAGACAGCAAACAGAAAGGGTGGGTAGGATGGCTGCGGGTAAGGGGTCCGCACAGCCCACAGAACAATAAGGGGGACAAACACCAAACGCTTCCTCCTTTTCGCGACCTGGGCACGGTCGCCCAGCCAGGAACTGCGCTACTTAGGAGTCCGCTCTCGCTTGGTCTGTATTGCAAGACCTCTCAAGCACACGTCACACAACCAAACATGCTAGCATTTCCCAAATTCCAAATTCCCGGGCTAACTGACTAAACCAAAATTTACCAAACCAAAAGGGTCAGTGGCTTCGCTCCGCACACTCATGCAGGGTTACTAGGACTTCCCTGGAAGTTGATCAGACTCCCTTTACCATTACCATACCATATTAGTCTCGAGACATTCCCAGAACTGACTAAGAACCAGAAAAATCATTACTCACCGGACCCGGTAGCTAATGCGCTGCGCAACCAAACCTTCCTTGGGTTGAATCCTGGACTCCCCTCAAGGTTCAAGGTGTTGGCCGGCCGGACCCAGCAAGCCACTGAGGCAGGGCGGAACCCTCCGATGCAAGGGGACCAGCGGCGCCTGGGATCCTCTCCACTGTCGGTCGGCCACGGTTCCAGCCGGACCAAACCTGGAGGCGGTAATACGTGGTAGTATTCACTTGCGCACCATTCACGTACCCCACCTTCCCGGCCAACGCACCAGGAATGTTCTAGCGAAGTGTCCGCAATAAATTAAACCAGGAGTCTATTTACAAAGATTCAAGCCAATTTATTTGTGCAGTCTCAGGCACTGTCACATTCAAAATGGTCTGAGCCATGGAGTTCAATAAAACAACTTTTATACCTTTCTTCATCAGTTCTATACAGACAAACTCCTCATTGGTCCCAGTGCCCCCTCCACCCCCATCCAATGGGGACCGCTGACCAGGCTTAATACCTGTTCCCCCTGCTCAGGCCTCCCTAGCCATGGCTCAGTTTCTAGACACAACACATTCTGCTACAAGGTCCCTCCTCGGCTTAGAGAAAGTGTGAAAGCAAGATACTGGAACACATCTGTTATCAACATAAAGGAGCTAAATAAAAGATTCTTGCATTTTTATCAAAAGCAGTTTAAAGCAGTTTTCTAACTTCTACTGGCTTTCAGCTCTGCTCAGCTATAATATTCTCAAGTGGGGGTTGGGACTCAGGCCTAACTTACAAGCCTTTCTTGCACCTGCAGGCTATGCAGGCTATTCTAGGCCATAGCCTATCACATTAGGAGATTTCAATATGCCAGATGTTAATTGGCACATTCCTGCTGCAGTATCATCTAGAAGTAAGGAGATCCTGGATTCTCTACAGGGAGAACTATTCAGGCAATTGGTAACAGATCTCACACTTGAAGGGGCCATACTGGACTTGGTGCTTACCAATGCTGAAAGTATTTCTGATGTTGTAGTGGGAGATCATTTTGCATCCAGTGATCACTAGATGCTGTGGTTCAGTATTAGGACTAGGGCTGTCAGAATCCATTCAAAGGTGAGGATCTTAGACTTTAGGAAGACTAAATTTGCGAAGATGGGTCAATACCTCAGGGAGTCGTTAGTGGGATGCAAACAGCTGGGGGATGTAGAAAAACAATGGGCAAAACTGAAAGGGGATATTTTAAGGGCAACCAACCTTTTTGTTAAAATGGTAAATAAAGGTAAAAGGAAAAGGAGACCGCTATGGCTTTCGAAAGAAGTAGCTGAAAATTTGAAGAAAAAGAGGAAGGCCTTCATGAAATACAAGAGATCACAGAGAGAGAAAGACAGGCATCTGTATTTGGAAAAGCTTAGAGAAGCTAGCAAAGTAGTCAAGAAGGCAAAGATTCAAAAGGAGGAGGAAATAGCCAATGCAATAAAATGGGGGGATAAGACATTTTTTCAGATATATTAGTGAGAAGAGGAAGGACAAAAGTGGTATTGTCAAACTCAAGGGTGCAGGGGAGGAATATGTAGAAGCTGATAAGGATAAAGCAGAATTGCTTAACAAATATTTTTGTTCTGTGTTCAGATGAAGAACCAGGAGCAGGACCTCAGAAAACACCCACAAATAGGAACAGAAAGCGTAGTTACTCACCTGTAACAGGTGTTCTCCAGGAGCAGCAGGAATCAGTCCTCACATATGGGTGACGTCGGCGCCGACGGAGCCCTCGCGGAGCAATTTTCCCCAGCTTTCACAGAAAGCCTTTGGGAATTGCAGCGCGCATGCGCGGTCGCCTTCCCGCCCAAGGGTGCCATCTTAGCCAGTCTGATGACATAGCTAAAAGACAGCATAAAAATTTGCAAAAAAACTTAAGCAGATGATTGCAACTCCACGGGGAGGAGGGAGGGTTGAGAGGACTGATTCCTGCTGATCCTGGAGAACACCTGTTACAGGTGAATAACTACGCTTTCTCCAGGACCAAGCAGGAAGTCAGTCCTCACATATGGGACTCCCAAGCTTAAGGCTACCGGAGACCCTAAGCACAAAAATGAGCTCCCTCTAGCTCGGCAGTACAGAAGGAAGGAATCTTCGCTGAATTATTACCCACCAGTAGCCCCCATCCGGGATGGAGGGTAGGAGTTGCTCAAACCTCGAAGAGATTGCGGAGGACTGCCTGTCCGAAAGCACTGTCCCTGCGGGACTCCCTCTCGAGACAGTAATGGACCGCGAAAGTCTGGCTCGAAGACCAAGTAGCGGCCCGGCAGATGTCTGCTAGCGGAACAGAGCGGAGGTAAGCCACTGACGTAGCCTTCGCCCGAACACAATGAGCCGTGACTCGACTTTCTAAAGAGAGTCCGGCTGCCCCATAAGCCCAAGCGATACAGTCAGCAACCCAGATGGACAGGGTACGCTTGGAGACCGGGAGCCCCAATTTATTGGGGTCAAAAGACACAAAAAGCTGAGCAGCTTTTCGGTGCTCCCGCGTACGGTCAAGGTAGAAGTTCAAGGCCCTTCTACAGTCCAGGGTATGCAGGACTCGTTCAGCTCGGCTGGAGTGAGGCCTGGGAAAGAAGGTTGGAAGTACCACCTCCTGATTGATGTGAAAAGGGGAGACAACTTTTGAAAGAAATTTTGGGTGAGTCCGTAGGACTACCCTATTTTTGTAGAACCGAGTGAAGGGAGGATCAGACACGAGGGCCTGCAATTCACTTACGCGTCTAGCGGAAGTGAGGGCTATCAGGAACAAGGTTTTCCACGAAAGAAAACGCAGAGAACAGATAGCCATTGGTTCAAAAGGCGGACAGGTGATCCGCTGTAAAACCACATTCAGATCCCAGTCAGGTGCTGGCGGGCGCAGAAGTGGTTTTAGTAGAAGGAGACCTCGGAGAAACCGTGCTACAAGAGGGTCGCTGGAAAGAGGTCTGCCGTCCACCGGCACATGGTGCGCTGAAAGAGCACTGAGGTGGACTTTGACGGAGTTGGACTTAAGTCCCAGATTAGAGAGGTAGAGCAGGTACTGCAAGATCACCGACACTGGGCAGGAGAAGGGATCCTGAGACTGCTGTACACACCAAACGGAAAAGCGACGCCATTTAAGGGCGTAGCATTTGCGGGTAGAAGGTCGCCGAGAAGCTAGGACGACCTCTTCCACCTCTGCCGGCAGGAGAAGGGGAGCAAGGACTACCCTTTCAGCCGCCAGGCCATTAGATTGAGCGATCTGAGGTTGGGGTGTAGCAGAGACCCCTGATCCTGTGTTAGGAGATCCGGTTGAAACCCCAGAGGGAACGGATCCTCTACCGCTAATTGCAACAGGAGTGGAAACCAAGGCTGTCTGGGCCAGCGAGGAGCCACCAGGATCATGGACGCTTTGTCCCTGAGAACCTTGAACAGAGTTCGGGAGACTAGCGGGATGGGAGGAAAAGCATAGAGAAGGTTTTACGACCATGAGAGCAGAAATGCATCTGCCGCTACCCGAAGGGGATGTGGCTGACGCGAGCAGAAGCGAGGAAGTTGCCGGTTGAGCGGACTGGCAAAGAGATCCATCGTGGGGAGGCCCCACTTCAGAAAGAGTTTCTGGACTACCAAGGGATCCAGACGCCACTCGTGCGGCTGGAGTATCCGGCTGAGTTTGTCCGCCAGGCAATTCTCCTGGCCTGGGAGATAAACTGCTTTGAGAAGAATGCCGTGACTGACGGCCCAAGAGCAGAGCTTCTGAGCTTCTCGGCAGAGAAGGAAGGAGCCCGTGCCGCCCTGCTTGTTCACGTAGAACATGGCAACTTGATTGTCCGTCTGGACAAGGACGGACTGGTGAGAAGTCAGGTGGGAGAAAGCCTTGAGCGCCAGACGAATAGCTCTGAGCTCCAGGAAGTTGATCTGTTGAGCAGATTCCCACGCGGTCCAGAGACCTTGAGTACACGCCCCCTGGCAATGAGCTCCCCAGCCCAGGAGGGAAGCATCGGTCGTCAGCACTTGAGTCGGCTGAGGCGACTGAAAAGGCATTCCGAGCACCAGGTTCGGCCGATGAAGCCACCACTGTAGGGAAGAGGCCAGCGGTCCGGAGAGGCGCACTAAGTCGGCTAGCCCGCCGGTGGCTTGTTGCCACTGCTTGCGAAGGCACCATTGAGCCAGCCGCATATTCAGGCGAGCATTGGGGGTCACGTGGACGGTGGAAGCCATATGGCCGAGTAGTCTCAGGAAGCGCCTGGCGGAGACCAGGGACTGGCTGCGAAAACGGCCGGCTAGGTCCATGAGCCGCTGAGCCCTGTCGAGAGGCAGGAAAGCTCGAGCCTGAGGAGTGTGCAGTCTTGCGCCGATGAACTCGAGATCCTGTGAGGGGAGCAAAGTGGACTTTGCGAAGTTTATGACAAAGCCCAAGTACTGCAGAAGAGTCACCGTGCGGTGTGTGGCATTGGTGACTGCCGGAGGGGACGACGCTCTGATGAGCCAGTCGTCGAGGTACGGAAAGACATAGAGGCCGTGAAGCCTGAGGTAGGCCGCCACCACCGCGAGACATTTTGTGAAGACTCGCGGTGCGGAGGACAGGCCAAAGGGCAGTACTCTGTACTGGTAGTGATTTCCTGCCACCACAAACCTTAGGTATTGGCGGTGGCTTGGGTGGATGAGGATGTGCGTGTAGGCATCCTTTAGATCCAAGGAGCATAGCCAATCTCCCTGCTGGAGGTAGGGCAGAAGGATTCCAAGGGTAAGCATCTTGAACTTTTCCCGCACAAGGAACTTGTTGAGGTTGCGCAAGTCCAGGATGGGTCTTAGGCCTCCTGTCCTTTTTGGTATTAGGAAATACCTGGAATAAAAGCCTTGACCTCTCAGGTGGTGGGGCACCGGTTCCACAGCCTGGTCCTGAAGAAGACTTGCTAACTCCTGAAGGAGTAAGTCCCTGTGCAGAGGGAGTCGCGGAGGTTCTCCCGGAAAATAAGAGGGAGGGACCTGATGGAAGTGGAGAAAATATCCTTCTCGCACGACTTGAAGCACCCAGGCATCTGAAGTGATGTTGGACCACCTGTGGGCGAAGTGAACCAGCCGGCCTCCGGTGCTGGGAGGAACTAGCTGAGGGGGAGAGGCTATGCTGAGGAAGTCAAAAACCCCCACCCTGCTGAGCAGGGGCTGGTGGTGCAGGCTTGGGGGCTTGCTGCCTACGGGACCCGTTACCCCGTCCCTTGGCCTGCTGACCCTGTTGGGGAGCTGGAGGGGCCTGATATTGGGGGTAGTGTTTATAGGCAGCCGCCTTTCTCGGGTAAAAGGACTTTTTTCCCGAGCCCTTCTTTTTCTGGGAAGGGGCGGAGGTCTTCCTAGAAAGCCTGGTCCTGGTGAGAGTCTCCGTCTCGATTTGTGCAGCCTTTTCAGCCATGGGCTTGCCAAAGAGGTTCTCACCTCTGCAGGGGACATCGACCAACTTGTCCTGCACCCAAGGCTCAAGGTCAGACGACTGAAGCCAAGCCTGTCGGCGGGCACCGATGCCGGCTGCGGCCACACGAGCCGATGCTTCAAAGCCATCATAGGCTGCTCGGGACATGAATTTGGAGCATTCCCGAATACCAGTTGTTAAGGCTAGGAACCTCCGCAAAGGTTCCTCAGACAGTCCAGCAGAGAATCCGGCTAGCTCTTTAGCCAGGTCTCGGAGATACATGCCCATGTATAGCTGGTAGGTCTGGACACGACAAGCCAGCATAGAGCCCTGGAAACACTTCTTACCAAGGCCATCCAGGTTACGGGCCTCCCTGCCAGGGGGCACCGAGGAGTGCATTTTCTGGCTCTTAAGCCTATGCATGGCCGATTCCACTACCATGGAATGGTGTGGTAGCTGTGCTTTTTGGAAGCCAGGACTCTTGCGGACTTGATAGATGGAATCGACCCGCTTGCTCAATACCGGCGACGAGGCCGGACTCTCCCACATGCGGAAGAGTAGTCGTTCCAGCATGGGAGGCACCGGTACAGTAAAGTGCTCCCGGGCGGGAGAGTCGTACTGAAGGGCGTCTAGCTCTTCGGCTCGAGGCTCCTCCTCGGGATCTGCCGGGAAGGCCAAAGCCTTGGCCATATCCCTGACGAAGTCCGAGAACCGGGCATCCTCCGGAGGGGACTGTTTCCGAGGTTCGGACTCAGGTGAGTCCGAGGGGACACACCGAGTCCGAAAGGAATCAGGTGACTCCTCCTCTTCAGACTCCCAGACCGACTCCGAGGAGGAATCAGTGGGGTCGGCTCGGGCAGGCGGAGGCGTCGGCCGCCCCGACGCCAAGGGAGTCGGCGGCGACGACCTCCGTCCCGAACGGGAGGCCGAGGGTGACCTCGACCGAGGATCGACTCGAGTTCGCATGGACTCGAGGATCGGCTCGGTCTCCGGGGTCGACTTAGACGTCCCGGCGGTCGGGGCAGTGGCGCCAGCGAGGCTAGCGATCAGTGCCCGCTGCTGGTCCATGAAGGCAGATAGTCTGCTCTCCAAGGCCGTCAACCTGAGTCCGACCTCAGGTGACCCAGCAGTCCCCGACTCGGGCCCCGACGGCGTCGGGCCCGACGTCGGACCTCTCGGAGGCGAGTCCAGAAGGACCACAGGACTTACCCGAGCAGGCAACTCCGACTCCAGGCGAGGTCGCTTCGGGAGGTGCTCCTTCTCCAAAGGCCCGGGACGGCTGTCGGGGCTATGCGACCTGGCCCTCGCGGAGCCAGGAGCGTCCACCGACGCAGCCCTCGCGGGTTTTGTCTTCCGTCGATGGTCTCCGGAGGGAGAACCCCTGTCGGAGGAGCTTCGGCGATGTTCAGAGCTGGAGCCTCTGGATGCCGAGGCCTCCGACGAGGTCCGGGTACAGCTGGGGTCAGCGAAGATTCTATCCCGCTGATGCCGCCGACTCCTCAACGCTTTGGAGGACATTTTGCCACAGGCTCCACAGATCATTTCTTCATGATCCGGGCCCAGGCAGCGGAGGCAATTATCGTGTGTGTCAGTGAGTGACATATTTCTGTCACACTGACCACACCGCTTGAAACCATTGGCAGCCATCGGGGGAAAAAGGGCCCCTGCAAGGTCAAAGGACCGGGCTGCCAGTGAAAAACCGAAAACGAAACTGACCAAAAATCAGAAAAACCGAAAAATAAGGGAAGGACTCGCAACGGCGTCGCGAGTCCGGGCAGGAAAACGACCGGCGTCGAACCGAATTGAAAAACGAGTAAAACTCACGAAAATCAACTTTTTTAGCGGGGACACGACGGGTACGTCTGTAGGGCTCCGCGGAAAAAAGAAGACTGGCTAAGATGGCACCCTTGGGCGGGAAGGCGACCGCGCATGCGCGCTGCAATTCCCAAAGGCTTTCTGTGAAAGCTGGGGAAAATTGCTCCGCGAGGGCTCCGTCGGCGCCGACGTCACCCATATGTGAGGACTGACTTCCTGCTTGGTCCTGGAGAAGCAAGGGACATCTTAAACAAGTTTCAGAAGACTGTTTGTGAGAAACTAGCTCAACTTAAAGTAGACAAAGCGATGGGACCGGATGGGATACACCCTAGAATACTGAGGGAACTTGGGGATGTTCCAGCAGCTCCACTGACTGACCTTTTCAATGCCTTGGAGTTGGGAGTGGTGCCAAAGGACTGGAGAGAGGCTCATGTGGTGACTTTACACAAAAGCGGAAGTAAGGATGTGGTTGAAAACTACAGGCCGGTTAGTTTAACTTCGGTGGTGAGTAAATTATTGAAAACGCTGCTGAAAGAGAAAATAGTGAGATTTCTGGAGTCCAGCGGATTACAGGATCCGAGGCAGCATGGATTCACCAGAGGCAGGTCTTGTCAGACAAATCTGATTGATTTCTTTGACTGGGTGACCAGGGAGTTGGACCGAGGGAGAGCCCTAGATGTGGTGTATTTAGATTTTAGTAAAGCCTTTGACACTGTTCCTCACAGGCGACTTATAAACAAACTGAGCACCCTAGGAATGTACCCTAAAGTTAGAAATTGGTTGGGTGGGAGGCAACAAAGAGTACAGGTAAATGGAGCTCACTCTGAGAAGGATGTTACCAGTGGTGTGTCCCAGGGATCTGTCCTTGGTCCGATTCTTTTTAACATCTTTGTTAGTGATACAGCGAAAGGGCTGTTGGGTAAGGTTTGCCTCTTTGCGGATGATACCAAAATCTGTAATAGAGCAGACACCCAGGAAGGTGTAGATAACATGAGGAGGGATCTAGCTAAGCTTGAAGAATGGTCTAGAATTTGGCAGCTGGGATTTAATGTTAAAAAATGTAAGGTCATGCATTTGGGCTGCAGCAATCCAAGGAAGCAATATAGTATGGGGGTGAAGTACTTGTGTCCATTAAAGAAGAGCGGGACCTAGGCGTGGTTGTGTCTGATGATGATAAAGTAGCTAAACAGTTAGAAAAGGCAATGGCAAAAGCTAAAAGGATGCTGGGTGCATACGGAGAGGAATGGCTAGCAAAAAAAAGGAGGTGATAATGCCTCTGTATAAGTCTTTGGTGTGACCTCATTTGGAGTATAGTGTGCAATTCTGGAGACCGCACCTTCAAAAGGATGTGAACAGGATGGAGTCGGTGCAGAGGATGGCTGCTAAAATGATTAGTGGTCTTCATTATAAAGCATATGAAGACAGACTGAAGTATCTTAATATGTACACCTTAGAGGGAAGGCGGGATAGAGGTGATATGATTGAGATGTTTAAATACCTCTGTGGCATAAATGTTCAGGGAGAGAGCCTCTTTTAATTGAAAGCAAGTTCTGCTACGAGGGGACATGGTATGAGGGTGAAGGGAGATAGATTCAGGAGTGATATGCGGAAATATTTCTTTACGGAAAGAGTAGTGGATCCATGGAATAGTCTCCCAGTGGAGGTGGTTGAGATGAGGACAGTAACTGAATTCAAAAAAGCATGGGATAAACACAGAGGATCTCTAAAGGTAAAAAGGGGACTGTTGTAGTTATGGAAGGACAGACTAGATAGAAATATGACGACAAAGAGACCACATGGTCTATGTTTCTATGCAAGACTGTTGCAGCCCAGCTGGCAAGCGGCCTGGAAAAAAAAGGTCAGAACCACTACTTCCTGATTAAGGTGGAAAGAGGAGACCACTTTTGGGAGGAACTTGGGATGTGTCCATAAGACCACCCTGTTCCTATAGAACCACGTCTACGGTCTATCAGAAACCAGAGCGTGTAGTTCACTCACACGTCTGGACAAGGTAAGAGCCACCAGGAAGAGCGCTTTCCAAGAGAGGAAGCGTAAATGGCAAGTAGCCATCGGCTCAAACTGTGGGCAAATCAGTTGCTGCAAGTCCACGTTCAAATCCCACTCAGTCACCGGTGGATGAACCGGAGGCTTGAGGAAAAAAGTAGACCTCTGAGAAATCTGGACACCAAGGGGTGAACCGTCAGACTGTCCCTCCACCGGTGAGTGGTGCGCTGACAGGAGCACTGAGGTGGACACAGAGTTAGACCTAGTTCTGACAGGTGAAGTAGATACTGCAGTACCACAAGGCAAGAGAAAGGATCTTCATTGCGCTGAGCACACCATACCGTAAACCTACACCACTTGAGGGCATAGGACTTTTCGGTGGACTGCCTCCTAGAGACCAAATCCACCTCCTCAACCTCCATAGGGAGAAGGGAGTTAGCACTATCCTTTCAGCAACCAGGCCATCAGATTGAGGGACCTGAGATTGGGATGCAGAAGGGAACCCTGCTCTTGAGACAGGAGATCGTGTTGCAGCCCCAGAGGGAACGGGGCTTCCACCGCCAACTGCAGAAGAAGTAGAAACCACGGTTGCCTCGGCCATCTGGGGGCTACCAGAATCACCGAGGCCTTGTCCTGGAGGATCTTGAACAGAGTTCGGGCCACCAGGGGCATGGGAGGAAACGCATACAGGAGGCCCGTAGACCAAGTGATCAGAAAAGCATCTGCTGCCATCCTCAGAGGATGCGGCTGTCTGGAGCAAAACCTGGGCAGCTGACAGTTTAGTGGACTTGCAAAGAGAATGATGGATGGAAGGCTCCAGCGGAGGAAGATCTGCTGGACCACCAATGGATTCAACTGCCATTCGTGGGGCTGGAGAATCCTGCTTAGCTTGTCTGCTAGGAAGTTTTCCTGACCAGGTACATAAACTGCTTTGAGAAACATGCCTTGCTTGACCGCAAAGGTCCAGTGCCTCCTTGTTTGTTCACATAGAACACTGCTACATGATTGTCCGTCTGAACTAGGACAGACTGTTGAGAGAGAGCGCATGGCAGAAGGTTTGCAGAGCTAAGCAGATTGCTCGCAGCTCTAAAAAGGTTGATCTGCTGTGTGGCCTCCCGAGGGGACCACAGGCCTTGAGTGCACATGCCCTGGCAATGTGCACCCCAGCCCTTTAAGGAGGCATCTGTCGTCAGCACCCTTGTGTGTGCTGGAGCCTGAAAAGGTACACCCCTGAGAAGGTTTGGCAGATGTAGCCACCACTGTAAGGAGTTCAGAAGTCACTTGGACACCTTTACCCTGTCTCGGAGGTCGCCTGTGGCTTGTGTCCACTGATCTCTGAGGCACCATTGAGCAGCCCGCATGTGCAGATGGGCATTCGGGGTCACATGTACCGTAGAAGCTATGTGGCCCAGGAGCCACAGGTAGTGCCTGGCGGAAACAAGAGAATTTCTTTGGAACTGTTTGGCCAAGTCCATAAGCCTGTGGGCCCTGTCCTCGGGCAAGTAAGCTCTTGCCTGAAGAGTGTCCAACCTGGCCCCTATAAACTCTAGGTTCTGAAAGGGGAGCAAAGTGGACTTTGCGTAGTTTATGACAAAGCCCAGATGCTGAAGAAGAGAGACAGTGTGGAGAGTGGCCTGTTAGGCCTCCTGGAGTGACTGGCCCCTGATTAGCAGTTGTCCAGGTAGGGGAAGACAAAAATCCCATGATTTCTGAGAAAAGCTGCCACCACCGCCAGGCATTTGGTGAAAACCCTGGGGGCAGAGGTCAGGCCAAAGGGAAGCACTCTGTACTGAAAGTGGTTTCCTCCCACCACAAATCTGAGATCTTGTCTGTGGTCTGGATGGATGAAGATGTATAAGCATCCTTTAGATTTAAGGAGCATAACCAGTCTCCCTGCTGGAGGTAGGGCAGCAGTATTCCATGGGTAAGCATCTTGAGCTTTCCCTCTCCAGAAACTTGTTCAGATTTCACAACTCTAGGATAGGTCTGAGGCCTCCTGTTCTCTTTGGTACCAGGAAGTACCTGGAATAGAAGCCTTGTTCTTCCAGGTGGTGTGGCACCAGTTCCACTGCCTGTTCCTTTAGAAGACTTGCCAACTCCTGAAGGAGGAGGTCCCTGTGCAGAGGTCGTTTTGGAGGCTCCCCTGGATAGTAGGAGGGGGGGGGGGTAGCTGATGAAAATGGAGCATATAGCCCTTCTGGACTATGCTCAGTACCCAGGTATCCCCTGTGATGGCTGGCCACCTGTAGGCGTACAGGGTCAGCCGACCTCCTGTGCTGAGTGGAGCCACCGGCAGAGGAGAGGTTATGCTGTGGGAGTCAAAAAACCCCTCCCTGCTGTGCAGGAGCCGGACTGACAGCTTGGGGATTTTCTGCCTATGGGGCCCATGCCCCTGCCCTTTGGCCTGCTGGGGAGCTGGATAGGCCTGATACTGAGGGTAGGTTATGTAGGCAGCACCCTTCCTCGGGAAAAAGGGCTTCTTCCCCAAGCCCTTCTTTTTTTGAGAAGGGGCAGAAGTCTTTCTGGACAGCCTTGTCCTGGTGAGAGTCTCACTCTCGATTTCTGCAGCCTTTTCAGTCATGGCCTTGCCGAACAGATTTTCCCCTGCCGAGGTGACATCGACCAACTTGTCCTGCACCCATGACTCCAGGTCCGATGACTGTAGCCAGGCCTGATGGTGTGCACCGATACCGGCCGCAGCTACCCAGGCCAAAGCCTCGAAGCCATCATAGGCTGCTCGAGAGATAAACTTTGAGCACTCTCGGATCCCTGTAGACAAGGCTTTGAATCTCTGCAAGGGTTCCTCAGAGACCAGCTGAGAACCCAGCAATCTCCTTTGCCTGGTCCCTTAAGTACACACCCATGTACAGCTGGTAAGTCTGGACACAAGACAAGACAGCATAGAGCCCTGGAAGCACTTTCTACCGAGAGCATCCAGGTTCCGGGCCTCCCTGCCGGGAGGCACCGAGGACTACATCTTCTGACTTTTCAGCCTGTGCATGGCCGATTCCACAACCATCTAGTTATGCGGTAGCTGCGCCTTTTGGAACCCAGGGCTCTTACGGACTCGATAAATGGAATCGACCCGCTTGCTAAGAACTTATGCCGAGGTCGGTGCCTCCCACATACGGAAGAGCAGCCGTTCCAGCATCGGAGGAACCGGTACAGTAAAAGGCTTCCTTCGGAGGAAAATCATATTGGAGGGCATCGAGCTCCTCAGCTCGAGGTTCCTCTTCAGCGTCCACAGGGAATGCCAAAGCTTTGGCCATGTCCCTGACGAAATCCAAGAACCAGGTATCCTCCGGGGGTAGGGGAGACCGTCTATTCGCAGAGGAAGCGGCTATCTGGAACAGAACCTGGGTAGCTGACAGTTCAGTGGACTCGCAAAGAGATCGATGGTTGGAAGACCCCATCTTAGAAAGATCCTTTGGACCACCACTGGATTCAAATGCCATTCCTGAGGCTGTAGAATCCTGCTCAATCTTTCTGCCAGGCAATTTTCCTGGCCAGGCAGATAAACTGCCTTGAGAAACATGTGTTTGATTGCCAAGGAGCACAGGGCCTGTGCCTCCTGACACAGAAGATTGGAGCCTGTGCCCCCTTGCTTGTTCACGTAGAACATTGCCACTTGATTGTCTGTCTGAACTAAGACAGACTGGTGAGAGAGGACATGAGAGAAAGTCTGTAGAGCTAAGCAGATAGCTCGCAACTCCAACAGATTGATCTGCTGTGTGGACTCCCAAGGAGACCAGAGGCCCTGAGTGCAAGCCCCCTAGCAATGTGCACCCCAGCCCTGAAGAGAAGCATCGGTTGTCAGCGCCTGTGAGTGAGGAGGTGCCTGAAAAGGCACCCCCTGGACCAGGTTCGGGAGATACAGCCAACGTAGGGAGGCTGCCAGCAGTTTGGACACCCTTATCTTGTCTTTCAAGTTGCCTGTGGCTTGCACCCACTGAGCTCTGAGGCACCACTGCGCAGGCCGCATGTGCAGACGGGCATTCGGAGTTACATGGACCGTGGATGCCATGTGGCCCAAGAGCCTTAGGAAGTTTCTGGCAGAGACCAGAGAACCACTCTGGAACTGTTTGGCCAAACCATCAGTCTGTGGGCCCTGTTCTCGGGCAAATAAGCCTTCGCCTGGAGGGTATCCAATCTTGCCCCTATGAACTCCATGTCCTGTGAGGGGAGCAAAGTGGACTTTGCGAAGTTTACTACGAAGCCTAGATGCTGGAGAAGAGAAACAGTGCGAAGGGTGGCCTGTCTGGCCTCCTGTGGAGACTGACCCCTGATGAGCCAGTCATCCACGTATGGAAAGACAAATATGCCCTGGTTTCTGAGATAGGCCGCCACCACCGCCAGGCACTTGGTGAAAACCCTGGGGGCAGAGGTGAGGCCAAATGGAAGTACTCTGTATTGAAAATGCTTTCCTCCCACTACAAATCTGAGATATTGTCTGTGGTCTGGATGAATGAGGATGTGAGTTTAAGCATCCTTCAGGTCTAAGGAACATAGCCAATCTCCCTGCTGGAGGTAGGGCAGCAGTATTCCAAGGGTAAGCATCTTGAACTTTTCCCTCTCCAGGAACTTGTTGAGATTTCGTAAGTCTAGGATGGGCTTGAGGCCTCCAGTCCTTTTTGGTACCATAAAGTACCTGGAATAGAAGCCTCGCCCTATCAGGTGGTGAGGCACCGGTTCCACCGCCTGCTCCTGCAGAAGACTTGCCAACTCCTGAAGGAGGAGGTTCCTGTGCAGAGGGAGTCTTGGAGGCTCCCATGGAAAATAGGAGGGGGTAACTGGTTGAAGTGGAGCAAATAGCCCTTTTGGACTATGCTCAATACCCAGGTATCCCCTATTATGGCTGACCACCTGTGGGCATACAGTGTCAGCTGGCGTCCTGTGCTGAGAGGAGCCAGCTGAGGAGGAGAGGTTATGCAGTGGGAGTCAAATCCCCGCTCCCTGCTGTGCAGGAGCCGGAGCTGATGGCTTGGGGGTTTTCTGCCTACGGGGCCCATGTCCCTGCCCCTTGGCCTGCTGACCCTGATGGGGAGCTGTATAGGCCTGAAATTGAGGGTAGGATTTGTGGGCAGTAGCCTTCCTTGGGTAAAAGGGCTTTTTCCCCCGAGCCCTTCTTCTGAGAAGGGGAAGAAGTTTTCCTGGACAGCCTTGTCCTGCTGAGAGTCTCAGACTCGAGTCCTGCAGCCTTTTCAGCCATGGGTTTGCCAAAAAGGTTCTCAACTCGGCAAGGGACATCGACCAACTTGTCCTCTACCCATGACTCGAGGTCTGATGACTGTAGCCAGGTCTGATGGCGTTTACCGATGACGGCCACGGCTACTCAGGCCAAAGCCGCAAAGCCATCATAGGCTGCTTGAGAGATAAACTTTGAGCACTCTCGAATCCCGGATGACAAAGTCTTAAATCTCTGCAAAGGTTCCTCGGAGAGGCCAGCTGAGAACTCAGCAATCTCCTTTGCCAGGTCTCTGAGGTACATGCCCATGTACAGCTGGTAGGTCTGGACACAGCAAGAGAGCATAGAGCCCTGGAAGCACTTTCTACCGAGGGTATCCAGGTTCTGGGCCTCCCTGTCGGGAGGCACCGAGGAGTGCATCTTCTGACTCTTCAGACAATGCATGGCTGATTCCACAACCATGGAGTGGTGCGGTAGCTGTGCCTTCTGAAACCCAGGGCTCTTATGGACTCGATAAATGGAATCGACCCGTTTGCTGAGAACAGGCGCCGAGGCCGGTGCCTCCCACATGAAGAGCAGCCGTTCCAGCATCGGAGGAACCGGTACAGTAAAGGCCTCCTTAGGCAGAGTGTCATACTGGAGGGCGTCGAACTCCTCGGCTCGAGGCTCCTCCTCGGGATCCGCAGGGAAGGCCAAGGCTTTGGCCATGTCCCTCACGAAGTCCAAGAACAGGGTATCCTCTGGTGGGGACAGTCTCAGAGGCTCGGACTCCGGTGAGTCCGATGGGACGCACCGGGTCCGGAAAGTGTCCGGGGACTCCTCGTCCTCTGTCTCCCACTCTGACCCCTCCGAGGAGGAATCGAGCTGCTCCGGCTGGGGAGGGGGGGCGGCACCGATGCCATCCGCCCCGACAACCTTGGTGATCAGATTTCTGGAAAAACGCTGTCCACTTCAAACACCGCAGGACTCTGACATCCAAGAGGCGCAACTGCGAGTTTGAGGAGCCCATTTCCAGTCGTTAAGGCTGGTACGGAAACCAACTGATTCAAATGGAAGACCGAAAACCATCTTTGGCAAGAAAGAAGGTACCGGCCGAAGGACCACCTTCTCCCAGGAAAATGAAAAGGAAGGGCATATACAAGTCCTTTGTAGAAATCAGTGTGTCACATGGTTCTGTCTAGCATGAATGGCTCGAAGGCCAGGGACGCAGCTGCAGCACCGAGCAGAGTTTTTCCTCATTTGTAGCTGGAAACAATGGGCTGTGCTACTCCCCAAAGAGGTGACGAAGGAGACTTGCCAAAGGAGCTGTTGTGCTGCGAGCTCTCTTCCAAGCAATAATGTGCAGCGAAAGTATGGATGGAAGACCAGGTGGCAGTCCAGCAGGAGAACAGAGTACAGGTTGGCCACAAAGACACCCACATTGTGCACAGTAACATGTTGCTCCAGGGAAAGTCGAGCCTGCTCCTAGGTGGATATGCAGTCTGCCACCCAGGTAGATGGGGTCCGTTTGGAGACTGACTCAGAGCTTGTTAACGTCATAAGAGACGAACAGCTGTGATAAGCAGAGATGGGGCAATACCCTCTTGCAATCCAGGGTATATAACAAGGTCTCTACTCAGGAGGCATGGGGTTTGGGAAAAAAATGCAGGAAGAGCCACCTCCTGGTTCATGTGAAAGGCAGACACCACCTTGAGTAGGAATTTAGGGTGTGTCCGAAGAACAACCCTGTTTCTATGGAACCTGGTGTAGGGGGCTTGAGCCACCAACAATTGCAGCTCACTAATTCGCCTGGCAGAAGCGAGCGCTACCAATAACACTACTTTCCATGATAAGTACGTGATGGCACAGCGTTTCGAAGGGGGGGCGGGCCCATTAGCTTCCCCAGAAAAACATTCAGGTCCTATGCCACTAGTGGTAGGCGGATGGGTGGCCGTGAGGAGGAGCCCTCTCATAAAGCGGCCCACTAGCAGGTGCGCAGACACCGATTGGCTGTCGATAAAGTGATGATGCACCCCTACGTCACAGAAATGCACCTGGACAGAATTGAACTTCAGTCCAATCTGAGAGAGGTGCAGAAGATACTGCAGGATGTCTTGCACCACGCAGGAGAAAGTGTCTAGAGATTCTTTTGGAGCACCAGACAATCTGTGCCACTTTAAGGCATACCCATGGCATGTAGAGTCCTTGCAGGAAGCTGGTAGAACATCTTCCACCTTGCTGGAGAGGTATAAATGCGTAACGGCTAGCCTCTCAGCAGCCACACCGTCAGGGCAAGGGACTGTAGATTTGGATGGAGAAGGGTCTCGTTCTCCTGTGAGAGCAGATCTGGGTAATGACCCAAAGGTATCAGGGCTGCTTAGGACAGCTGCAGGAGCAGAGAGAACTACGGCTGTTGGGGACACCTGGGAGCAATGAGGATTACCGAGACCTTTGTCTAACTGGACCTTGAGCAAGGTCTTGGAGACCAGGGGAATCTGTGGGTAGGCATATAGGAAGCTCCTGGAACAGTGTAAGAGAAAAAGACATCTGCCACCAGTCGTCCCTGGTCGGCCTCTATGAGCAAATGCTGCAGCTGTGCATTCTTGTGGCTAAGTCGTCCAATGTCAGGGTCCGCAATGTTAGAAGATGGAGCTGGCTATCCCTGGGTAAAGAGAGAGTCTCCACTCATGGGGTTGAAGCACTCTGAGCCGGTCTGCAAGCAGACTGTCCTGGCCCGGCAGGTAGACCATCCGGAGGGTCATGCCACTCTCCATGGTGAAATTCCACAGTAGGACTGCCTCCAGACAGAGAAGGTAGGAGCCCTTGCCCCCCTGCTTGTTGATGTAGAACATAGCTACTTGGTTGGCCATCTGGACAAGCACCGCGTGACCCAGTAGGTGGATGTGGAACACCCCGAGGGCAGTTCGGCCACCTTGTCAGTCATGGGTGCTCTTCCCGGCATGGACATCGGCCAGCTTGCCCTGTACCCACTGCTCCAAAATCAGAGGACTGTAGCCAGACAGTGGGCACAAATGCCCACAGCAACATAAGCTAGACTCAAAGCCATCAATGGCTGCCATAGTCAAACTTGGAGCATTCCTTGACCGTAGAGACATTAGTCTGTTAGTGCTCGAGGGGGTTCTCATGCCAGACCAGCTGAGAACCCAGCAAGCTCCTTTGCCAGGTCTCAGAGGTACATGCCCATGTACAGCTGATATGCTTGGATCCAGGTAGTGAGCAGAGCCCTGATAGCACCATCTGCCAAAGCCATCCATGGTGTGGGCCTCCCTGCTAAGGGGCACTGAGGAGGGCATCTTTTGGCTCTTGATTCTATGCATGGCTGACTCCACCACCATGCAGTTATGAGGCAGCTGTACTTCCTGGAATTCTAGGCTCTTGCCGACAATACTGGGAATAGAGAGTCAATGGCTCAACACAGGCATAGTCACTAGGCTCTCCCACATCCTGAACAATAAAATAGTTAGAGGATGAGGTGGGGGGGGGGGGGGGGAGGAACTGGCACCGTCATTGCCTCCTTTGGAAGGGCCTTGTACCGGAGGATCTCCAGGTCCTCAGGACAAGGCTCATCCTCCGGCTCTGACACAAAGGCCAAGGCCTACACTATTCCTGACAAAATCAAGGAATGTCAAGTCCTTGGATGGGGACCACCGACACTCCTGTGGGGGAGACTGCTGATGGTACATCTCTGTGAAGCACAGTTTTACGATACTCCTAATTGGTCTCCCATCCTGACTCAGACTGGAAGAGACCTGGAGCCGAGTGGTCATTGAGCCGATGCATCAGCAGTATCAAGGAATGTGATGCTTCATGCACTGACCCCGATGCACTGGGGGACAAATCGCACTTCGGGTGCAAGGCCGATGGCCTTGACTCCAAGCTGGAGAACTGCTTCAAAAGCAGGATTTGACTGCCTCTAGAGAGGTTTGAGCCATAAAGGGGGCCCCAGAGGTCGGCACTAGCGACCCCAAGGTACTGGGTGCCAGACCACACTGCGTGCCTCAAGGAAGGCAGCCCAGGTGCACTCCAGGGCTACCATCCTGACAGAAGTCAGTCAGCTCCGCAGCCAGTGACATCATTGAGCCTGGTCCCTCCCTCAAAGGTGAATCACATATAGGGATTGTGCAGGGGGACAGAGCCCAATCCCACAACACAGTGGGAGACTCCTCCCAGCCATCGTCCTCAGTGTCAGATCAAGGGCTGGAAGCCCAGGTACCCGAAGACTTACATCCAGTGCTGGGGTCAGACAGCATCTTAGACTGCAGCTGGGATAACTTAAGCATGCAGTGGAGGTCCTTGGAGGACAATCCCTGGTCTGAGGCTCTGCAACATCAGGCCTCTGATCGAACTCGCTGAGGCATCAGATGCCAACCCAGAGGGCAGTGACTCAGTGCTAGAGAACGGTCCCGCAGCAGAGATCTTTGAGGCAAACACATTCTTATGCTGCTGATCCCACTTATTCCAGTTCTTGGTTGATATCTGCAGGCAGAGTGGGCAGGAGTAGTCATTGTGGTCAGGCCCCAAGCAGTGAAGACAGCAACTGTGGCAGTCAGTGATTGACATAGTGCAGAAGCACTTGCCACAGTGCTTGAATCCACAGACGGTAGACATAACGGGGAACACGGTGCCCGCAAGGTCAAACTTGCATATCTTGGTCAGGGAGAGTGCAAGGGAACTCCTGCACCCACAAAAGAAAAAAGTACCTGAAAAGCACGATGCCAAGGCGAGGACGCAGTTGGGTGATGGCAAGGTGAACGAGGAACCAAACCGGCAAAAAATGCACGAGGAAGCTAGAGAGAAAAAAAAAATCAACTTCTACCAGGGAAACAGACAGGATGTCTGCAGGGCTCTGTGGAAAAAAAAGATGACTGAGGTAAGATGGCACCCTTGGGTGGAAAGGTGACCACACATGCACGGTATAAACTCCCAAAGCTTTCTTTGAAAGCTGGGGAGTGAATCTGTGCAGGTTCTGTCAGTGCCAATGTCACCCATATGCGAGGACAGACTTCCTGCTTGTTCCCGGAGAAATCCTCTTCTGAAGACAGATGAGGATTTCTAGCCTAGTGACCCTGCAACTCCAAAATGCAATGTACTGAACAGATGACAACCAAAAAGACTGTCTTGAGGGATGGATCCTTAAGTGCAGCCCATTTCAACAGCTCAAAAGGCCTGAAGAATGAAGGTCAAATCCCACAGCACAACTGACAGCAGCAGTGTCTTTTGGGGAAACTGCTGTCTTTTGGGGAAACTGCTAGGTACATGTGACCTAGATTGGCCACTGTTGGAAACAGAATACTGGGCTTGATGGACCTTGGTCTGACCCAGTATGGCATATCTTATGTTCTTATGTTCAGTGTACACAAGTACTGCACCCCACAAAGGAAGTGGGAAACGTCTGGGTGTGATGCTATGGAGCAAACAGCTAATCACCCCCCCAAAACAAGGCCATAGCTTGACCTTCAAGGAATTGAGGGGCAGACCCTTATCAAAATGGTCCTGAGGAAAGGCAAGCAAGGATGGTTCTTTGGCTTTTGGGGGGGGGGGGGGGGGGGAGGAACCTTCAAGCAGTGCTTGTGGCACCAGCCTCCCAAAAGACACCAGACCCATGCATAGGATAGGTAGGTGGAGCCACGTTTTGCCTTCAAAAGACTGGAGACTATGGCTGACAAAAAGCACTTGAGTATTAAGCAACTGCTTTCAAGGGCCATGCCATAAGCGAGAAGGGAAATGGTTTATTAATTTGATATACTGCCTGTCTTTATCAAAGCAGTTTACAAATGGGTTGTTCGAAAAAGAAAACCAGTCCCTGGCACGGACAGGTCCTGGTCTTGTGGGAGACGCAGAGGCAGCACTTTCAGGAGTCACATTAGATCTGCAAACCAGGGCCTCTGTGGCCAAGCTGGTGCCATCAGAAGTCACTAGGCACGGGTGATGTTTTAGGTGGCAAATCACCTATCCTATAAGAGACATCAGCAGGAAAAGAAATACAGAAGAGGCTTCGGTATTTCTTTGCAGCAACTGAAGAATCTTTCTACCTTTGCACTGGACTGAATAGTCATCAAGTCAGTTCAAGGATGGCCCACCAGCCTAGAATTTGCTGGAACACTGATTGGGCTAATTCCCACTCCCCTGGATCAAGGGTATAGCGACTGAGAAACTCCTCTATATTGTCTATGCCAACAATATGTTGTGCTGAGCATGCCAAAAGATTCTGCTCTGCTCATGGAAATGAGGGCCATTTCTACGACTACTTCCACATATTTGGTGTCACCATGGTTGCTGATACATCCCACTGCTATGACACTGTCAGAGAAAACCCAGGCTGTCTGGCCCATGACCAGATGGCACAAGCACCAGAAGGTTAAGCACTTGCTTCAAGGCAACTGATAGACTGTTCTAGCACCCCTGAACCGACTGCCTTTTGCAATGAATCCCACCCCCTCCCCAGCTGAACAGTTTGGTATTAGACATGAGCCATCGAGGATTGTTCAAGGGCATGCCTTTCTTCAAATTGGCAGGCCGAGATCACCATTGCAGACTAGATGCTATAGACCAGAGCTTGATCTCGTAAGGTATGCAAATTAGATGACAGCAATGCCTCTTGAGCAGTCTCATATGAGCCCACACCTAAGAGACTATCGGCCACCACTAGAAAGATGATCTGGAAATACATATTTCTCAAGCATCTCACCTTGAAGATGTTAAGTCACTTTGACTAGAAGAACCAGCCAACTTCTAGTGTTTGTCACTTATGACCCACATGCTTCGTTTCATCATAAAAGCTCTACATACTCATCCTAAATCCCTGGCAAAGGGAGTCACTCCTTCAGGTGAAGGAGGAGATAAGCACTTGGGTGGTTTAAAGTAAAATGTAGGAAGCACTATATGAGAAGTCCTTTCACAGCCTGGACTCTTACTATTTTTGATAGATTCTAATTATTGTAAAGTCTACGTAGTTGGTCTCTCGAGGTTCAACTTTACTATGGAGTGCTACAGAGACCAAAATTTGTACAGATTCTATAGAAGTAAAACCTTTGCTTCCAATCCAGAAACAAAGTCAATTAATAAGCACAAACATTTAAAGTACATGTGTTTCAATAATTTATTCTTTTCATGTGGTGCAAAACAAATATTGCATACTGAAAAAGTCAAAATTTAACGTTAAACTTTTCACAGTACATAAGGACTGACAGTTTAAGATATACATATTTACAATTATATACACAAAAGCCTAATATTCTGTGGGATAGTTAGAAATCTCTCTCTCTAGCAAGTGACACTGAAGAGTCAGCAGCATCCTTGCATATGTGCAACTCATTTTAAAAGAGTAGCCTACAAAAACTGCAACTCAGAGGACCCATGCTACATCATTTTCTTGGCTTCTAATGTCAAAACCTGAACTGAAATGAGATCCAAAAAGGTTACATGAGCAAGACTTTTTACCAAAAAGGCATTTTGTAGCATGATCATTGTTGAAAGCACTTGAAAAAGGGCAAGTGCAAAAAGGCCTTCCACCAGCTCTGTTCAAAATGATGGCCATAGACGTTAATCCATTTCTGTACAATTGTATATTGGGAACACATTTGAACAAAAACAAAGTTTTTCTCCCACAATAAAATACTAAATGTTAGTTATTTCTCTTCTGTTAAATATGCTCCAAAAAAATGGCTGCAATAGCAAGGATCTGGTTAAAGTGTTTTTCAAGAACACTCACTGAGGAGCAGGTTAGGCACCATTTAGTTGTATTAAGATGCAAGTGTAAGCAACCAACATAAGTAAAACAAGGTTAAAAAAAAAAACAAGGCCATTTATGTCAACATCTTCAGTAAGAAGCCAAATTTCTTAATGCAGATTTTGAAGCATAGCCTATGTTGGATTCCATATACTCAAACCCCCCACACTGATTTTTAAACATGTTCCAAAAAACACTGTTTTAAATTCTGTTCGGTTACACTGTCTTGTTGGAAAAGAATTTCCAGAATGTATAGTCATCATTTATGTTTGTGGCAGTTTTAGAAAACATAATGTAGTTGACACCTTTATGAATGTAATTGGGCATATGCTAATTTGGTGGAAGTTTTTGTATGCAACTTTTGTTGGTGTACTTCAAGGCTCTCACAAATTGTTTAGTAAGAGGTTTTGTTCAAATAAGTTTCAGGTTCCATATCAGTTTTGGATTATAAAGGAGTAAGGGTTGTTCAGCAGGCTCTTTAGGAGAATTTCTTTTTATTGTAACAGCAGCTTCCATTCCTGTGTCAGGATAGGACTTGCACTTAAAACAGGCTAAAAAAATATTTAAGGACAAAAGCCTAGCTTCTAAATGCCAGTTTGATAAAAAGGATACTTTCTGAAAGGATTTCTAGAATATGCACTTATTCTAAAAGTCGAAACCCCTCAAAATTGTTTAAATCCAATTAAAAGACAAAACCCCCTCATTTAAATAATCCACTTAAATAATTTTCATGACAATTTTTATAAGTGGTCTCAGCAACATTTCCTGTTATATAAAAATGGTAGAACTGTTCGAAAATAATTCAGATCCTACTAACTTCTTTATGCCAAGACACAATTGATTTAAATTTAAAAAAACCCCACACATTCAGAATGTTTAAAGACTGTTAACTGATGTCACTTAAAAATAGAGAGCCAACTCCCAAAACCACTGCTCTTCCACAATGCACTCTTCACAGTTCTTGCCTGTAACTGGTCAAAGTCTTCGCAAGTTCTGTTTGCTTTTCCTACTTCCCGGAAGTGGCCCCAGCTTGGTACTTGATTTGGAGAGCTGAGAACTTATGCATTCTCTAGAGAAATGATAGTCACACAGGCATCTAGTGCAGAAATCAAACCCACAGCTCTCCCGCTTACACATTGCTCTCTGAAGGTAAGAGTCGAATTTTGCAGGTGAGCCACAGTAACTACAGACTTTAAGACTCTCATCATTCTTTAATGTTTTGGCAACCTGTTAAGCAAAATGAGGGAGTACATTTTAAAATGAACAAAAAACAAAACAAAACTACAAACTAACCTCCCTGCTGGACCTCCACTTCAAACCTAATATCATCCTCCACATGCACAAATATGGACTTTGAAATCCCTTGAATTTCAGTCAATGATATAAAGTTTAAAACTATTAGCAAAACTCCAAAAAAAAAGCTCTCGTTCACATCATCCAAAAATTAAAATGTATGCATCATTCTGCAGAAAGTCCAAGGTCTGTGTTCCGACATATGAAATATTTATTGTACGCAAACAGTAAGTCTCAGTGTGGTAAAAAAAGCATATTGTCTCAACATAAGATGGTGCAGAGGTCCGCTGTATAAAATTCCCTTACATATATTTCCAGTAGCATTCAATGACATGATACAGAAATTGTTGTGAATGAGAATTTTAATGCTATCGAATATCACAGCACCCAGTTCCCTGTAGTAGCTCGAAGGACTGTGGCAAGAGTCAAAAACAAAGTGACATTTGTGTGCTCAGTTAATCTGATCCTTTTTCTGTGGCAGAGATCTTTGTGATCAGGCCTAGGAAGGGACAACTCAGGAAAAACAAACAAACAGAGAAGGCATCTCATGTTGGGGGGTTAGGGGGAGCAGCAGAGAAATAATGCATGTAAGTGAATACAGAAGCAAGAGCAACAATAGAAAAAACAAAAATAACTCTGGCCTGTGGGTCAGATCTGGCAATAGCACCAATTACCTCTGTCCATTACCACCTGCTGCCAATCTTCCATCTTTTCATTTCACTTAGGATAAAACAGCAGCCAAATGGTCAAAGTCCCCATCTGCCCAAACAGCAAGTTAAATTACTGCCCCCCCCCCCCCATTACCTTATCTATGATGAGAAAATAGGTCATAGCAATCCCGTCACTCCTGCCCTACCAATTTTCTGTGAAATGGTATTAACTGTGCAGACAAGGTAGTTGTGCTATATACCAAACACCCTGCAAACTTTCCAGGGACACATACTCAGATCAAACTAGATGTGCCATTAGCCATTTTTTCCTGAGTAAATTACCACTGTGTGGCAGGTATGTACATACTATAAACTATGACATTTTACTTACCAGATAATGTCCTTTCCTTGAGTCCTGTTAGACCATCTCAGACAAGTGTGTTGTATTCCCCTACCAGCAGATGGAGACAGAAAATATTCCAGAGATTTCTTATGACGACATTTATGTAGCTAGGTGTACACCTCAGTATTTGTATACAAGCACACGGTCAGGAATCCCTGACTGTACACCTGTGAGGATAACTAGGTTCAAAGAATAAGGAATCATAACTATGTACAGGATCATCTTCACACTGAAGGCCTGTCGAGAGGATATGGGCACACAGGGCAAACTGCAGAGAAACAGCAGACCATAACAGGTCACGGGGTGGGTCCTGGACTGGTCTAGCAGGACTCAAGGGAAAGACATTATCTGGTAAGAAAAATATCACCTTCTACATCATCCTGCTAGACCAGTCCATACGATTGGGTTGTACCAAAGCTATGAGTCCAATGGGCAGGAAGAAGACATGGTAGTTTTAAAGACCCCTGAGCCAAAGGCTGTCTCCACCCGAGTGTGGACATCCAAACAGTAATCTTTGACAAAAGTGGAAAGTGATGCCCATGTTGCCACCCAACAAATATCTGCAAGAGTGACCAAGCTATGCTCACCCAAGTGCGCACACAAACTCTCCAGAAGCAGCCAATTGCACAATGGCCTCCTTGATCTAGTGCCCCAGGGCAGACTTGGTGGCTGTCTCACCCTTACACAGGCCAGCAAACAGCACAGACTGACTTGTGAAAGGAGTTTTTTTTTTTTTTCTAAAGTGCCATCACGTCAATGCTGACTCCTGGCGACCCAGCAGCCTCTGGGTTTTCTTGGCAATGTATCACTGTAAGTAGATTATTCTCCATTGCCTCGGAAGAAAAGATCGGGCAAAGTGACTTGCCACAAGGTCACAAGGGCTGCCAGTGGGAATCAAACTTTTGATCTGGGTAACTAGGCTACTCCTCCACAGGGAGTTACTGAACTTGAAATACTGGAAAAGCACTCAGATATCCACCAGGCAACAGTCCTTGTTCTTCCTTGGCACTGTTCCTTAGAAACAGAAGGCAGGCATACCACTTGATTAACATGGAAACATAATACCACCTTGGGCAAGAAGGGACAGGCCAAAAGTCATTCTCAGAGGAGGCTGTGTACAAGTAAGGATACCTGCATGACGACAATGCCTACAACTCTAAGATAGTCTTGCCAAGTAGAATTGCGACCAAGAAGATTGTTTTAAGAGTGGCCTGCTATAGGAGCTCAAAGGGCTCCAACATCAATGCCTGGAGAACTAAGTATAGATTTTATTTATTTAACTGCATTTATATACCGCTTTTCACCGGGTCAAAGCAGTGTAACATAAAGGGGGGGGGGGGACGGGGACAGAAATCAGTGTAGGGGGGGGGGGGTATTCACCAGGGGGCCAACATTGATGAGTCAAACAGGTGGAGAAGTCTTAGGGAATAGACATGGGTCTCTTAGAGGGTAGATTGGGATTTCGGTTGCAGGGTTGTGAGATGTCAGTGGAGGTTGCCTGGATCTGGTCCAAGATATTCCAGGAAGAGGATGTTTTTTAGTTGCCTTCGGAACGCAGTTGGATCAGCGGTGTTTCTGATTTGGCTTGGTAGTGAGTTCCAGAGGGAGGGTGCATATAGTTCGAAGGCTCTGTTGCAGGTCCGTTGGTTATATTTTGTTTGCTGATAGGGGATGGTGAGGGTGTTGGTGGTTTGTCAGGTCGTTCTGTTGTGGGTGGGCTGGGGTAGCAGGGAGTGGAGATGGGAGGTCTGTGGTTGATGGAGGGCTTTGTATATAAGCAGGGCAGCTTTGTATTTGATCTTTGCTTGAAGTGGTAGTATGTGTAGTTCTTTTAGTACTGGGGTGATGTGGTGTTTTTTTGCTTTCTGGATGATACTTGCGGTGGTATTCAGGGCAGTCCGTAGAGGGTTGATGTGGGTTGCAGGGAGTCCATGATAGATTATGTTGCAGTAGTCCAGGTGTGGGAGTGTCATGGCCTGCATGACAGTTCTGAAGTCTTGTGGATCTATGAGTGGTCTGAGCTGTTGTATTGTTTTTGCTTTGTGGAATATTGGGACTGACTGAATGCAGAGGATGCAGCAACTATTGTACCCCCTTGAAGGAAACAAGACATCTGGATGAGAGGCTGTAAACCACCCCAACCACTGGATCCCTGAAGCATGACAAGGCTGTCACCTGAATCTACAGGGAACTACGGGAAAGGCCCTTGGTCCAGGCCTTTTGAAGAAAGGCAGACTAGGACTTGACTCTCACGGCACCAATGCTCAGACATCAGACATGCACAAAGGCAAAGCTGGTAGAACGTCTCACTTAGGGAGCATGGAACCCATGGCAGAATATCCCTTGTGCGCTAGATGTCACCTTCAAGAGCAAAACCGTAAGTGAGAAGGGAGCTGGGTCGTCTCAAAGGACCAGCCCCTGAAAGTCAGAGGAGGTTCCTGTAGGAGTCGTATCAGATCCCAAACCATAGCCTTTGTGGCCAATCCGGCACGACCAGGACAGCCCAGTTTGGATGTCACTATGTGGTGAAGTACATGTCTCACAAGAGGCCATGGAGAAAATACATACAGCAGACATTGCTTTGGCCAGGGCTGAACCAGGATGTTGATGTCCTGAGCCAGCTTCCTTGCAGCAACTGAAGAACTTACACACTTTGGCAATGGACCGGGTCACCATCAGATCTATCTCAGGATGGCCCCCCAGAGACCCAAAATCTGCTAACACACCAAATGGTTCAATTCCCACTCCCCAGAATTGAGGGGGCTGACACTGATGAAGTCTGCCTCCACAATGTCGACACCCACAATGTGTTGCATCCAGCTTGCTAGGAGGCTCCTTTCCATCCAGGAGAACAAGAGGGTCATTGTTGGGAACACTTCAGCAATCAGTGCTTCCTTGCCAGCCTATATACAGCACCACTGAGGCAGTGTCCAATAACATCAAGATCACTCTGCCCTGGACTAAGGACCAGAGGGGTAGACGGGCCAAATGAATGGCACTTGCCTTGAGGCAGTTGATGGGCCATGCTGCCTCCTAGCTGCTCCAATGGCCCTGAGCTGTTCGACCCTCACAATGGGCTCCCGAGTCAAACAGGCTGGCATTTGACAGGAGGAGTCAGGAAGATCATCCAGTGGTGTGTGTCTTTCCTTATATGCTGGGCCTGCCTCCACCAACCTAGGCTGGACACCACAGAAGGAAGGAGGGAAGAGATGCCTGGTCTCAAAGTCCTGAGAGCTTGGTGACCAGCTAGACAGCAAGGACTTCTGCAGAACGGCTTCATACGAGCTCACACCCAAGGAACCATTTCAATTGATACATCCATCAAGCTGAGGATCTGCAGGTAATACGAAACTCTGGGAGCCTGCTGTACCCGGAAGGCTGCCAGCTGAGATAGCTTCCTTACTTTCTCCTCAGGTAGAAAGACCCTGCCTACATGAGTGCTGAAACTTGCTCCCAGGTATTCTAGCAACTGGGAAGGTTGAAAGTAGCTTTTCCTGTGGCTGATCACTCATCCATCCAAGACTCCTCCAGCAGCTGTACCACTCAGGTCAACACCTGAGCCACTTCTGACTGTGACTTGACTTGGATGACCAGTCATCTAGATATAGGTGAACAAAGGATCATCTTGTGCCTCAGTCGCCACTACTATAACCTTTAAGTATGTCCTTGGAATGGAGAGGCCAAAAGGAAGAGTAGGGAACTAAAAATGAGAGCCAAGAATGGTGAAAGGGAAGAAAATGCTGCTGATGCTCACCGACAGGAAAATGAAAAAAAAGCCTCCGCCATATCCAGACGCGCGAGAAACTCCCCGCGCCATACTGCCTGATCTTCATATGGAAATGAAAGGTCTGCAGGCTGGTGTTGACCCCCTTGAGGTCAAGAATTGGATGGAAGGACTCATCCTCCTTTGGCACCTTGAAACAGATGGGAGAACTGGCCCTTGCCCCACTCAAAAGGGAACTGGAGCGACCATCTGCAAACTAAGCAATCTTTCCAGCACAAGGGGAGATTAAGGCATTTGAGATAGGGTCCCTGGATTCTAGAATGTAGCCATGAGGAATGGTTTCAAGCACTCAGCAATCCTCAATGACCCAGACCCACATCTGGAAGAGAAGGCCTAACCTGCTACCTATTTGAGGGACCCCAGAATGGGCCCCCAACCTCTCTGCACTGGACGGGAGGAGGTATTTAAGGTGGTAGGCTCCCAGCGTCAATGAATCCCATAAAAAGGCTGCACCTAGAACTGAAAACCAGAAGAGGAAGAAAAAGGCGTGTTTCCTGGGGGAGATACAGACAAGAATCCCGAGACTTGGGATTTCAGTTATCAGGAACTAGGATAAAAATGGGTGGATGGCGAGGAATAGGACAAACCCATTTGCTTCTCAAGCCCCTTGCACCTACCTTTCGGGAGGCAATGAGGTTTGGATTCACCAAATCATTAACCAGCTTCTCCAAGTCCTCCCCAAACAAAAGCTGCCCTTTAAAAGCAAGCTGGGACAATTGAGACTTGGAGGCAAAATTCACTGTCCAATGGCAAAAACCACAGCCAGCAATATGTCACTGTCAAGGCAACAATATCTTTAGCTGCCAAAGAGACTAGATCATACACAGCATCTGACAAAGACCGCTGCTGATTTTAAAAGGATGTGACCAAAACCACTGAAAGAGAGCTCGAGACATCACACCCACACATACTACTAACTGGAGAATGTCAGAACAGAGGAAATCAAGATCAGCGATGTCACTGCCCAGCATAGCTGACTAAGCTGTAGCTCTGGCTGGCCTGCGATGCTTCTCCCATTGCAAAAAATGGACTGATTCTGTTGCTCCCCAGGATGGCTGCAGGCAAAAAGAAGCAGGTCAGCTTAAAGAAATTTTCTTATTTTGGCTTCGCAACTTTGTAATGATCCCAAGACAAGATGGGCTGCCGGTAGCGCACGAGCTGGATAAAGAGCTGGATGATATCGGCAATGCTGGGGTTCACGTGACCATACATGCTGGGTCCCCAATGTGGGAGATGGGTGGGCTGTGTTTTCAAGATGAAGAGCCTGGTTCCAGGACTTCAAATCTGAAATCTCCCGTGTACAGGAAGATCTCATGAGCAGCACTGAGGATCTACAAGGTGATATCTGTGAAAGAGAGGAGGGTGGAGGAAGGAGCATGTTGAGAAAGCAGAAACTACTGGGATCCTGGAGAATAAGCTGGCTGAGTTCGAAAGGCTGAAGGAGGAGCTGACAGAGAAAGTGGAGGATCTTGAAAACTGATCCCAGAGGAATAACCTGCGCTTTCACAGGATTCCCGAGGAAACAGTGTTTCAGGACTGTACAGTGGTGGTGCAAAGGACCATGAAGACTCTTTTGGAAGACCCAGAGTGGATATTATAGGCTGGGACCTCCACATCAATACACCACATCAGGTCTTGGCTCCAGTGGGACTAAAGAGACTCTGGGACATTATTGCTTGCTTTCATGATTTTGGGGTCAAGGAAAAAGGTGGCCAGCAGGTTTTGCACCATGGAGTCTTGTTGGGAAGCATGCAGTTACTGAGGTGTATGCTGACCTGGTCCAAGCTACACTACAGAAGCACAGAGAGATGAGGGAAACACTGAGCAGGTTGTGAGCTGAAGAAGTGCATTATAAATCGGACATTCCTTCAATTTGAAGGGGAAGAGATGGAGGGCGTGCACTCAGTAAGAGGCAATGAAGGTGCTCCAGGAGGCCGGGATCAAAGGGCTGGAGTTGAGGAAGCTGGAGAGGGAGAGAGTGGAAGGAGTATTTGCATTGGCAGAGAGTAACCCATGGTTATTGCAGACTGGCGTCAGTCAGTGGATTCTGGGACTAATAATGCAGAGGCGACTTGAACACTAAAGGAGTTTGGGGTATTGTTCCTTGTTCCTTTTGGTTTCTAATACCTGGCTCGAGAGAAACTTTGGATGGGGATGGACTGGGACTTTGAGTCCAGAGATTTGGGACAGAAAGACTGAATATTTGATTTGAGGGGCAACATTGAATTTAAAAGGGGGATGAGTGGTCTACTGGTTGGGACAAGTTACCTTGGGCCAGAGATTTGAATCCTGCTAGAGGACAGCAATCTTGGACTAGAAGGATTAGGGTTTCTAGTCCTACAGGTGCTCCTTGTGGCCTTGGGCAAGCCACTTAACCCTCTGCTGCCTCAGGTACAAAAATCAGATTGTGAGCCCTTCGGGGGACAAGGGAAAAATATATATACAGTACCTGAATGTACACCGCTTTGACTGGTAGAAAAGCAGTATATAAGCCTAGTTAAATAAATAAACCAACCTGAAAACTTGATAATTGCTCTTCTTTTTTGGAAGTGGAGCTGCCAGTTTTAGGGAGAGGGAATCAACTATAGCACCTCAATGCCTTTGGGGACTATGCTCATAAGCGCAGTTAGGCAATTTACTTAGCTAGGATCATAAGCTTGTTTTAGATTGTAGTGGGGAGAATGATATATGGAGGGCCTGCTTTTCTTGGCCAGAGGGGAGGATGGGTATGTGTGGGGTGGGGGGAGGCATTTGAGCAGTGTCAGGGTTGGGTATATGAAGGGGTTCCGAGGCAGACTGGCTACAGTGGCATTCAGTGTCTCTGGTGGTGTCCTGTGAGGTGAGTGTGCAAGTAGGGAAAGTGGGTGGGTGGGGGTAAGGAGGCACTATGTGGGGAGGTGGATGGATGAGGATATTTTTGGACAGGGGGAGAAAGGAGCTGTGAGAGAGGGGAGGGCCTGATGGGTAATGGGCGACACTCTGAAGGTGGTCTCTAAATAGGAGAGGCCTTAATGCTCCATTGAAGAGACAAACTTGATAAGGAAATGGATGGGCAACGAGTTATTTTCATCCAGGAAACTCATCTGTTGGGTCAGCATGAATGTCTGGTGTGCTCCAAGAATTACAGCTCTCATTGGTCTGCTTCCAACAAGTTTGAGAAGTCAGGTGGCAATATGGAAATTAGACTTACCTGCTAATTGTTGTTCCTTGAGGAACTCCAGTCCAGTCCCGAACCTCTGGGTAGTGCACCTCTTCCAGCAGCTTGGAGACCAAGAACATCAGCTTCTTGAAAGCACCAGTACTAATACCACTGGCTCCTCCCATGAACTCCCAGTAATCTATTGACAAAGAAAATCACAGGAGCAACAAATAGGTAGTAACATAGTAAACATGCAATAATTTAACTAGCAAATTATGTGTCACCCTTCTAAGAGGCATTCTCCGAACTCCCCAGAGCAAGATAGATAAGAAAGAGAAAAGAAAACTCCTTGGAAAAAGACTATGGAGCTTCTGCCTAAAAAAGTTTAAAGAGGAAGAAGCCCGCAGCAATCTCAAAGGTATAGTCTTTGAAACATTGTGCTAGAACGAACCGCCACTCCGCAAACAAAAAACAGCAGTATCGCAAAAGAATGCTGGGTGGGATATGGGAATGGACTGGAGTTCCTCAAGGAACAATTAGCAGGTTAAGTCTAATTTCCATTTCCTTATCTTCCCTCCAGTCCAGTCCCGAACCTCTGGGATGTAACAGAGCAGTTACCTAATGGGAGGGACCCGCCAAACCAGCCTGCAACACTGCTGATCCAAAACGAGCCTCTCCCGCCGCCTGGACATCCAGGCGATAAAGCACAGTTACTTAGCTGTAACAGGTGATCTCTGGGAAGAGCAGGAATAAGTCTTCACATATGGGTATCGTCGGTACCGACGGAGCCTGCACGGGAACGCTCCCCAGCATCCAATAAGAAAGCTTTTGGGAGCATCCCACAGCACCTGCGTGCTGCCTTCCCCAACCGCCTCTCTCCAGTTCGAGTTTTAAAGCTGAGACAAAGAGAGAGAGAGGGAAGGAAAGATAGACAGAGATACAACTCCTAGGGGAGGTGGGTGGGTTGTGAAGACTTATTCCTGCTGTTCCCAGAGATCACCTGTTACAGGTAAGTAACTGGGCTATCTCCAGGAACAAGCAGGAATGAGTCTTCACATATGGGGGACTCCCTAGCTGCAGATGCCAGGGAGAGACCCCAGAGTTGTGTGTCCTTGAAAAGGGCTCCACCTCCCCCCCATGGATCTCTGGCATCCAACCAGGGTAGGTGGGTAAGAGTTGGTTAGGAATGGAACAGGTGTTTGAGAACAGCCGGACCAAACGAGGCATCCCGGCGGGAGTCCTTGTCCAAACAGTAATGGGCTGTGAAGGTATGAACAGAGGCCCAGGTGGCAGCTCGACAGATTTGGTCGATGGACACAGAGTTTAGATGAGCCATTGAGGCTGCCATGGCTCTCACATTGTGAGCTGTGATATGGCCTTCCAGAGAAAGGTTCCTACTTTGGTAGGCGAAAGAAATACACTGAGCAATCCAGTTGGACAGTGTTCTCTTAGAAACTGGAAGTCCTAAATGAGAAGGATCAAAAGCAACAAAGAGTTGAGAAGACTTTCTATGTTGCTGTGTTCTTTGTAAGTAAAAAGCGAGAGCTCTTTTACAATCCAAAGTATGAAGATTCCTCTCTGCACTTGATGCATGAGGTCCTGGAAAAAAGACAGGTAAGTATACATCTTGGTTCAGATGAAAAGGCGAGACCACTCTGGGCATAAAGTGTGGATTGGTCCTGAGGACTACCTTATCATGATGGAACTTTGTATAAGGAGGATTAGCCACCAAGGCTTGCAACTCACTGATGCGACGTGCTGAGGTGACTGCAATGAGAAAGATGACCTTCCAAGAAAGAAATTTCAAGGAGGTGGTGGCTAAAGGTTCAAAGGGTGGCTTCATAAGCTGGCCAAGAACCAGATTTAAGTCCCATGCCACTGGAGGTGGTCTGATGGGAGGTTTATAGTTAAAAGAAGGCCTCTCATGAATCTTGCTATAAGAGGATGAGAGAAAACAGGCTGTCCATTGAGAGGCTTGAGGGACGCTGCAAAAGCACTCAAATGGACTCTTACCGAATTTGTTTTGAGGCCTGCATGGGAAAGATGCAGAAGATACTCTAGTAAAGAATTCAAAGGTATTGCAAGAGGGTTAAGACCCTTCTCTGAACACCAAATGGTAAATCTTTTCCATTTGAAAGCATAGGAACGTCTAGTGGAAGGCTTTCTAGAAGCATGAATATCATCTGACTTGCTGAGAGAGATGGAAAACTTGAAGGTCTAGGCCTTCAGCAACCAGGCCCTGAGATGGAGAGACTGGGGGTTTGGGTGCCACAACATTCCATCTTCCTGGGAGAGAAGATCTGGAGCAGAGCCTAACTCCAGGGATGGAGCTTGAGAGAGATGCAGAAGTAGAGGGTACCACACTTGGCGTGGCCAATGTGGTGCTATGAGGATCATAGAACCTCAGTCTCTCTGAAGCTTGAACAGTGTTTTGGGAATTAGGGGAATGGGTGGAAAGGCATAAAGGAAGTCTTGACCCCAGTGAAGGAGGAAGGCATCCTTGGCCTGAACTCCCCGACACGGAATCCTGGAACAGAACCGGGGAAGTTTGACATTCCACAGACTTGCAAATACGTCTATGTTTGGGGTTCCCCAAATTCGAAAAATCCTGGCTACCTGGTCCCTGTGGAGGGACCATTCGTGTGGAAGCAGAACTCGACTGAGTCTGTCTGCCCAAGAGTTTTGAATGCCTGGAAGATATACTGTCATAAGATGAATCTGATGCTCTCTGGCAAAGGCCCACAGTCGCAAAGCTTCGTTGCAAAGCAACAGAGAGCCAGTCCCTCCCTGCTTGTTTACACAGAACATGGCTACTTGATTGTCCGTGTGGATGAGGACTGTCCTGTAGCTGAGCAGGGAGTGGAACACTCAGAGCTAAGAAAATTGCTGTGAGTTCCAAGAGATTTGTGTGTAGTGAAGTCTCCTGTGGAGACCAGATGCCCTGGGTGGAGAGATCTTGCAGATGAGCTCCCCAACCCATTGGAGAGGCATCTGTTGTAAGGGTTGCTTGGGGAAGTGACTGTTGGAAAGGGGACCCCAGCAACAGGTTTTGAGAGGACTTCCACCACTGAAGAGACCAAAAAAGACTGGAGTTTGCTATTTTCTCTGACAGGCAACCTGATGCCTGAGTCCATTGGGTGGACAAAGTCCATTGAGCTGCCCTCATGTGAAGGCGAGCATATGGAACCACATGCACAGTGGATGCCATGTGGCCTAAAAGTTGTAACATTACTCGAGCAGTTAAAAGGGGCTTTAACTGTATTTGGGAGGCTAAGTGCACCAAGCGTAGGCAACGGGCCTGAGGAAGATAGGCCCTTGCAGTTGTGGTATCCAACAAAGCCCCTATAAACTCGAGGGACTGAGTAGGGGGTGAGACTGGATTTTGGGATGTTTATTACTAGTCCCAAATACTGAAGGACACGCATTGTGCAAGTTAGACAAGTCTTGGCCTCTGCTTGAGATGGAGCTCGAATGAGCCAGTCGTCCAGATATGGGAAGACGAATATTCCTAGAGTGCATAGAAATGCAGCTACTACTGCCATGCATTTCGTGAACACCCTTGGTGCAGAGGCCAGACCAAAAGGAAGCACCCTGTACTGGTAGTGCTTTCCTTGAAAAAGGAACCGAAGGAACCTTCTGTGAGTTGGATGGATGAGGACATGAGTGTACGCATCCTTGAGATCTAGAGAACAAAGCCAGTCCTGACTCTGAAGGTATGGAAGCAGAGCACCGAGAGAAATCTTGAATTTCCCCTTGAATAGAAACTTGTTCAATTCTCTGAGATCTAAGATGGGTCTGTAGCCCCCTGTTTTCTTATAAGAAAATAAGGGGAGTAGAACCCTGTGCCTTGTTGAAGAGGTACTTCTTCTATTGCCCCTTGGGCAAGAAGGATGGCAATCTCCTGACCTAGAAGGTTGAGGAGAGATGTTGGAGAATTGAACTGTTTCACAATGGTGTGAGGGGGAAGGCTTAAGAAATGAAGCTTGTACCCTTCCCTTATGATGGAGTGTCCCCATTGCTCTGCTGTGATTTGCTCCCATCTGGGAGCAAAGTCAGTCAACCTTCCTGGGATGGTAAGGGGCTCTGGTCCTTCCAGAGCTAGAAAGGCTAAGTTCTCTAGTTGCAAGTCAAAGGCCCTGAGGAGGCTGAGGCTGCTGGGCCGTGGAAGGTCTAGCTGCCTTTGACTTGGCCTCTTTAGGTGGTTGCTGACGCTTTGCAGCAAAATGACCTGCAGAAGATGCCTGCTGACCATAAGCAGAATAGTATCTTCCCTTTTTGGAAAAAGATGTCTTTTTAAACAATCTTTTCTTAACAGGAGCAGAGGTAGACTTTGAAAGTCGATCCAAAGCAGAGTTTTCAGCATCCATCTGAGTGGCCTTTGCTTGCCGATCCTTACCAAAAAGGTTTTTACCTGTACAAGGGAGATTTCCCAATTGATCTTGGACCCAGAGCTCCAAATCAGAAGCTTGTAGCCAAGCAATTCTGCGTGCCCCTATGGCAATAGCCGAAGCTCTACTTACACACTCAAAAGAGTCAAAGGCTGCACGGTTGGAAAATTTGGAGACATCTTGGGCATGTTTGAGCCAAGTGAGAAACTCCTCTTTTATCCTCTAAAATGAAAGGGGTTAAAGTCTGCAGATCTGTGACTTCTTTTAGAAACATTCCTATATAGAGACTATAGGAATTGATCCTAGCAGCTAGCATAGCAGCTTGAAAAACCCTTCGGCCAAAAGCATCCTGGGTCCTGCATTCACGCCCTGGAGGATTAGATAAGTGTCTTTTTGCACTCTATCTTCTTCATGGCAGACTACCACAATAGAGTGGTGAGGAAGCTGAGTCTTGTGGAAGCCAGGACAAGGAGGGACACGATACATGGTGTCTAACCTGCGAGAATGAGGAGAGGTGGTGAGAGGTGTCTCCCACATCCTCAACATGAGATCATACAGAATCTCATGAACAGGTAAAGTAGCTGCCTCCTTAGGAGCTTTAGGATATTGTAAAATATCGAACTCCTTGGCTCTGGGTTCTGACTCAGGAGCCACTGTGATAGAGAGGCCCCTAGCCACTTCCCTAACAAAGTCTTGAAAAGACAAGTCTTCTGGAGGAGACATTCTTCGTTTAGGTGAAGAAGACTCCTGAGGAAGAAGTATCGATGCTTCTACAGAACCCTCAGAGGAATCGAAGTATCGCCTGTCTGGATGCTCTTGTAAAGCCCGATAACCGTATCGAGTGGGATCGACATCGGGAGTAATCGGTACTGGTTCGGTACCGATGGGCATCATAGGACAGGGTACTGTTGCAGTCGACACCTAAGCTGATGCAAATCGGTACCGGGAGCGATGCCGGTACCAGAGCCGGTACCAGCAACAGGGATTGTTGCGGTACCGGAGGCGTCGCAGCCTGTATGAAAGCCGTTAAGGTGCGCTGCATGGTCAGAATCTTCTGATCCATTGATGCCACCAGAGTCTGGATGTCGGTACCAGTGGGAGCTACCGGTACCCCAGAACACGGCAACAGGTGATCTGTCGAGGCCAAGCCATCGATGTCAACCTGTGACCCCATAGATAATGCTTTGGGAGCCGGACTTTCCTGCCGGGGTAATTTTGCCGGTGCGGAATCCTTGAGGGCAAGCCCGGAGGCATCTCGATGCTTGGAGGGAGATCTACCCTTTGAAGACCGGCCTGATTTATGCTTGGTTACCTGAGATCCATGGGAGGAAGAGGCGGCCCTGGAAGACGTCGATGCTACCGAAGTTGCATCAGAGGGAAACAGGGTACTGAGCTTGGCTGCTCAGTTCTGCCGACCTCTCAGACATCATGGTACAGGACATACAATCCATGATGGAATGGTCAGGTCCCAAACACTTTAGACACCAGTCATGGGTGTCGGTGACAGAAATAGTACCGCCACATTTTGTGCATTTTTTAAACCCAGAAGCGGGCTTCTCCATGAGGAAAATATTTTTAGGCCTAGGACCCAAAAACTGAAAATGCACAGTAAAGATAAAGCGTTTTTTTTTTTTGAAAGGAAAGACCGGCGGTACCGGTCCAACGTCGAAGGCGGCAGACACGACACAAAATAAAAAATAAAAACGTCTGCGGTGACAGGAACACAACCTGCTGGCTCCGCGGAAAAGAAGAACTGGAGAGAGGCGGTTGGGAAAGGCGGGAAGGCAGCACGCAGGCACTGTGGGATGCTCCCAAAAGCTTTCTTATTGGATGCTGGGGAGCGTTCCCGCGCAGGCTCCGTCGGTACCGACGATACCCATATGTGAAGACTCATTCCTGCTTGTTCCTAGAGATTGTTTACTGAAAGTATGTAGCGAAGACCAAGTAGCTGCCCAACAAATTTCTATCAGGGGAACTAAACTTTACTCAGCCCACGAGGCTGCCTGAGCTCTACTGGAATGAGCTCGCAGTCCTATAGGTACCGTACGACCGTGAAGAATGTAAGCCGAAGAAATCCATCTGGAAATGGTAGCCTTGGCTGCTGCTTCCCTGTTGCATGGACCTCCAAACAGGACAACAAACCGATTTGATCTGCGAAAGCCCTTGGAAGACTTAAGGGCCCTCTTGATATCCAAACGGTGGATGTCACGCCCCAGCGCAGACCCCTCAGAATCACCCAACACCGGCAGGGACACTGGCTGATTTATGTGAAAAGCAGAGACCACCTTCGGAAGGAAAGAAGGAACCGGACGAAGAAAACAAAAATGGTTCCTGACAAGACAAGGCTTGCAATTCCGAAATCCTGCATGCAGAACAAATTGCTACCAAAAAGACTGTCCTTAACGTTAAGTCCTTTAAAGAAACTCGATTCAAAGGTTTGAAAGGTTCCTTGGTCAAACACCCACAAAACCAAGTTGAGATCCTATGAGGGAACCAGCGCCCTGCGTGGCGGCTGTAAACGAGTTACCGTGCGAAGGAAGCGCAACACATCCGGATGAGAACCCAAAAGGCTCCTTATGAATCTTTCCAAGAAAACAAGCAATTGCCGCCGCAAGGAGCTGGATGCCAATCCCTTATCAAAATCATTCTGCAAAAACGCCAGCACCTCCGGAACCATCACAGAAGAGGAATTCAGCTTTCTAACTGTATACCACTCTTCAAAAAAACATGCCAGACGCGTATGTAGGCTAGTGAAGTAGATCTCTTGCGCGCATTTAACAAGGCTGAAATGACGGAAGCCGTATAACTCTTGCGCCTCAACCTCACCCTTTCAAGAGCCAAGCCGTAAGAGAGAATCGACTCACTTGAGGCATGCGTAGCGGACCCTGCAACAGAAGGTTGCTCCGATCCGGAAGATGCCATGGCCGGGTCACTAAGAGTCGCACTAGATCTGCATACTTCAGGTGCCTTGGCCAGTCTGGAGCTATGAGGACGTGCTTCAATCCGCTGAGCCACTTGGCCTATCAAGGCCCATGGAGGAAAAACAGAGAATCCCCTCTGTCGGCCATTGTTGCAATAGAGCATCTATGCCCTCCGACATACTCTCTCGTCTTCTGCTGAAGAATCGACTGGCCTTGGCAGATTTGAAGGTTAACATAAGATCCATCAGCGGAGTTCCCCATCTGTGTACTACCCGAGCGTAGACTTCTAAGTGGAGAACCCATTCTCCCGGGTCCACACGAACCTGGCTGAGAATCTGCTGTCACGTTGTCGACCCCCGCGATATGCGCTGCCAATAACGACAGGAGTCAGGGCTCCGCCCAGTGAAATAACTCCTGAGACCGATCCTCGAGTGGAACACTGCCTGTACCGCCCTGCTGATTGAGATAAGCTACTGCCGTCACATTGTCTGACAAGACTCTCACCGACCAGCCTAGAAGCACCTTCTCGAACGCCTGGAGCACCTGAAACACTGCTCTCAATTCTAAGCTGTTGATCGACCAACCGGCCTCCTGTGTGCTCCAAAATCCTTGAGCATAGCGCCCCGCGCAGTGAGCCCCCCAACCTGCCAGACTGGTGTCGGTGAGAGCTGGTATCCACTGCGGAGGCTCGAGGGGCAAGCCCGCAGTCAGGTTCTCCCGACTGAGCCACCATTGAAGTGCGATTTTGACCTCCCATGGACAAGGAAGCCGCTGGGTTAGAGAGCCTGTCTGGTGTGACCACCGACGAAGCACAGCCCTCTGCAATGGCCACATATGAGCTCTTGCCCACGGCACCACCTCCAGAGTGGCCGCCATTGTGCCCAATAACTGAAGGAACTGCCAGACCATCGGGTTCGTGCGCCTTACAAAAGCCCACACCAGACACCGTAGAACCTGCACTCCGGCAGAAAGACTGCCCCTGACTGTGTGTCGAACTAGACTCCTAAGTATTCCAAGTTCTGGGAAGGAGTCAACTGGCTCTTGGCCCGATTGACCAACCAGCCCAGACTCTCTAGAAGCTGCACCACCCGTGCAGTAGCCCATATGCTCTCGCCCCTGGACTTTGCCCTGATTAGCCAGTCGTCAAGATAAGGATGCACTAGCACCCCTTCCTTTCGAAGTGCCACAGCTACAACTACCATGACCTTGGTGAATGTCCACAGCGCCATTGCAAAACCGAATGGTAACGGCAAACTGAAAGTGCCCCATAGGCACCGTGAACCACAGATAATCGCTGATGGTCTGCTCTGATAGGAATGTGTAAATACGCCTCCGTAAGGTCTAGAGATGTTAAGAACTTGCCCTCTCACCGCTACTATCACGGACCGCAACGTTTCCATGCGGAAATGCAGAACCCGAAGGCACCGGTTTAACCCCTTGAGGTCTAGAATTGGGTGCCCGGAGCCATCCTTTTTGGGGACCATGAAATAAAATCGGAGTATTGATCGCCTCAGTACTGGTGTCTGGGAACCGGAACTACCGCCCACAATTGAAGACGAGCGAGGGTCTCTTTTACCGCCAGAATTTTGCCTGGCGCCACGCTGCGGGACTGGACAAAGGTGTTGGTGACCGGTTGCACAAACTCGAGAGAATAACCCGCACGGATGATCTCCAACACCCATTGGTCAGATGTTATATTTATTTATTTACGTTTTCTATACCGTGCTATTCAAAATCAGTGCAGTTTACATATAACAGAACCATATACAAAGCATTCGGGCTGCATTGTATTTACAATGAACAGGACCTATAACTTGGACATAACTGGGGTAACTATCTACAAAGTATATACAATAGTAACATTCTGAACCTCCTAATATTTACATGGAGTGGTGTTAGCTTCAGGAGTGTGTGTTGGGTGTGTTGTTGGCAAGGTCCTATAGCTTGGGGTGTCTGTGCGCTGTCTTCTGGGTAGTACTGCAAGAATAGGTGGTGCTTCAGCGCCTTCCTAAATTGGGCCAGGTCAGTGCTTGCTCTAATGGCTGTCGGGAGGGCATTCCAACATCTGGGTGCATAAAGCATGAACGCCCTGTTGGATGTTGCATTTCGTTATTGCGTTGGATGTTATCAGTTTGACAGCTGCGGGTCTTCTGGATCTGGTCGGAGGTGTGGGATGGATTAGCCCAGTGATGGAGGTAGTAGACTGGTAGGGTAAAATTCCTGTAGCCGACCTCCCACGGGCTGCACCCCTATCTAAACCCTCCTGACTTCACTTTGACTTTTTAAAAGCAGAGGGTGAAGGAGCGGCAAACCCTCTGCCTGCATCCCAGAACCCTCTGAACCTGGGACTCCGAGTGGCGAATCTACCTCTCTGGAAACTTGAGACGCGGGAGGTATGAAAGCGCCGAAAATCTCGTGCCTGGCCACGAGGCGCTGTAGTATTGCGCCCCTGTTTTGGCTTATCCTCTGGTAAATGACCTCCCTTGGACTCACCCAAAATTCTTAACCAAACGGTCAAGGTCTTCCCTGAAAAGGAGTTTCCCTTTAAAGGAAAGCTTACTAAGGCGTGACTTGGAGGAAGTGTCCGCTGCCCAATTTCGCAGCCAGATGACGAGCCGCCACCATAGAGGTCATACTCAGAGCTAAACTGCGAATGCAAGGTAAGCCGCCCCTGATTCTATCTTAGCAATTTCGGACCCCTGCTCAAGAGCCGAACTCTCCAGTTGTTGCAGTCGTTGGGACCAACGTAGGCAAGCTCTAGCCACCCAGGCCCCACAAATAGAAGCCTGCATAGACAGAGCTTTAACATCAAAAGCCTGCTTCAACAGTGTATACAATTTTCTGTCCTGTGCATCCTTTAGTGCCACACTGCCTACTGGTATAGTTATTTTTTTAGGCAGAGCCGCATCCACGCGAGGAGAGTGAAAAACCTCCTGCTCCTGATCCGAGAGAGGGTAAAGATGAGAGAAGGCCCTAGCCCCCCTAAGGCCTGCTTCCGGCAGATCCCACTCATCTTGGATCATCTGTTTAACCACTCGGTGAACAGGAAAAACAGCCTGGGTGCTGCGTACCATTTGGATGAGAGGATCTTCTAGGGTATCTTCATCCACAGGGCGACCAGTTGGCAAATTGAGGGCCTGCATGGACTCTGCAATCAGAGCGGGTAACTCTTCTCTTCGAAATACCCAGACAATGCGTGACTGATCCTCCAGCTCTGGAATTCCACCTTCCTCTCATTCATCAGCCTCCAACTCTGGGTCCTGCTCTAAAATAATCCGACACAGGCCACACAGAAAGGGATGGGTGATCCTCCCCCATTCTGGCCCTCTTAGCTGGAGTGGGCCCAGAAACCTCTCATACCTGAGAGGCAGCCCGTGCTGCTCTAGCCGCTGCCACCAACAGGTCTGGCCTGACCCCCTGCTGGCACAAGCAGAAGGCCTGGTGCAAAAGAACAAAGTCCGCCGAGAAAGCCCCCAGGGACAATTAGCCTGGATTAAGGGAAGTCAAGGGCCCGGAAATGGCTGGGTTCGGCTCAAATGGAGGGGACAGAGTCTCCGAGGGAGAAGAGATTCTCCCGCAGTAATGGGACCCTAGGACACTGGAGGCGTGAGCTCCTTGGCCCTATCCTGAAGTGCTTGCTCCATGCCCACTGCTTCTGATGCGCAGCCATGGCACACTCCTGCGCCTGAGACAGCCTCCCGCCGGGTGCCACAAACTAGGCATTGTGGACGGGCAGGAATTGATGAAAATGCTGCTACACCGGTTCCGCAGTGCTCCAGGAACCCAGCAGAAGAAAAAAAGAACAAACACAAAACACAAACTTAACTCCCCAAGGAAGAAAGCCTACCAAAAATAAGAGAAAATGATTAACTCTTTTTCTTTCAAACTGTCTTCAGCAGCAGGAAATACATACAAAATTAAACAAAACTAAACCAAATTAAATAAAGCCCAAGGACGGCCACCAGTCTGACGCTGCAACGAGGCAGAAAAAATGCGGGAAACAGGCCTGACACGAAACTGTCTCACCAGCCCGCCTTAAAAACCACAAGGAGCACACTGCCGCAGCTAAACACAGTGAAGCCGCTTCAACATTAGTGCCCCCCACAAAAATAAAATCTCCAACCTGATTCCCAGCTTACCTCCGATCGTGGTATATGCACTGGAACGTGAAAGGGCTTGCAGGCAAGATCTCTGCCGTCTCCTGCGCTCAGCCCGCTGCAGGCTTCGGTGCGAAGCAGGGAAGGACAGCAACTGCCAGCTCTGTGCTCTGTAAAGAAATGGCGGCTTCTCACCCGCTGACGGGATCAGGAGCCGCCAAAGCCGCAGAACCGCTGTACCAGTGAAGAAAAACAAAACACTCTTGCCGGTCCTGATGGGATGGGAAGACAGGAAAGGAAATTGAAATTCCCCATAGAAGGTGCTGTCCCGAGTCTGCTTTAACTAATTATACCTTTATTTTTCCTAAATAAACTTAACTGAATCTAAATAATTTTAACAAACCAATGAAACACTCAACAAAAACTCCTTATTTGGTCCTACAGTGAGCCCCAAACCTAGGTTCACACATCCTCCAGCTGCTTGGAGACTGAGTGTACTGGGAGTTCATGGGAGGAGCCAGTGGTATAAGTACTGGTGCTCTCAAGAAGCTGACGTACTCAGTCTCCAAGCTGCTGGAAGAGGTGCACTACCCAGAGGTTCAGGACTGGACTGGAGGGACGATAAGGAACTTTTTCTTTGATGAGCTCAAGCTGGAAATTAGAGAGAGGTGGGGAAATTAAGGATAGGGGGGCAGTTTAACCTGATACAAGTGTGGCTGGGGCATGAATGGTTTAGAGTTGTGAATGTGTATGTTCGAAATGCAATGCAGGGCAATTTATTTCATACAGAGATCAGACTAACTCCTCTTCCTCCTTACTTCTGCTTGAAGGTAAAGGGACCACATATGCCTTTCTCCAGTCCTCTGGGACAACTCCCAACCCTAAAGAAGCATTGAAAAGGTCAGTCAGTGGAGCCGCTAGTGCTAACACATCCCCAATGTTCCTTCAATATTTTCAGATGTATCCCTTATCCAGCCCCATCGCTTTGTCTACTTTTAGTTTAGCTACTTCAAGAGACAAGAATTTGAGGGGGGGGGGGGGGGGAGAGAGGGGTGTGTGAAAGTAAAGTGGGGAAGCTCCTGGCAGAGCAGTTAAGGCAGAGGAGAGACTACGCCCATATAATGGCAGTTAAGGGAGACAAGAGTCAGACCATGACTGGGGATGAGGAGGCTTTTAAGGCTTCCTATGAAAAGCTGTATGAGCAACAAACGCTTTCTCTGCTAGGGTGATTTGGACAGCTACTTTGAGTCTATTCCACCAGAGAAAAAGTAGGGGGCGGAGGCAGCAGAGGGTTTGGATAAGGAGATCTGAGGAAGAGGTGCCATCAGGCCACTTGTTCATTGAAGCTTGATAAAGCTCTGGGGCTCGATAGATTTTCAGCACATTTCTACAAGAGGTATGGTGTGTTGTTGGTGACTGTTGACCACATTTTCAGTCTAGGGAAGGGGTCATTTGGCAGAGACTATGGGCTAGGCAGGTATTTCCCTAATCGTAAAGGAAGGGAAAGAGCTGCTGCTGGTATGCCTCCAATTGCCCCATCCACTCCGGCATCAATGTAAAAACCATTTGGCTATAATTTTGGCCATCCACTTAAACGAAGTGGTGCTAGATTTAGTGCACAAGGACCAGGAAGAGTTCATGCCTGGACGACAGGCTACAAAGTATGTGGAAGATCCTTAATCTTATTTGGCTAGCTAGGCAGAAGGGCGAGCCTGCTTTACTTCTCTCTATGTGGAAAAGGCCTTTGATCAAGTATCCTTGGCTTTTATGTTTAAGGTTTTGAAAAAAAATGGGCATTAAGGAGGGTTTTCAGGGGTGGGTTCATATGCTGTACGCAAACTTTAAAGCCTGTGTTAAAGTGAATGGGGTGGGGAGTATTCAAAATTGTTTACGTTGGGTAGGGGAACAAGGCAAGGCACCCTTTGTTCCCCTTGCTTTTTGCACTATTAATAGAGCTCCCTGTGGAGCATATTAGAAAGAGTATGGATATCAGGGTTATCCGGGTGGGTGAGCAGAAGAGCAGAACCGCTATCTGGGGACGGTATTTCCCGTTCGACCACAGGTTTCATTGCCGTTATGTAGGAACTTTGAGAATATGGGAGATACTTCTGGATGTCACTTGACTTGGGGGAAAATCAGACAACTTTTAACCTGACTGTCCCAGGCATGATGGAAGGTCAATTGAGGGATTGGTGGCCCTTTAGATGGGCCAAAAAAAAGAACACAAATCAGATATCTAGAGGTCCAGATAAACATGGATTATGGGGAGTTCAAGCTCTGATTTGAATTATAAGGGAGTTAAGAGATGGAAAGTATGCTGGGGCAGTGGGGACACAAGGTATTATTCTTAGTTGGGCTGAATTGCAAACATTAAAATATTAGTTCCCAAATTTCTTTACCTATTCCAGGCGCTCCCAGTGTTGATTCCAGATACTGTTTTGAAGACTGAGGAAGAAGTTTGAGTATTTTATAAGTGAAAAGGTAGACCTCCCAGGGCCTCGGGTGATTTTGCAGCGAGATAGGGGGGATGGGATCTGTCCTTGGTCCGATTCTTTTTAACATCTTTGTTAGTGATATTGTGGAAGGACTATCAGGTAAGGTTTGCTTGTTTGCAGATGATACTAAAATCTGCAATAGATTAGACATCCAGGAAGGTGTAGATAACATGAGGAAGGATCTAGCTAAGCTTGAAGAATAAATCTCAGCTGCCAAATTCTAGACCAATGTTAAAAAATGCAGGGTCATGCATTTGGGCTGTAGCAATCCAAGGGAGCAATATAGTATAGAGGGTGAACTACTTCTGTCCACCGAAGAAGAGCGGAACCTAGGTGTGATCGAGTCTGATACTCTTAAAAGTAGCTAAAGAGGTAGAAAAGGCAACAGCAAAAGCTAGAAGGATGCTTGGGTGCATAGGGAGAGGAATAGTCTAGCAGAAGAAAGGAGGTGATAGTGTCTATGTATAAGTCTTTGGTGTGACCTCATTTGGACCTCATGTGTTCAATTCTGGAGACTGCACCTTCTAAAGGATATGAACAGGTTGGAGTCTGTACAGAGGGTGGCTACTAAAATGGTCAGTGATCTTCATTATAAAGCATATGAAGACAGACTTAAGAATCTTCATATGTATACTTAAGAGGAAAGGCAGAATAGAGGTGATATGACTGATGCGTTTAAATACCTCCATGGCATAAATGCACAGGAGAGCCTCTTTAGATTGAAAGCAAGCTCTGCTAGGAGGGGACATAGGATGAGGGTGAAAGGGGATAGACTCAGGTGTAATGTGGGATTTTTTTTTTTTTTTTAAACAGAAAAAGAGTGGTATAGTCTCCCAGTGGAGGTGGTTAAGATGAGGACATAAAAGCATGGGACAAACAGAGGATCTCTAAAGGGAAAAGGGGCACTGTTGCAATGATTGATATGGAAGGGCAGACTAGATAGAAACACAAACATGATGGCAGAAACAGACCACATGCCTATCTACAAAAATATTATAGAGCAGCATATTTGAAGGGGATATACTCATGGTTTCTGGATGAGGAGAAATAGTGGGTAGAAAGAGGGCCAGTCTTGGAGGTGCCCATTTTGATGATATGTTTTGAATATCAAAGGAGCAGATGCAGGGAAGCCCCTGTGCACACTGCATGTTGGATGTGTGGCATCAGTGCAAGAAAGATTTGGTGGCAGAAAAGATAGTATCCTCATTGGATTACGATATGATTGTGTTTTAGGAAAGGGGGAGGTCCAAATGATCAGATTTTGGACAGGTGGGAAAGAAAAGGGCTGGAGGAGCTGATGAAGTTCCAGCAGGGCAAGATTCTACCTTTTGAGGTGCTAAGGTAGATTTATCGGTTGCCAGTAAAAATATATCTATATCTATCTATATCATCATTATCTACAGGTGCACCATTTCCTGCACCAAAACAGGGGTTAGCAGGGTTTTGGGTAAAGAGAGATCATGGTTTGAAGTGCTGTGCTTGGGAGTTTTAGGGAAGAAGGGGATGTTGCCTAAATTGTATTAGGGTATTAAACAAAGAGAGCCCAGGGAAAGCAAGCTATCTGCTTAAGTGGGAAACAAATCTTGGGGAAACTTGGGATGAAGAAGACTAGATGAAAATTATCCAGGGGATATCTAAGTTATCCATTGCTGCTCATATAGTAACACAGTAGATGACGGCAGATAAAGACCAGCATGGTCCATCTAGTCTGCCCAGCAAGATGGCAAGAGTAGGTGCACCTGTTGCTCTGAGCAGGCCACACCTCCCCATGTCTTTGTTTAGGGGTGAACCCACCACTCCATGTAGGACACTATTTGTTGAGACATTAAATGGTTCAGAAGTTATATGTTTCAGTTTATTTTGTTTTTATCCTGTTGCTGTAAAGGGATCCACTGTGTTTGTCCCATGCCGTTTTGAATTCCGTCACCGTGTTTGCCCTCACCACTTCCATCGGAAGGGCATTCCAAGCATCCACAACCCTTTCAGTGAAAAAATATTTCCTGACATTGCCTTTCAATTTACCACTTTGTAGCTTCATGTTATGCCCTCTAGTTTTACAGCTTCCCCCATCTTTGGAAGAGGTTTGTTCGTTCATCATTACTCTAAGTATTTAAAGGTCTGAATCATATCTCCCGTGTCCCTCCTCTCCTCCAAAAGTGTACATATTTAGGTCTTCAAGTCTCTTCTGATACGGCTTCTGACGTAGGCTCCAAATCATTTTGGTCACCTTCCTATGAACAGTTTCCAGTCTTTTTACATCTTTTGCAAGATATGGTCTCCAAAACTGAACACAATATTCCAAGTGAGGCCTCACCAGTGACTTGTACAGTGGCATAAGTACCTCTTCCTTTCTGCTGGTAATCCCTCTTTGTATGCAGCCCAACATCCTCCTGGCTTTTGCCACCACCTTGTTGTACTGTTTTGCCACCTTGAGATCATCAGAGATAATCACACCAAGGTCTTTCTCCTGAACCGTGCACACCAACCTCTCGCCCCCTATCGCATTCATTTCCCTTGGGTTTCTGCTACCCAAGTGCATGACACTGCACTTTTTCGCATTAAATCGTAGTTGCCAAGCATTAGACCAGTCTTCCAGCTTTTTTAGATCTTTCCTCATGTTAACCACTCCCTCGGGGGAGTCCACTCTGTTGCAAATTTGTGTCACCTGCAAAAAGACAGACTTTTCCATTCAGTCCTTCAGCAATATCACTCACAAATACATTGAACAGTGCCGGGCCCAGGACCGAACCCTTGGGCACCCCGCTAAACATCTTCCTTTCATCCAAGTGAGCTCCATGTACCATCACCTTCTGTTGTCTGTCAGTCAACCAATTTCTAATCCAGGTTACCATCTTGGGACCCATCCCCAAGCTACTGAGTATATCGACAAGCCTCCTATGAGGAACAGTAGCAAAGGCTTTGCTGAAATCCAGGTAGATGACATCCATTGCATGCCCCTGATCTAGTTCCTTGGTCACCCAGTCAAAGAACTCAATCAGATTTGTTTGGCAAGACCGTCCTTCGATAAAGCACAGTTACTTACCTGTAACAGGTGATCTCTGGGAACAGCAGGAATAAGTCTTCACATATGGGTACGTTGGTACCGACGGAGCCTGCACGGGAACACTCCCCAGAGTCCAATCAGAAAGCTTTTGGTAGCATCCCTTAGCGCCTGCCTTCCCAACTGTCTCTCCTCAGTTGAGTTGTATAGCAGAGAGAGAGAGAGAGAGAGAGAGAGAGAGAGAGAGAGAGAGAGAGAGAGAGAGAGAGAGAGAGAGAGAGAGAGAGAGAGAGAGAGAGAGAGAGAGAGAGAGAGAGAGAGAGACAACTCCTAGGGGAGGTGGGTGGGTTGTGAAGACTTATTCCTGCTGTTTCCAGAGATCACCTGTTACAGGTAAGTAACTGTGCTATCTCCAGAAATGAGTCTTCACCACTGTTCCCTCTAAGCTGTGCGCATGTGCAAGCGCACACACTTTACAACAGAGCGCACAAAAATTACAGCTCTGATTCTGATAGAGAACACAGACGTCTTAAAATTTAAACGTTATGATTGTAATTACTAGAAATTTCCCACTTCATTTAGTAATCGTCTATTTTCATTTAATTTGATTAAAATCAATGTGGTGTACATACTGTATTCTGACGTGTAGTCAACTTTTAAAGTATATAACTCCGAGTGTCGTTATGTGGCGCACAAAAATTTAAACCTTCCTTCAAAAGCTGCACACAGCTGATATTTTATGCGCACACAGCCTACAGAAAATTAGAGGGAACATTGGTCTTCACATATGGGGACTCCCAAGCTAAGATGCCTGGAGCCCCAGCATGTTGGAGATTGAAACATGCTACACCTCATATGGCCAGGCATCCTGAGGATGGAGGGTAGGAGTTGAAAAAGAGAGGAGCTGTAAAAAACAGCTAACCTAAGATAGGACTACAGGCAAGGAGTCCTTGTATGTATGATAATTATCATGAAATATATTGAAATGAACAATCACAATATGGACCTCACCTACTGGATTGCAGGAAGTAGAGAGGCTGATGGAGTCTACTGGGGATCCAGTAGAGGAATCTTCAAGGTGACCTCACTGAAGTGAAGGTGAAGGTCAAAATCTGGAAGTGACAGGAGACCCCAGGATTCAACTGGGGTAGTACAAAAACGGTAGGTGTTTAGTGGGAAGCTTTATGGAAAAAGCTGAAAACTCTTTTGGCTACAGAGTTACTCACAGTTAGGAGCAAAAGAGGAAGACTGACCGATTTGGACAAACTGGCCTAGTCCTTGAGGGAAGAAGGGGTATGGGAAAAACCCCGTATTCCCAAATAAAGGACAGATGTCTGATGAGTTGGAACCTCAGATCTACTGAAGATCCACCATGTCTTTCCTAACTGGTGAGAGGTAGGAAGATATTGGAGCATGGAGCTCCAGGGATACCTAAACCTAGGGTTATGGTAGGAGCTGTCAGTACCACAGCAGGGGTTGCGTGCATAATACTCCAAACATACTGTGGAACAGTATGAACATGTGCAAAGCCCACTGTCTGGAACATATAGGAAGGTAAAACCTTTATGAGCATAGACAATTAGAGAGATGAGTATGTAAATACATATCTACCTATAACGAAGCATCTCAACAGATACACACACACACATATCTATATCTATATATCTCTCTCTATATATATATATGTATCTATCTCTCTATATATATATCTCTATCTATAGTGAGATCTAGAGGGGCATAACATATGCACACGCAGCTGACATATGCATCTATAGAGATGTATATACATATATGAATATATAGGTCTAAAGATAAAGGTCTGCAATTAAGCAGATAGAGATATGCCCATAAGAACATTCACATGGGAGATGTGAAGAGGAAAGATTCATCCGATAACAAGAAGGTGGAACCTACTTGAGAAGATATATAGAGAATCTATTCCCCCTGGTTATGATGGTGCAGGAATGCTATCCAGTGAATAACCAGGATGGGTGCGTGAAAAAACAGAGGATAATATCAGTCTGTAAACAGCAAGTCCTGAGTCCTGTAGAACTCCAGCATGGTAAATGGACAGAAAACGCATAGGATGAGATACCAGGTTGACCCACTTGAGGGACAAAAAGGGGTATCATGCATTTTTTAGTTAAATATGTGCTGTCCATGAAGGATTAGGATACCATGAGGACAAGCTGCAAGGAAAAAAAAGAGCATATTCCCTGTAGGAATTGGACAACTCTTTAGACTGTCACGTAGAGAAGGCTTATGTCCTTTAAATTAAAAGGAGATAGTAGGGTGTGAAGAACCCTCACAGTCATGGGGAATGACTGAGGAAGCCTTTTTCAACCATATAGGATAGTCATTAGAGAAAAAACCCCATGCTCTCTAGCAAGGGCCCATAGTGGAAAGCTTCTCTGTAGGATTGCAGAGAGCATTATGCAGGAGAATTGGGAGATAGAACTGGCTGTTGGAAAAAACCAGCAGCCACGTCAACTATGCTGCCAAACCCAAAGGAATTGGAGATGGCAAGAATAGAAGATAGTGTGATAAGCCTGAAGTGATAAGGATTATCCAAGAAAGATGTATGCACTGTCTTGGAATCACTACTAAGGCCAGACAGAAAGTAGTGGAGGACAAGACTGGAAACTTGTGGAAAAGTACCAGTAGTCCAATCACTGGAACTCCTGCATGGGCAGCTGCTGAATAAGACAGCAGAGAGAATATTTCTGTGTAAAACAGAAAGAACAGACAGAACAAGAGAAAAAATTCCTGTCCCTGTCTGATGAGCTGCCCAGGCAAAGGAGGGAGTTTACTCAAGAGAAAAAAAACTCCACACTGGAATGGAAAGAAAGACTAGAAAGGCTAAAGAAGCCCTCCAGTGGTATGGTACCACTCTTACAGGGGAAACCCTGGATAAGAGGGTAGAGAAACAGGAGCTGAAAGGTGACTTACCATATGGTAAGTCTGTGGAAGGAAAAAATTCATGTTGGTACAGAAAACTATCATGGGATAGTTGTTAAACCTCTCTTCTGGGCAGGAAGAAGAGGAGAAACCTGTGACCCATAGACATGAATATCCTGACAGCTCAGCATACCTAGGAGCAACTGGATGTCCTGAGGAAAGGAATCCATGTGTAGAGTTTTGAATGAACAACAGTGGAAAACGTCTGCTGAGAAGAAGTCAACTGTAGGTTGTAAACTCCAAGAGGCAGAAAACAGATTAATCAGAACACTATGGTTGCTGGGTTTGTTTAGCCTGGCGAGAATTTGGATTCTTCAGACCAGGGCAATGTTTCCCCTGTTTGGGAACATCTGTATGATGGGCAGGAGAAGAGTAAAACCTTCTCCTAGGGAAAGAAGGTTTGGTAGGGCATTTCCTACCTACTGGGGAAGGAGAAGGCTTAGAATAGCCTTCAGAAACAGGGAAGTCAGTGGACCACTGAGCAACCTGATGTAAAGACTCCTTATTGAAGAGATTTTGTCCAGTGCAAGGAGTATTACCCAGTCTTTGTTGTGCCCATTTGTTTAAGTCTGAAGCTTGGAGCCAGGCTCTACGTCGTGCCCCTATGGCTATAGCAGAAGTTCTGCTAACAGACTCAAAAGAGTCTAGGGAAGCACGAGTAAGAAACCAAGAGATACTTTGAATATGACTAAGTAGTAAGGAATAGTCTGCAGTCTTGGGCTCTGAAAGAAAAGGAGTCAAAAGATATAACTTCTTTGTGACCTCCTGAAGAGATAGACTCATAAAAATTATATGAGAGAATCCTTGCTGACAGCATGGATGTCTGGAAGGTTTGACGTCCAAAGGCATCTAGTGTCCTAGACTCACGACCTGGTGGGTAAGAAGAGTGCTTCTTCTTACTTTTCACCTCTCTCATTGCTGATTCAACCACAAAGGAATGATGGGGAAGCTGAGTCTTTTGAAACCCTGGAGAGGGGGGCACCTGATACAGAAGATCAGTTGCTCTAGAAGGTGAGGGTACCTTTAAAGGTGCTTCCCACATTCTTAGAAGAAGATCCTGCAAGGAATGATGTAAAGGAAGCATTATGTTTTCCTTTTCTTCAGTAGAAACAGAGCCTTGTGTAGGATCATGGCCAGGGATAGGAATAGCAAGAGATCTTGCCATATCCAGGAGGAAATTCTGAAAAGAAGGATCTCCAAAAAGAACCCTCCCTGGACAGGCTAGACCTGAAGAACTAGCCTGGGCACCGGAGGATCTACTTGAGTATAAAGGAATATAAGATCCTGCACGGTGCAAAAAAGGATCCTTAAGGGATGGATGCTGGTACTGGAGGTCAGGACCTGTGACAGTCAGTACTGCATCGTCCATGCCAGGTATCGACTCCAAACTTGGTATAGAAAGGAGCGACCCTGGTGAAAGAAGCATGGAAGGAGCCTGCCCCGATGCTACTGCGGATGCTGGTACCGATACCGGTAGCAATGTCGGAATCGAAGGCGACACCGGAGCAGTCATCGGTGGCATTTCAATTGGTACCGAGGTAACCGAACACCTTTGGTAATCACCCTTGGTACTGAGCGTCTGGTACCGAGACATGTCGGTACCCAGTCTTCCAGACTAGAGATCGATTCCAGACTCGGCATCGAAGGAAGCGAGTCTATCGATGCATGTCTAGAGGGTACCGACGTCTGTGGTAGTATCGGCGTCGATGCCGATACTGGAAAGTCAATCTGGAGCATATCCACCGGTCCCGAAGGTACCGAGAAAGCCAGATGACGATCCCTGGTGAGGAGTGTAACATCCAACACCAGTGCCGATGCTGGGGTATCGGTACCGCTCGAAGTGGATGCCACCACCGAGCACGGCTCAGGTATATTCTGTGAGGGGTGAGCCCCAGGAACAACCTGAAACCCCTCACAGGCTTTGGAGGCCGAAGACTCCCGCCGGGGTTTTGAAGCCAAAGGACCCTCGAGGGTAAGGCCGGAGCCGTCTTCATGCTGTGCATGAGACCTACCCATCGAGGGTTGGCTAGTCTTAACAGACTGTTTGTGGGTTACCTGATCCTGTGTAGAAGAAGAAACGGTCGGTGCCCTGACACTGGAAGGGAACCTGGTATCGAGGGAAACTCGATGTTGAAAATCTCTTCTCACAATACTGCGGCCCGAGGGCTCCGGAGGAAAACGGTCAGGACCCAAACAGGTTAGACACCACAGCTTAAACATTTCTTTGAGAAAGAGGCTGGCGGTTCCATGAGGGACATGGACAGGCCTAGAAGGCCTAAAAAAAAATTAAGACAAAAAACTGAGGGAAATATTCCCTGAATTTCAGAAAAAGAAAAAAGAAACACCGGCAGTACCGGTGGAGTCGGGGAGACAGCCGCGACCACAAGAAAAACAAAAGAATTAAAGAAGAATTTTCTGCGGTGACAGGACGACATCCTGCCGGCTCCGTGGAAAAACGAAAACTGAGGAGAGACAGTTGGAAAGGCAGCACGCAGGCGCTGAGGGATGCTCCCAAAAGCTTTCTGATTGGACGCTGGGGAGCGTTCCCGCGCAGGCTCTATCGGTACCGACGTACCCATATGTGAAGACTCATTCCTGCTTGTTCCTGGAGATAACCATGTTGCCTCGGATCCTGTTTTTGAGAAAGTTCACTATTCGCTCTTTCAGGAGCGCCATCATTAGTTTTCCCGCCACCGAGGTAAGGCTCACGGGCTTGTAGTTTGACACTTCTTCCCTCTCTCCACTTTTATGTAGAGGTACGACAGCCATTCTCCAGTCCTGAGGAACCTCTCCTGTTTCCAAGGATCTGTTGAAGACATCCTTTAACGGTCCTGCAAGAACCTCTGAGCTTTTTCAGTATCATGGGATGTATCCCAACCGATCCCATGGCTTCGTCCACTTTCAGTTTAGCAAGTTTTTCTAACACCTCATCTTCTGTGAATGGTGTGGTATCTACTTCATTCCCATTTTTATATTTGGGAATCACAGCTGGTCCATCTCCAGGATTTTCTTTAGTAAAAACAGAGCAGAAGTATTTGTTTAGCAATTTCGCTTTTTCAATGTCATTTTCCACGAGTCTTTTCCCAGCACTTCTGAGTCCTGTAATTCCAACTCTGATCTTCTTCCTTTCCCAAATATACCTGAAGAAAGTTCGCCACCCTTAACATCTTTAGCCATCTTTTCCTCTGCCTTTGATTTTGCATCCTTATTTCGCTTGATTCAGAGTTTGATCCTGCATTTATTTCTGTGTTCTTCTGTTTGCAAGCTTTTGAATTTTGCGAAAGCTGTGTTTTTTGCCTTTGAGCAGCCACTTTTGGAAAACCAAATAGGTTTCCTTCTCCTCTTGTTTTTATTTACTTTTCTTACATATTTATCTGTTGCCCCCTTTAGTTTAGCCAATTGCAATTCCACTTCCCTTATCTCCTTCCACCCCGTCATCTCCTCCTTTAGGTACTCAACCATTTTATTGAAGTCAGTGTTTTTGAAGTTTAGGACTTTGAGCTTGCTATGATTGGCCTGTACCATGGCTTTTATCTCAAACAACACTATGTGATGATCACTGTTGCTCACAGGGGCACTCATGCAGACATTGGACACGCTATCACCGTTGGTGAGCACTAAATACAGCATTGAGCTTTCCCTGGTTGGTTCCATCACCATTTTGTCTAAGCAATGCATCTTGGAGAGCATCCACAATTTTTTTGCTTCTTTCCAGATGTGCAGAAGGAGTAATCCAATCCACATCAGGTAGATTAAAGTCACCCAATATGATCACTTCCCCCTTTGTGGCTATCTTGGCAATATCTATAATCAATTTGTTATCTCTCTTCAATTTGAGTCAGAGGTCTGTAGACTACAGCAGTATGGATGACAGTGCTATCTCCTCTTTCCAATGCAAGCCAGAGCACTTCTTATTTTCCCCATGTCCCCTGCATTTCAGTAGCTTTAATATTGCTTTTGACATACAAGGCTACTCCTCCTTTTCCTTTTCTGAATAGACTATAGCCAGCTATGGCTATATCCCAATCATTCAAGTCATTAAACCATGTTTCTGTAATGGCCACAATGTTCAAACCCATTTCCGCCATTAGGGCTTCCAGGTCCGGAACTTTGTTGGCTAAGCTTCGAGCATTTGTGCTCATTGCTTTCCAACATTTACCTGGCTTGTGTGTATTTTGCATCGATTTTGTTCTGCCCACTTCTTCCCACTTGTTTTTGATGTGTGGTTTAAAAGTGTGGCTGTTTCTGATGTTATTCTGCTTTTGCAGGGGGTGGCTTGCAGATCTTGACCTTCCACATCCGTCGCCCCCTTTTCCTAGTTTAAATGCATAGCCACATACTGCCTGAATTTTTCACTTAGGATTCTTTTCCCTGCAACAGAGAGATGTAGTCCATCAGCACAGTATAGTTTCTTGTTGGTCCATCTGTTTTCCCAGTCGCCAATAAATCTGAATCCTTCTTGTTTGCAACAGGTCTGGAGCCATGTATTAAAGCTGTTAATGCGATGCAGCCTTTTTGTCCCCTTACCAAGAACAGGTAGAACTTCTGAGAATGCAACAGTGTTAACAATGGGCTTGAGTTTCTCTCCCAGAGATTGGAAGTCCTTATGGACTGTAGAGGCACTGTTTCTAGCCAGGTCATTTATGCCCAAGTGGATGACCAAGTTTGGAGTGTTTACTTTTTTCGCTAAAAACTTGGTTTGTATTCCTGCTGGCTGAAGAGCCTGGTAAGCACATGACTATCTTCTCTCCCAAGTTGGTGCCTCTAATGATGGAATCTCCAAGTAATAGTAGTTTTCTGTTTGGTGAGGTTTTCTTCATATTTGGTGCTTTAGCAGGAGATTGGGCATTGTCTGACTCATCTAAGGGCCCTTCAGTTTCTTTGGATTGGGCATCCTCATTAGCCAAGGCAGAGAAGGCATTGTGCAGGGATATCTCTTGATGTATAGGATGTCTCTGCGTTACAGGTCGCAATCTACCTGAACCCACTGTGATCCATTTGTTCCTGGGGTGTTTGATTCTTTGTGGGAGCGGTGGTGGACCTTGTTCAGTTTTTCTGTCATCATGTTTCTATGTTTCTATATCCTAGAAGAGGTGTGCTTCATTGCAGCCAGTTCCTCCCTCAGTAGAGTCACTTCTTTATGCATGGCAGTTAGGTCTTTCTTTAGTAGAATCAGCTCTTCATGCATGGCAGCTGACTTGAGTCACATAGGACAAGCTCTTAGGCTCCAAATGATTCGTCTTGGAATGAAAGTACCAGTTATTGCACTGAATACATGACATGTTGATTAAGCAGTCCCAGAAGAGGAAGGAAAAAGAAAAGATGAAGATGTGGGCTTTAACCCAAGTTAGGAAGGATAGATGGCACGTGTGTGACCACTAAATAGGCAATGTAGCCCCTGGGGTGGGTGGGGTGAGGGGTAGGGTTGGGAGGAACCTAAGTGTCTCTGGCCAGTAGGCTGATCCTGAACTGTGGACACACACAATGGAGTAGGTAAGGGAACCCACCAATAAGGACAAATAGATAAATAGAAAATAAAGTTTTATTTAGGTGGTATCTCATGCTCGAAAAATTGCCTAAGGCGGGTGTGGTAAATAAGAGTACTTGTTGACATAGATGTGGGAAGGTGGGTACTTTCTTGCATATGTGATGGGAATGCCAGGAAGTTAAATGGTATTGGGAGGGTGTGGCGAGTATGATGAAAGTCTTAGGATTTGTCCCAATGCTGCATCCGGCAACTTTCTTGCTTCATAAGCAAGAGCAAGCACAGACAGCCTAGTTACTCACCTGTAACAGGTGTTCTCCGGGGACAGCAGGAATCAGTCCTCACATATGGGTGACACTGGCACCGATGGAGCCCTCGTGTAAGCATCCCCCCAGCTTTCAAAGAAAGCCTTTGGGAGATGCCACCAAGCATGCGTGGTCCCCTTCCCACCCAAGTGTGCCATCTTGCTCAGTCAGATGACATAGCTAAAAAGATGGAAAACACAAAACAGAGGATGATAAAGCAGCAACTCCAAGAGAAAGAGGGAGGGATGTGAGGACTGATTCCTGCTGTCCCCGGAGAACATCTGCTACAGGTGAGCAACTATGCTTTCTCCGGGAACAAGCAGGAAGTCCGTCCTCACATATGGGACCTCCCCAGCTACAGGCTACCGAAAGCCTATAGCAAAAAAACAGGACTCCCCTGAGGGGAGCCACAAGCAGTAGCAATTTGGTCCATGTCCACAGACCACAGTAGGACCCCTGTGTCTGATGAACTAGAACTCCGGTAGCCTGAACACAGAAGGGTCGGAGGGTAGGAGTTGCCTAGACCCCGAAAAGGCTACGGAGCACAGCCTGGACAAAGGCACTGTCCCATCAGGACTCTTTCCAAGCAGTAATGAGCTGTGAAGCTATGGACTGAAGACCAGGTGGTGGCCCGGCATATGTCCACCATCGGGACAGAGCGCAATTTTGCCATCAAAGCCGCCATGGCCCTGAAAAGCCCTCCAGCAGGAGCCCAGCCTGCTCATAAGCGAGGGTGATACAGTCCCCCACCCAGGTGGCAGGCGTATACTTAGTCACCGCCTTCCCCAGCCTACTGGGGGTCATAGGAGATAAACAGCTGAGAAGCTTTGCAGTGGCCTTGAGTGCGTTGGGTATAGAAGGACAAGGCCCTCTTGAAGTCCAAGGTGTGAAAAGACTGTCTCCGCCCAAATGGAGTGAGGTCTTGGAAAGAAGGTAGGAAGCACCACTTCCTTCGGCAGGAATTTGGGGTCCATGCGAAGCACCACTCTGTTCTTGTAGAACCTGGTATAAGGCACCTCCATCACAAGGGCTTGGAGCTTGCTAACTCTGCGAGGAAAACCACCTTCCACGAGAGGTAGCGAAGGTGGCAGGTAGCCAGAGGCTCAAAGGGTGGGAGAGCTGCCCCAACACCATGTTGAAGGTCCTATTCAGTTGCCGGAGGGTGAATCAGGGGCTTAGATAGGAGAAGGCCCCTAAGGTAATGGGTCACTAAAAGGTTGGACCCAGTGGGGCTTACCATCTACCGGACGGTGGAGCGCCGTCAGAGCACTAAGGTGCACCCGAACAGAGTTAGACTTGAGCCCAGACTGAGAAAGGTGGAGAAAGAGTATTTACTTACCTGTAACAGGAGCAGCAGGAATCAGTCCTCACATATGGGTGACATCGACGTCAATGGAGCCCTTGCAGAGCATTTCCCCAGCTTTCTATGAAAGCATTTGGGAATACTGCACACATGCGCGGTCCCCTTCCCGCCTAAAAGGTGCCATCTTGCTCAGTCAAATGACATAGTTTATTTTACATTTTGTGTGCTGTTTTTAGCTATGTACAACTGCATCTCCCAGGGGAGGAGGGAGGGTTGTGAGGACTGATTCCTGCTGCTCCTGGAGAACACCTGTTACAGGTGAGTAACTACTCTTTCTCCAGGACAAAACAGGAAGTCAGTCCTCACATATGGGTGACTCCCTAGCTCTGGGCTACCAAGGAACCCAGGCTGAACAAGTGAACTCCCTCTAGTCCCAGCATCAAAGAAAGGCTTTTCACTGAAAGAACCTCCACCAGTAGCCCAACGTAGGGCTGGAGGGCAGGAGTTGCCTAAACCTCAAAGAGATTCCGGAGTACTGCCTGGCCAAAAGCACTGTCCCTACGGGACTCCCTCTCCAGGCAGTAATGGGCCGCAAAAGTCTGGCTTGAGGACCAAGTTGCAGCCCTGCAGATGTCTGCCAACGGTACAGAGCGGAGATGAGCTACTGAGGCAGCCATTGCCCTGACACGATGAGCCGTGACCCGACCCCGCAAGGGAAGGCCAGCTGCCTTGTAAGCCCAGGTGATACAGTCAGTCACCCAAATGGACAAGGTACGCTTGGACACAGCTAACCCCAAATTATTAGGGTCAAACGATATGAAGAGCTGAGTAGCCCTTCTATGTCCCTGCGCACGATCAAGGTAGAAGGATAAGGCCCTCCTATAGTCCAGGGTATGCAGGACTGCTTCAGCTTGGCTTGCATGAGGCCTAAGGAAGAATGTTGGAAGAACCACCTCCTGGTTGAGGAGGAAAGAGGAGACAACCTTTGGAAGGAACTTTGGATGAGTCTGAAGGACTACCCTGTTCCTATAGAAGCGAGTGTAAGGCTTGTCACAGACCAGGGCCTGAAGCTCACTTACTCGCCTGGCCGAGGTTAGGGCTACCAGGAAGAGCGTCTTCCAGGATAGGAAGTGGAGAGGACAAGTAGCCATCGGCTCAAAAGGTGGGCGAGTCAGCTGCTGCAAGACCACATTCAACTCCCACTTAGGGGCTGGAGGACAGACAGGAGGTTTGAGCAAGAGCAAACCTGAGAAACCGGGACACCAAGGGGTGAACCGACAGTGTCCTTCCACCAGTGAGTGGTGAGCTGCTAGAGCTGAGAGGTGGACCCGAACAGAATTGGACTTAAGGCCCTGATTGGATAAGTGCAGCAGGTACTGAAGCACCACTGGTACAGCACAGGAGAAAGGATCTTCTGTACGCAGCTGACACCACAGAGAAAACCTCTTCCATTTCAGGGCATAGGTTTTTCTAGTGGACTGCTTCCTAGAGGCCAGGACGACCTCCTCAACTTCCTAAGAGAGGCCCCAGGGAGCCAAAACTACCCTTGCAGCTTCCAGGCCATCAAATTGAGAGATTTGAGGTTGGGATGCAGAAGAGACCCCTGGTCCTGAGAGAGAAGGTCGGGTTGCAACCCCAGAGGGAGTGGAGTGTCCACTGCCAGTTGAAGAAGAAGTGGGAACTAAGGTTGCCTCGGCCACCTGGGGGCTACCAGAAGGACCGAGGCCTTGTCCTGTAGAATCTTGAACAGGGTTCGGGCCACCAGAGGCGTGGGAGGAAACGCATACAGAAGGCCTTGGGACCAGGAAATCAGAAAAGCATCTGCCGCTAGCCGCAGAGAATGCGGTTGCCTGGAGCAGAACCTGGGCAGCTGTCTGTTCAGGGGACTGGCAAATAGATCTATGGATGGAAGTCCCCATCTCAGGAAAATCTTCTGAACAACCAAGGGATGAAGTTGCCATTCGTGGGGCTGCAGAATCCTGCTCAACCTGTCTGCCAGGTAATTTTTCTGGCCAGAAAGATAAACCGCCCTGAGAAACATGTTGCGCCTGAGCGCAAACAAGCAAAGGTCCTGCGCCTCCTGACAAAAGGAGCCTGGACCCAGTGCCGCCCTGTTTGTTCACATAAAACATGGCTACCTGATTGTCTGTTTGTACTAAGACTGGTGGGCTAGGGTTTGAGAGAAAGTCTTGAGGGCTAAGCGAATAGCCCGCAGTTCCAGTAGATTGATTTACTGCTGGGCCTCCCAGGGAGACCACAGGCCCTGGGTGCACTTGCCCAGACACTGCTCCCAGCCCTGTAGGGAGGCATCGGTGGTCAACACCACTGTGAACCCATGTGGCTGAAAAGGCATCCCTTTCAGTAAGTTGGGGGGATGCAGTCACCAACGTAGGGAGTGCAGGAATGGTCTGGACACCCTTATTTTGTCACCGAGGCTCCCTGTGGCCTGCGACCACTGAGTTCTGAGGCACCACTGTGAAGGCCTCATATGGAGCCAGGCATTGGGGGTCACATGTACCGTCGAAGCCATGTGGCCAAGAAGCCTCAGGCAGAGTCTGGCGGAGACCAGTGACCTGCTGAGAAACTGGTTTGCCAAGATTATCAGTCTTTGGGCTCTGTCCTCTGGCAAGAAAGCTTTTGACTGCAGAGAGTCTAGCCTTGCTCCTATGAACTCCAAGTTTTGGGAGGGGAGCAAAGTGGACTTTGCGAAGTTTATGACAAACCCCAGGTGTTGGAGTAGGGAAATCGTATGGAGGATGGCTTGCCTGGTCTCCTGGCACATCTGACCCCTGAAGAGCCAGTTGTCCAGATAGGGGAAGACAAAAGATACCCCGATTCCTCAAGTAGGCCGCCACCACTGCCAGGTATTTGGTAAAGACCCTGGGAGCGGAGGTGAGGCCAAATGGCAGCACTCTGTACTGATAATTGTTTCCTCCCACAATGAACCCGAGGTACTTTCTGTGGTCTGGATGAATGAGGATGTGAGTGTATGCATCCTTTAGATCTAAAGTGCATAGCCAATCTTCCTGCTGGAGGTAGGGCAGAAGTGTTCCAAGAGTAAGCATCTTGAACTTCTCCTTCTCTAAGAACTTGTTGAGATTTCTGAGGTTGAGAATAGGCCTGAGGTCCCCTGTTCTCTTTGGTACTAGGAAGTACCTGGAGTAGAAACCGTGACTTTGTAGGTGGGGAGGCACAGGCTCCACTGCCTTGTCTCGCAACAGACCCTGAAGCTCCTGCAGGAGGGCTTGGAGGCTCTCCTGGAAAGTAGGGAGGAGGCAACTGATGAAAATGAAGCATGTAGCCCTTGCGGACTATGCTTAAGACCCAATTGTCTCCTGTGATGGGTGGCCACCGGTGGGCAAACAGGGCTAGTTGACCTCCTGTACAGGCATGGGACAGCAGAGACGGAGAGGCTATGCCTTGGGAGTCAAAAACCCCCACCCTGCTGAGTGGAAGCAGGAGCCGGAGGCTTGGGGGCCTTCTGCCTATGGGGCTGATGTCCCTGCCCCTTGGCCTGCTGACCCTGTGGGGGAGCGGGGGAGGCCTGGTAAGGTGGGAACTGTTTGTAGGCAGTCGCCTTCCTCGGGTAAAAGGACTTCTTACCCGAGCCCGTCTTCTTATCTGAAGGGGCAGAAGTCTTTCTAGACAGCCTTGTCCTCGTGAGGTGCTCGGTTTCGAGCTCAGCAGCCTTCTCTGCCATGGGCTTGCCAAAAAGGTTCTCACCTCGGCAAGGGACATCGACCACCTTGTCTTGGACCCATGGCTCGAGGTCCGATGACTGCAGCCATGCCTGGCATCGAGCCACGATGCCGGCTGCCGCAACACAGGCCGAGGCCTCGAAGCCATTGTAGGCAGCTCGGGGCATGAACTTAGAGCATTCCCGGATCCCCGAAGACAAGGACTTGAACCTCTGCAAAGGTTCCCTGGAGAGACCAGCAGAGAACCCGGCAAGCTCCTTTGCCAGGTCCTACAAGTACATGCCCATGTGCAGCTGGTAAGACTGGACACGGCAAGCAAGCATCGAGCCCTGGAAGCACTTTCTACCAAACGCATCCAGGTTCCGGGCCTCCCGGATGGGGGGCACCGTGGAGTGCATCTTCTGGCTTTTCAGACGATGCATGGCCGATTCCACCACCATGGAATGGTGCGGTAGCTGTGCTTTCTGAAAACCAGGGCTCTTACGGAGTCGATAAATGGAATCGACCTGCTTGCTTAGAACCAGCGCCGAGGCCGGTGCCTCCCACATCCGGAAGAGGAGCTGTTCCAGCATCGGAGGAACCGGTACAGTAAAGGCCTCCTTCGGAGGAGAGTCATACTGGAGGGCCTCGAGCTTTTCGGCTCGAGGCTCCTCCTCGGGGTCCGCCGGGATCGCCAAAGCAGTGGGCGTATCCCTAACGAACTCCGAGAACCGGGTATCCTCCGGAGAGGACCTACTCCAGGGCTCAGACTGCGGTGAGTCCGACGGGACGCACCAAGTCTTGAAGGTATCGGGGGACTCCTCGTCCTCCGTCTCCCAGGCGGACTCGTCCGAAGAAGAGTCGGGCTCCGACCGCACGGGGCCCAGCAGTACCCACCCCGATGCCTAAGGAACAGGCGTCGACACCCTCGGTCCCGACCGGGAGGTTGAGGGTGACCATGACCGAGGACTACCTCGAGCCTTCATGGTCTTGAGTAGCGGCTCAGTCTCCGGGGTCGACTTCGATGTCGATGTCCCGGTGGTCAGGGCAGATGCGCCAGCGAGGCTGGCCATCAGCGCCCTCTGCTGATCCATGAAGGCAGACAGTCTGCACTCCAAGGCTGTCAGCCTGAGACCCAGCTCAGGAGACTCAGCCGCCACCGACTCGGGCCCCGGCGGCGCTGGGCCCGATGTCGGCTCCCTGGGAGGAGAGTCCTCGAGGTCAACAGGACTTACGTGTCCAGCAGACTCCGGCTCCACTCGAGGAACTTTTGACGGCTTCTCCTGTTCCATGGGCCCGGGACGGCGGTCGGGGGTCCTAGACCTAGCCCTCAAGGAGCCAGGGACCTCCGACACTGCTTCCTGCTCTTTCGCTCCCGCTCGGGGGACCCCCGAGACGTCAAGGCCTCAGACGAGGTCCGGGCTCGGCCGGAGGCCGAATCAGAGAAAAGCCTTTCCTTTTGGTGCTGACGACTTCACAGTGCCTTAGTGGACATTTTCCCACACGGTCCACAGATCTTAGAATCATAATCAGGACCGAGGCACCAGTCTTGTGTGTCGGTGAGAGACATTAGTTTCTTGCACCGATCACACTTCTTAAAACCACTGGAAGCCATCGGGGAAAAAAGAGCCCCTGCGAGGTTAAAGGACCGGCCTTCCAGGGAAAAAGAAAAAAAGGGCGCAAACGCCAGCCACGAAGGGCAAAAACCGAAAAAATAAGATCGGGCTCGATACCGATGTACCGAACCCGGCGAGAAGGGGAACCGGCATTGAACCGGAAAAAAAAAACGAAGAAATCGCAGGGATTCAAAGAAAAAAATCTAACTGTTTTCCGGGTGAACTAGGACAAACGTCAGACAGGCTCCTCGAAAAAAGAGAGAGACTGAGCAAGACGGCACCTTTAGGCGGGAAGGGGACCGCACATGCGTGCAGTATTCCCAAAGGCTTTCGTAGAAAGCTGGGGAAATGCTCCACAAGGGCTCCATCGACGTCGATGTCACCCATATGTGAGGACTGACTTCCTACTTGGTCCTGGAGAAGGTACTGTAACACCAGAGGCACCAGGCAGAAGAAAGGATCAGCCCCCTGTTGGACGCACCAAACAGAGAACCTGTGCCATTTGATGGCGTAAGCTTTCCTAGTAGAGGCCTTGCTAGAGGCCAGTAGAATGTTCTCCACATCCACCGGGAGGTTGAGAGAAGACAGAATTACCCTCTCAGCAGCCATGCTGTCAGCGAGAGGGACCAGAGATTGGGATGTGGAAGCAAGCCACCCGCCTGGGATAGAAGGCCCAGGTCGGTTCCCAGGGGAATTGGGACTTCCACTGTCAACTTCAGGAGCAGCAGAAACCATGGCTGCCTGTGCCACCGAGAAGAATCAGGATGAGCGAGGCCCTGTCACGGAGCGCCCTTAACAGGGTCTTGGTGATCAGTGGCGTCGGAGGGAAAGCGTACATGAGGCCCTCCCAGACCATGAGATCAGGAATGTATCTGCTGCAATCCTGGATGGGGGGGCCTGCCAGGAGCAAAGGAACAGAGGTGGATTTTTACACTGCCGTCAGTAGCACCAGGGGGCTTAAATGGGTATCTTGATTGGAAAGCCTGCATTTCATAAAAATGGTAATTCTTTATTTTTTCATCATCACAATATTTGTTTGGAAAACCAACAGTCCTGAGTTTTATCTGTCAGGAATGAGAAGAATCAGCTGAGAATTTCGATTATAGGGCTTTAAAGAAGTTAAAGGGGAGGAGCCACGTCAACATGCTTAGCCTTGGCCCCCTTAGATCTTTTAAAACCGGCAGAGGACTTTCTGACCGCATGCACGGCGTCTCCAGTCAATATGAGTTGTTTCTGAAGGATTTATTCCTGACTTGTGTAGGTCGAGCGCGGGCAGCATTCTAAGACTTTTTGGGGTGAGTTAATTCTGTATGTTGACAATGGGAGATATAACATATGTTCTTTAAATATTAAGAGTCAGTGGATATTAACGGGGAAGCAGGGGAGTTTTAACGAATATCATTTTTGATTCATTAGACTTGCTATATGCTGTTGGTAGGATGCATGAGCAGTATCCTGTTTATTGAACCCCTGAAGAAACGCAAAGTGAAACGCGGAAGCACTGCTTTTTGACGGCGTTGGGGAGGATATATTTTCTGCTGGATACTAAGATAAAAGCAATTTTACCTGTTTATTTTATCAGCAAAGCAAAGGTTTTGATTTTGAAAACGAATACACCCTGATGCATGAGAAATATATAAAAAAGTAATCACAAGGTCATTGATGCTAACAAAGCGCTTGAACCTAACAGTTCAGAAGCGCTGGTGAGTGAGACCTTTGTTCCTATCAGTGGGTGGTATAGCGTATTTTGAAAAGATGAGATAATCCTGCTGAGAAGCAAGATCCACTGCTTTTGGTGATTGCTGAGTGTATTAAGTTTTGGTTTGAGTATATAGTGTCTAGGAGCAAAAGTGGGGCAAGTGAAAGTTGTCCAGACTGACTAACAGGTCCATCATGGGTTCCCCCCAGAGACAGAAAAGCCGACTGGCAACCCTGGGGTACGGCTAGAGAAACCTGCTGAGCCTGTCGGCCTGCAGATTCTCCTGGCCTGGTAGGTACACTGCTTGCAGGAGGCTTCCCTGATGGATTGCGTACAAGCAGAGGACTAGCGCCTCCTGACAAAGGGCACGAAACCCCGTGCCCCCGTTTGTTCACGTAGAACATCGCCATCTGGTTGTCTGCCTGGACCAGCATAGGCTGGTGACATAGGTGGTGACAAAAGACCCTCAGGCAAGGTGTATGGCCCTGAGTTCCAGGAGATTGATCTGCTGGGTGCTCTTCTCTGGTGACCAGCTGGCCTGAGTGCAGAGATCTCCGCAGTGGGCCAGCCAACTGAGCAGGGAGGCTTCCTTGGTGAAGACCCACGAATGACTTGGGACCTGAAACGGCATGCCCACTTCGAGATGCCAGGGCAACTGCCACCAATCCAGGAAGTCTGCCAACTGGCGGGTCACTGAGACTTGGTCCCAGAGACAGCCTGTGGCCTGAGACCACTGGTCCCAGAGACACCACTGCACAGTCCTCATGTGGAGGCGAGTGTCTAAGGTGACATGGACCATGGAAGCCATGTGCCCGATGCAGCGCAGGAGAAGCCGAGTGGGCACCGAGGAGTGGTGCTGTACATCCCGAGCAAGGGACCGGAGCCAATCGGCTCTTTCCTTGACCAGGAAAGCCCTTGACTGGAGGTTGTTGAGCCTTGCCCTGATGAACTCCAGGCACTGTGTGGGGTAGTTTATGACAAAGTCAAAGTGTTGCAGAACCTGGATGGTGTGAGCGGTGGCCTGCTACACTTCCAAGGCTGCGCCTCCCCCTCCCCTTATGGGTCAGTCGTCCAGGTAGGGAAAAACAAAGATCCCCTGGAGCCGGAGGAAGGTGGGCACGACTGCCAAGCATTTTTTGAAGACCTATAGGGCAGAAGCTAGACCGAAGGGGAGTACCCTGTATTGAAAGTGCCAGTCCCCTACTACAAATGGTTGGGGAGGATAAAGATGTGAGTATAAACATCCCTGAGGTCTAAGGAGCATAGCCAGTTTCCCTGCTGGAGGTATGGCAGCAATGTTCCAAGGGAGAGCATCATGAACATCTCCCCTCACCAGGAATTTGGGAATTTGTTGAGGTTGCATAGTTCAAGGATGGGCCTTAGACACCCCCCCCCCCCCCATCCTCTCTGGCACGAGGAAATATCTGGAGAAGAATCCCTTGACCCCGAGGTGTTGGGGCACCAGTTCCACCACCTTGTCCTCTAGAAGACCTGCCAACTTCAAGAAAAGGTCCCGGTGTAGGGGAGACCTGAGGGGCTCTTCCGGAAAATAAGACGGAGGTGTCTGAGCCAGATGGATGAGATAACCCTCCTCGACTACCCTCAGTGCCCAGGAAGCGGTGGTGATGTCACCCATCTCTGGGCATAAAGGGCCAGGCGTCCCCCTGTGGGCTGACCTCCTTGGGGTAGAGAGAGGCTATGCCCAAGGAGTCAAAAACTATCCCCTGGCTGGGTCGGTGCCTGGTGATTTTGAGCTTTCTGCTTATGCAGGCCATGCCCATGTGCTTTGGCCTGCTGACCCTGTTGGGGAGCTGGGGAGGCCCGATAGGGTGGGTAGTTTCGGTAAGCAGCTCACTTCCTTGGGTAAAAAGGGCTTTTTACCCAACCTTTCTGTCGGAGAGGGGCAGTGGTCTTCTTAGAGAGCCTGGTCCTCGTCATGAACTCTGCCTCCAGCTCTGCAGCCTTGTCGGTCATGGGTTTGCCAAAGAGGTCCCATGCCAAGTGGAGAACATCAACCAATTTGTCCTGAACCCACCGCTCAAGATCAGACAACTGAAGCCAAGCTTGGCGGCATGCACCAATGCCTGCCGCGGCTACTCAAACTGCTGATTCGAAGTAGTCATAGGCGCTTGAGACATAAATTTGGAACACTCACGGACAGCCTTGGCCAGGCTCTTGAAGTGCTGCAAAGGTTCCCTGGAGAGACAAGGCGAAAACCCAGTGAGTTCCTTCGCCAGGTCTTTCAGGTACATGCCCATGCCCATGTATAGCTGGTAGGCCTGGATGTAGCAGAGGAGCATCGAGCACTGGTAGCACTTTCTGCCAAGGGCATCCAAGGTGTGGGCCTCCCTGCCGGGGGACACCGAGGAGTGCATCTTCTGGCTTTTCAGCCGACTCATGGCCCATTCCACCACCATGGAGTTATGCAGCAGTTGTGACTTCTGGAAGCCCGGGCTCCGGCGGACCCGATATATCGAGTTGAGCCATCTGCTCACCACCGGTACAGAGGCCGGTGTCTCCCACATGCGGAACATGAGCCATTCCAGGATGGGAGGTATGGGTACTGTTAGTGATTCCCACAGGGGGGGCCTTGTACTGGAGGATCTCTAACTCATCAACTGAGGGTCCTCCTCTGAGTTGATCAGGAATGCGAGGGCCTTGGACATGTCCTTGACAGTCTAAGAAACCCATGTCTTCTGACAGGGGACCGCTGCTGAAGTTCAGACTTGGAGGAATCTGAAGGGATGTCGTGGTGGAGACAGGTATCAGGGGAATCCTCATCCACCGTCTCCCACTCTGAGTAGTCCGTGGAGGACTAGCCCGAGGGTTGCTCCATGGGCGGCACCTGGTAGACTTACTGCGGATGACCACGGTCCCGACGAGCGTGACCTCGGCTGAGGATCGACTCAAGGCCGAAGGACCCCGAGGATCGTGTCAGCCTCTGGGAACATCTTGGGAGGTCTATGGCACAGTGATCGGGGCGGATGAATCGGTCAAACCAGTCAACAATGTCCACTGCTGGACCATGAAGAAAAACACTGCACTCTAGGGCTGCTATTCTGGACTCCAGCCCAGAAGGCTCTGCAGCCTTCAGCGTGGGCACCGACGCCGGCTCCCCCAAAAGGGAACACTCGACGAGGATGGTGTCTGGGGGCGGAGGCTGATCAGCGGTCAGATCCTTCCGGGGGACCTTAGCAGGTTGCTCATTCTCCGACGACTGACTACGGAACTGGGCAGCTCCTGGCCGGTCAGAACCATCCAAGGACTCCGCCTTTGAGGGTTGTTTCTTCTTTCTGGGTTTCCTCGAGGGAGACCCCCTTTCTGAGGACCCACGACGGGGCTTGGAAAGCTCCACCCGAGGTGTCTGGACCTCAGACAAGGCCCTGGCTTTGGGAGATACCAGGGACTCAGGGAAGAACATGTTGTGCTGCTGTTGGCGGCTCTTGAGGGCCTTGCTGGACATCCTCTTGCAGAGAGCACAGGCCACCAGGTAGTGTTCAGGTCCTAGGCAACAAAGACAGCAGTCGTGTGCATCAGTCAAGGACATGATTTTAAGAGCAAATCACACTTCTTAAAATCAATGGTAGCCATGGGGGGGGAAAAAAGCACCCCTGCGAGGTCGAAGACCCTTCGGGCTGCCAGCGGAAGAAAAAAAAGGCGCAAAGGCGCCAGAAAAGAAAAAAGCAAAACACCCCACAAAAATGTGAACCGAGCCTGACATCGGTAGGCAGGAAGAGTACCAGTGCAATACCAGAGGCAAGTTGGAAACTCGAAGAAAAAAAACCAAAACAACTTTTTCCAGGGACAAGCGAGACGATGTCTGAATGGCTCCGTGGAAAAAGAGGAGACTGAGCAAAATGGCACCCCTGGGCACAAAGGGGACCATGCATGCGTGGTGGCATCTCCCAAAGGCTTTCTTTGAAAGCTGGGGGAGGGGGGTGCTTCCGCGAGGGCTCCATCGGTGCCTATGTCACCCATATGTGAGGATCGACTTCCTGCTTGTTCCTGGAGAAAATTTCAATAATGTTGCAGCACTATTGTAGTTACACTGCTGGAAATTGCTATCAACTGGAACAAACTCGTTTTGCCTGGGAAGGAGGGGTGGTTTCGAAGAACACTAGAAATATATAAAATGCATAAGCTGACTGCATTCAAGTGGGAGAGGAAAACGGCATTTCGATGGGATCCCTTTTGGGGGTGGATGGAGGTAAATGGTTGCGGGTTGTTTTAGATGTGAGTGGGCCACACTGGGTGCTGGGGCAGGGGATTGCTTTTTATTTTGTATTACTTTTGATGTAAGGCATTTTACCATGATGTGAATGTTGGGGAACTTCAATAAACGATTCAAGTTAAAAAGGAAGAAAGGAGGAAGTCAATAAACAAATCTTAAGGAGAACTTCCATCTTGTGATCCAAATGATCTTTTAGGTCTGCACCACTCTTCACTGGGACCATGGTGGTCCAATTAGCAACTGACGTGATTTACGTGTCCATCTGAGGCATGCTGAACCATACAGTACAATCCTCCTGCAGCAGGGATCCGAGTTTACTCATGACCCTGACCTCTTTCTTTTTTTAAATTTTTTATTTATGCAAATTTTACAAATTATACAAGAAAGAAAAACTTGTACAGAAAGGGCACATCAAAAATATTACAGGAAAAACAATTCCCTCCAAACTCAAACCAAATAGACATAGCCCACAGGTCCATAATACAATACAATGGCAAGATAGGTCGCAATATATAGGATAAAGTAATTTCAAAGCAACTACAAGAAATTAAACGGACATGGTAGGAGTGTAATACAATACTCTCCGATTTAGCCCTCCTAACTAGGGGGACTATCCTGAGAAAAAGACGGAGAAGGAACATGCACACTTGATTGTTTAGAGGCAATAAAGGCAGCCAACTGAGAGGCTTCAAAGAAAAGATAACTATGCCCGGCTAACTTCAGACATTTACACGGAAATCGTAAGAAAAACCACCCTCCCAATTGGATCACCCCAGGTTGATACAAAAGAAACCGCCACCTCCTCTTTTGGGTTGCTCTGGAGACATCAGGAAATATTCTTAGATGGACTCCAAGAACACTTTGCATGGAGACCTGAAAAAAAGCCTCAGCCAATCTCTGTCCGCCTCAAGGGTAAAGGTGACCAACAATGTGGCAGTCATCCCTACATCAGACGGGGACCGCTCCAAAAAAGTAGATGGATCCAAACTGTCCAAAGCTAACAAAAGATGCTCATCTTTACCCACAGAACTAGCCTTTCCAGTTGGTAAATAGAAGGTCTTCGATATAGGTGGCACAGAATCAGCTGACACCTTAAGGGTAGCTACGAGAAACTTTTTAAAACGTTCCAAGGCAGACACCGACGGAACCTTAGGAAACTTCAATATTCGCAGGTTAAGGCTTCTCACCGAATTTTCTAAAAAAACTTCCATCCTCCTATGAATAACCACAGAATCCTTAAAGGTTTGGGAGACTTCCTGAATCTGCCCCAGACGCCCCTCAAAATAGGCCACTTTGGCAGTAAGCTGTTTGACCCAATTCATACAACTTTAATTGCTGCCCAAACACTTGAAATTGCTGCAAAATAGACTGAAGCTGAGATGAAATATTGAGGTGCATAGACTAGAAGGCTTCCCATAAACTATCAGAGGTAACAATAGCAGGTCTCACCAAACTGTGTCCTGGGACGTTCCCACCAACCTGAAGAGGTTTTCCCAGCGTCGGAGGCAATTCCAACAGAGTGCAGAGTTGTAACCATAACTTCTCCTTTCTCTCCCTCCATGCCAGAAACCGCTGCCGAAGGCACCAGCTCCTGTTGGCTTCCTCCGGGGCCAGGCTGCTGCTTCTGAGACATCTGAAGCAGGCTAACCACCTCAACCACACCTGCATTCAAAGTCCTAGGCAAGCTCTCAACTTCAGGCTGCACCGGCAGCACATGGAGCTCTGGGCTGAAGGAAACCTCTGACCCCTCGGCACTAAGGGGCCTTCCTTCTGCCCCAACAGCGCTAAGCGGGTCCCCCGACGCCAACTCACTCCTCCCTGTGGGCCACACAAACGAATCCATGGGCCCACGGATCGCCAACCTCTTTGTGCCCAGGGTCTCCCTTGTCATTGTTGTCGACAATTTGGCTTTTCTTTTCCTGCCCATGTGTGGCATCAGGTAAGTCCACCCCCCAAAAAAAAAAAAGAAGCCAGGCAATAAGAAAAGACGGGAGGTTTGCCGGAATGCTGTCAGTGAGCGTCCATTACCAGCGCCATCTTGCCAGTCTCCCCATGCCCGACCCTGACCCTTTTCAATGAGGAGTTGCACAAGTCCCACTCCAAGCACACCATGCTCTTTATAAACCTTTGGAAAAGGCAGGCCCTAGTAGGGAGGTGTAACTATGGTATCTGCTTTGCCACTGTAGGATCAGTCAACCACAGAGCAGAAGAAATCTGAGCAAATCAAAGCTGCCAGTTCTTCCTTCCTTAACAGACAATACAGAAATCATCCTGATAATCTGAAGGAAGACACATTTTGTCCTCAAGACTGGTAACCTCAAAAAGGTGTGGGAACTGGACTCTAGACCTCGGGTAAAGGGGAAGACTATCTGAACCTCAGGACTTCAATCTCCTCTTAGGTGGCGGAGCCCAGGCTGGCTTAGGACTATCCTGTGTCACAGGGCCCTCTTCTGACAGAGCTGAGAGCAACAGACCCCAGGGTGTCCCACCGGTGGTGGGGCTAATCCTAAAAGGGAGCTTCCAGGTGGCCTCCCCAGATTTCTCTCTTCTCAATTTCCAAATAAATAAACTTTAATAAATTAAGGAAACACAGTATAGTATAAGTCCCCATCAAGAGGGATTAGAAAAAGTAAAAAACAAACAAAGCAGATCAATTCAGCCTACCTGAATCCCCAAATATAAACTATTACCCACATTTACTAAGCATGTCTAAGGCGGCATGCATCTATATGTCAATGTATGCCTTATCACCAACAGTCCAGCTTCAAAGCTCAGGATGCACTAACGTGGCACATAGCCAAGTGGACGGTATAGGATCTAACGGGCAGGTAGTGGTGCCAGAGCATGCATAGCTATCTGAGCCTTCACTTGGTCTATTCTGCTCACTATCAACTCCAGCCTCGCCTCTGGATCTTTTCCCCACTTATGGAAGCACGCCCTGGTCCGCCCCCTTCTGAAGAATCCCTCCCTAGACTCGTCCATTCCAGTGAATTATCGCCCTGTTTCTAATCTACCATTCTCTTCAAAACTCTTGGAGAAAGCAGTTCTCTCAACTCTATCATCATCTTGATTCAACACATTTTCTCCACCCCCGTCAGTCTGGCTTTTGGCTGGGCCACAGCGTTGAATCCATTGCCACTGCTGTCATGAACGAAATACATTCCTCATATGACCATGGTGATATCTCGGTGACGGTGTGTCTAGATCTTTCTGCTGCCTTTGACCTGGTGGACCACTCTTCTCTCTAGATTGCGGGATGTGGGTCTTCGGGGCACTGTCTATCACTGGTTCCACTCTTTTTTGCACTCCAGATCCTTTGCTGTCACCTTTGAGTCTTCTACTACAGATCATCTCCCTCTTGTCTGTGGTGTCCCACAGGGCTCGGTGCTAGCCTCTTTACAGTTTAACATATTCCTGGCTCCTCTGGCTTTATTAATTCAACAATCAGGCATCTCGGCATACTACTAAGCCGATGATATTTCTCTTGCACCACACCTCTTCTCATCCAGACATCACCCCTCTCAGCAAATGTCTATCTCTGGTCTCTGCATGGCTCTCTATAAACTCTTATATCCTTAATAACTCCAAAACTGCTGCTATTTGGTTCCCTCACAGCTCTACTTGTCCATCGCTTGCCCCTTCTTTTTCAGGTATCCCAATTTCTCTGGTGTCTAAGCTTTGATATCTGGGTATCCTTCTTGACAGTGCTCTTTCATTCACTGACCACATTTCTCAGGTCTCCTACTGCTCCTTCTGCCTTCGGTGTATTTGCGCTATCAGACCATTTCTCTCCCCTCAGGCTTTGATCACTCTCCTCCTTTCGCTGGTCATTACTAGATTATATTTTTACAACTCCATACTTGCTGGTATCCCTCAATATCAATGTCGCCAATTACAATTATTACAAAACACTGCAGCCCGGATGGCATCTCATACCTCTCCTCAGGATCGTATCACTCCAATTCTACAACACCTTCATTGGCTGCTGCTAAATTTCCAGATACAATTCAAGATCCTCACTTCAGTGCACCATGCTATCTACTCTGACCTCAGTACCTAGCCGATCTAACATTCCACACACCTACTCGTAGTCTCCGCTCTGTCCACATTAACCGTTTATATCTCCCTTCCCCCTCACAGGCACACCTCCAGACAGTTTGCTTTTTTTTTTTTTTTTTACCTCGGTCCCTCCCTGTGGAACTCTGCCCACGCCCTTCGACTGGAAGAGTCTTACCCCAAATTTCGCTACCTCCTGAAAACCCATTTCTTTTCCTCTGCCTTTAACCTTCCCCCCTGATTCCCCACTCCCTACCTCTATTAAATTTCATTGATAGTTTCTCTTTTTTCCTCTCTCCCTTTTCTCTATATTGATTGTAATTTCCTTTTCCTTCCCGATATGTATTTTATTGTATTGCAAACCGGCCCGATGTAATGGGGGCGGTATATCAAATGCTTGAACAAACATACTGCGTGTAGATTCAACACACGCAAGACTAGTGTGAAGTATTTAAGTGCCTACTTCACGCACAGACAGCAGAATGAAGCTGGAAACAGCAGGAAAAAGGTAGTTATTCATCTGTAGCAAGTGTTTTGTGGATAGCAGGAATAAGTCCTCACATATAAAAGTGATGTCATTGAAGGAGCCCCACATGGGAATGCTCCCCAGCTTCTATTGGATGCTTTTGGGAGGCTCCACCACACCTGCCTTCCTGCCTGCCATGGCACCATCTTCTCCAGTAAGATAAGAAAGCTGTAGCAGAAGACAACACCTCAGAGAGGTGGGAGGGTTGTGAGGACTTATTCCTGCTATCCACAGAGAACATCTGCTACAAGTGATTAACTACTTTTTCTTCATAGACAAGCAGAAATGAAGTCCTCACGTAAGGGACTCCCAAGCTACAGGCCACCAAAAACAGAGGAGACCGAAAAGCCCTACGGGGCAAAGTGAACAAGAACTGGAGAATCAAACCATGTACTCCACTGTTAGTTCTCAGAAGAGAATTCATCTGATTCAGCTTCTTCACCAGTTTCATTCATGAATAGTCATGCTCTGAGGTTTCTTTTTTTCTGGTAGCCTGAACAGACAGTAGAGCCTTGGTGGGATGGAGTTGGATTCTAATCCTCAAACCAATGCCAGAGTACAGATTCGTCAAAGTTGCTGTCATGTCGGGAATCCCCATCCAGACAGTAGAGATGTGAACAGAAGACCATGCAGCAGCCCTGCATATCTAGTCCATGGAGACCAAGCACAAGTTGGCCACTGACGTAAGTCATGGCTCTGACATTGTGAGATAACCATCAAGGCTCAGGCCAGCGTGGGCATAAGCAAAAGAGATGCAGTTTGCCACCCAAATTGGAAAAGTGCTTTTGGAAATGGCAGCTCCTAGTTTGATGGGGGATGGACTTCCACTCCAAACCACGATGGTAGGCCCGAGGTGGATTCTGACAGAGTTGAACTTGACATCAGATTCAGAGAGGTATACAAGGTGCTCAAGAAGTCTGTTAACGAAACAAGTAAAGAGATCCAGCACCCATGCCGAGCACCAGAAAAAAATGTCTTCCCTTTGAAAGAATATTCTCATTGAGGACCTCAAAAAAAAAAAAAAACAAATCTTTGACGCCACCAAGCAGGTTAAGCTCCAACAGGACTAGCCTCTCAACATCCACGCTGTGAGGACCAAGGATCTAATGTTGGGGTGGAGCATTGTCCCATCCTCCTGTGATATAAGCCCATACCACAAAGGTTCCCCCTCGGATAGCTGAAACAGAAGGAGAAATCATGGCTGCCTGGGCTCATATGGTATGAGAATCATCGACTCCCTGTCTGCCTGTAGCTTTAGCAGGATCTTTGCTATAAGCGGTATGGGAGAATGGTGCCGAGGCTCTGGGAGAGACGGCTCGTCAGAGATGTCCCTGTGTCAGGACCTCGTCCTGTTTCCCAATCAGATCCCGAGGACATTGAGGAGTCTGCCTCGGGGGCATCCCCGAGGAACCGGGCTCCCCCCAAACGACCTAGGGACTCGCCGGGGGGAGACCAGATCCCAGAGAAGCATGTCTGAGACCACTCTGTGTTTAGATAAATGCCCGGGGACTCTGAGGTCGGGGGGGGGGCCCAGTGTCAGAGCCAATGATGCTGGAAAAACAGACATCAATATCCGCTGCAAGGCCAGGATGGAGGAGAGGCTCTGCTCCATGGTCGCCATTCAGGACTTGAGGCCTGATGGCTGTGGAGCTCCCGGCATGGACACCGAAGGCCTTGGATCCGATGCCGGTACTCTGGAGAGTGCATCCGAGGACGATGACTATAGGTTCGCAGGTCCTGGAATGGTCTCCGCCAGCTAAGGACTCTTGTCTCGAGACTTTGAGGGTGCTGCTCAGAGTCGCCCGAGTCACAGTGAGGGACTTTGCTTGGCTTCATTAGAGGCACCTCCTTTGGAACCTCCTTCTTGGGGGGGTCTGGGGTGGTGCCAGAGGTGCCACTGCCATGGGACTCAGAGGCTGCCCAGACCTCCTCAGAGGGGCCAGCTTCGGGGCTCAGTGATGAGTAAGCTGGAACAGAATCAGATTTGGGAAACAGCTTCCCCTGCAACTCCGACCGCCTTTTGTTTGTCTTGGGGGTAATGGCCTGGTACCGTTCGCAGGTGAAGCTGTCATGGTCCGGGTCCAGGCAGCGAAGACAGCAGTCATGAGTGTCAGTGACTGAGATAGTCTGACTGCAGCAGTCACACTTCTTGAACCCACCGGGAGTCATGGTGGGAGAACACCCGGCCAGGATTGAGAACCCCCGGGCGAAAAATAGCGTGAAGGCCGGTCGAGGTGGAACCTCGAGAAAAGGACAAAAAAAGGAGCCGAGAACAGCACCAGGGGTGCCGCCTCGAGGTGGGAAGATAACCGGTACGCAAACCAGAGATAAAAGATGGAAAATGGAGGACTATGTCTGTTGGGCTCCGTGGAAAAAAGGAGATCGAGCAAGATGGCACCCTTGGGCGGGAACGGACCACGCATGCGTTGTAGCATTCCCAAAGGCTTTCTTTGAAAGCTGGGGAAACGCTCCACACGGGGGCTCCGTCAGCACCAAAGTCACCCATATGCAAGGACTGACTTCCTGTTTGTTCCTGGAGAAACTACAAATATTTAAACCTAGCAGTTTAAGACCATTTACTAATAGTCCTGCTTTTTAATTCTTCAGGCAAACTCAGTCCATTGTTAAGGAAGTCTACATCTGAAGGCACTTGTTTAAAGAAAAAAAACAAAAAAACCAAAACCAAAGACCTCAAAAAAGCCCCTTACCAGACATTTCCCTCACCACTGCTGACATAACTAGTTTATAAGCACATTAAAGAAGATCTTACCTCTGTAAACTCTGCATGACGACTATGAGGGTTCATGCCCTCCTTGAGATGGCTGGATGCTTTGGATCTGGCTGCCTTTTTAGATGAGCCTGGAACTGGAGTGGCTGCTTTTTGAATGGAAGCAAGGGCTGTTCGGCAGAGCACATACTCCTTTCTGGCAACATGGGACGATAGTATTGCTTCCGGGTCCTGTATAGTGAGAGTGGAGAAAGGAAGAGGGAAGACCATACCATTGAATGGCTTCCAGGTATGCAACACTTTTTTTCTATTTCTTTGTTTTAAAATAAGCTCAACACAAGTTCCACATAAAAGTAACTATACTAAAAACACAAACAAATCACCCACAAAACACAAGAAGCCACCTCACATAGTAACATAGTATATGATGGCAGATAAAGACCAGTATGGTCCATCTAGTCTGACCAGCAAGGCGGCAAGAGAAGGTGCACCTGCTGTTCCGTGCAGGTCACCCTTCCCCATGCCTTTGTTTAGGGGTGTAACCACTACTCCGTGTAGGTCACCCCTATTTGTTCAGATATAAGAGATAGTTATGTTTATTTTGATTTTATCCTGTTGCTATAAAAGGGATCCACTGTGTCTGTCCCATGGCATTTTAAATTCTGTCATTGTATTTGCCCCCACCACTTCCATTGGGAGGGCATTCCAAGCAGCCACTAACCTTTCAGTGAAAAAGTACTTCCTGACATTATCTTTCAGTTTACCCCCTTGTAGTTTCATGTTATGCCCTCTAGTTTTACAGCTGCCCCATCTTTGGAAAAGGTTTGTTTGTTCATTAATACTCAATTATTTAAAGGTCTGAATCATATCTCCTCTGTCCCTCCTCTCTTCCAGAGTGTATGTATTTAGGGCTTCAAGTCTGTTCTCTTAAGTTTTCTGATGCAGGCTCCAAATCATTTTGGTCATTTTTTTTTTTTTTAACTGCTTCCAGCCTTTTTATATCTTTTACGAGATATGGTCTCCAAAACTGAACACAATATTCCAAATGAGGCCTCACCAGCAACTTGTACAGTGGCATTAGTACCTCTTCCTTTCTGCTGGTAATTCCTCTGTATGCAACCCAGCATCCTTTTGGCTTTTTCCACCACCGTGTCACACTATTTTGCCACCTTGAGATCCTCAGAAAAAATCACTCTGAGGTCCTTCTCCTGGTCTATGCACACCAAACTCTTGCCCACTATCGAATACAAGTCCCTTGGACATCTGCTTCCCAAGTGCATGACACTGCGCTTCTTTACATTAAATGCTAAGCATTAGACCAGTCTTTCAGCTTTTGTAGATATCTTTTCTCATGTTATCCACTCCCTAAGAAGAGTCCACTCAGTTGCAAATTTTCATGTCATCTGCAAAAAGACACTTTTCCATTCAGTCCTTCAGCAATATCATGAACATATATATTGAGCAGTACCGGTCCCAGGACCGAACCCTGGGGAACACCGCTAATCACCTTCCTTTCATCCGAAGGCGTTCCATTTACCATCATCTTGTCGTCAGTCAGTCAACCAACTAATTTCTGATCCAGTTCACCACCTTGGGACCACCCCCAAGCTGTTGAGTTCATTGATAAGCCTCCTATGGAGGCACAGTACCAAAGGCGTTGCTGAAATCTAGCTAGATCACATTCATCATATGCCCTTGATCTAGTTCTCTGGTCACCCAGTCAAAGAACTCAGATTTGTTTGGCAAGATCGTCCTCAGTCCTAAGATACAACCCAGCGTCAAGAATGCAATCACCTCTCTGGTAGCCTGGACAACTCAGACCATTGATTGAGCCACGGATCTGAAGTCAGTGTTATCTAACACTTATAACACCACATTTAGACTACTGTAATGGTATTCTTCAAGGGACCTCTAAGAAAAATATACACACACTTCAATTAGCCCAAAATGTCACTGCAAGGATCATCTATAAAGCAAAACTATCAGATCATATACCTCCGATTCTCTACGCTCTCCATTGGCTACCTGTCTCATGCAGAATCATCTACAAGTCCTTAGTTACTACGTTTAAGATCTTTAATAATATAGCACCATCTTTCTTATCTACGCTCATCAACATCCCACATGAAAATAGATCAAGAAGAAGAATAAACCTTCACACGATACAAGTCCCTGATTCTATTAGAAAGACAAGTCAGAAGACAATACAGCTTTCTCATTCTTCGCCCCTACGTTATGGAACAACCTCCCAATTGAAATCAGAGAAATCAAGGACCTTCAATTATTTAGAAAAAATCTAAAAACCCATCTATTTACTCTGTACTACAATAACCTCCAAATTGAAGATAATCCAAACTCAGAGAAAAGCACCGAACATCAGTCACTCACTGACCCTACCTAGACAAAGCATAAAATCTTTCCCTCACATTCACATTGCATTCAAGAGTAAGATTAATCTAGGTGAGCAATTTGCTTATCGCTAATGTAAATAATCCCTTTAATGTTGACATATTATGTTTTGAAACATTAACTAATGCATACCCAGTTTCAAACGTTCCGACTTCTCCTGTTATCTTTTATATTAGAGTTACATTTAATAGTTGAATGTTCTTTGTTCTAAATCTGTTCTATGTAAAATAATAGTATTCTACTATTAAAGTTTATGTTACCTGTAAACCACCACTGATCTCTGGAAGTGGCGGTATAGAAAAGATGTATAAATAAATAAAATGAGCTATGAAGGTATGGACCGAGGACCAGGTAGCGGCCCGGCAGATGCCTCAGAGGGAATGAGTGTAGATTTGCCACAGAGAGGTTATAGTGTGCACATTGTGGGCGATGACATGACACTCCAAGGAGAGAGTCTAGCCTGCTTGTAGGAAAAGGATATGCAGTCTGCCACCCACATGGACAGGGTACGCTTGGAGATGGCAATGCCAAGCTTGTTTGGGTCATACGAGATGAACAGCTGCGACAAGTGGCAGCAGGTCTTTGTCTGCTCAAGGTAGAAGACGAGCGTCCTCTTACAGTCAAGAGTATGGAGAGAGGCCTCTGCCCGAGATGCATGGGATCTAAGGAAGAAGATGGGGAGAACGACCTTCTGGTTGAGAAAATAGATACCAAATTTGATAGGAACTTGGAATGGGTGCATAGTACCACTCTGTTCCTGTGGAATCTGGTGAGCCACCAATGCCTGCAGCTCACCAATCTGCCAAACAGAAGTGCGCACGATGAGAGAGAAAAAAAAACTTTCCAGGAAAAGGAACTTGAGGTGAGCAGAAGCAAGTGGTACAAAGGTAGGAGCCATGAGTTTCCCCAAGAACCACATTCAGGTCTCATGCCACCAGAGGCGGCTGGACCAAAGGTTGCGAGAGGAGGATATCTCTCGCGAAGTGGCCAATGAGAGGGTGGACAGAGATGGATTGCCCATCCACTGGATAGTGATGCACAGCCAGGGCACTGAGGTGCACACTGATGGAGTTGGACTAAGCCAGCACGAGAAAGGTGCAACAGGTACTGGAATATGGGCTGCACCGGGCAGGAGAACAGGCCAAGGTCCTTATCAGTGCACCACAGCAAGAGCCTGTGCCACTTGAAGGCATACACCTGCCTGGTGGAATCCTTGCAGGAGGCCAACAGAACAGCCTTAACCTCTGTGGAAAGATAGAAGGGTGCCAGAAAGCATAGTTACTCACCTATAACAGGTGTTCTCCAGGAACAGCAGGAATCAGTCCTCACATATGGGTGATGTCTGCACCAGAGCATTTATCCAGCTTTGAAAGAAAGCTTTTGGGACATGCTGCCATGCATACGTGGTCCCCTTTCTGCCCAAGGGCGCCATAGGAGTGGCAGAGGGAGGAGTGGCCTAGTGGTTAGGGCAAGTTACTCAGGCCGGAAGGTCGAGGGTTCAAATCATAGTAACATAGCAAATGACGGCAGATAAAGACCAGTATGGTCCATCTAGTCTGCCCAGTAAGATGGCAAGAGTAAGTGCACCTGCCACTCTGTGCAAGCCACCCCTCCCCATGTCTTTGTTTAGGGGTGAACCCACCGTTCCATGTAGGACACCCCTATTTGTTGAGAAATTAGATGGTTCAGTTTATTTTGATGTTATGCTGTTGATGTAAAGGGATCCACTGTGTCTGTCCCATGACATTTTGAATTCCATCACTGTGTTTGCCCCCACCACTTCCATCGGGAGGGCATTCCAAGCATCCAACAACCTTTCAGTGAAAAAATACTTCGACATTGCCTTTCAATTTACCACCTTGCAGCTTCATGTTATGCCCTCTAGTTTTACAGCTTCCACGTCTTTGGAAGAGGTTTGTTTGTTCATTATTTCTATTTAAAGGTCTGAATCATATCTCCCCTATCCCTCCTCTCCGCCAAAGTGTACATATTTAGGTCTTCATGTATCTTCTCATAAGGCTTCTGACGCAGGCTCCAAATCATTTTGGTCACCTTCCTCTGAACAGTTTCCAGTCTTTTAAAAATTTTTGCAAGATATGGCCTCCAAAACTGAACACAGTATTCCAAGTGAGGCCTCACCAGTGACTTGTACAGTGGCATAAGTACCTCTTCCTTTCTGCTGGTAATTCCTCTCTGTATGCAGCCCAACATCCTCCTGGCTTTTGCCACCGCCTTGTCGCACTGTTTTGCCACCTTGAGATCTTCAGAAATAATCACACCAAGGTCTTTCTCTTGATCCGTGCACAACAACCTCTCGCCCCCTATCACGTACATTTCCATTGGATTTCTGCTACCCAAGTGCATGACACTGCACTACTTCGCATTAAATCTTAATTGCCAAGCATTAGACCATTCTTCCAGCTTTTGAAGATCTTTCCTCATGTTAACCACTCCCTCGGGGGAGTCCACTCTGTTGCAAATTTTTGTCTCATCTGCAAAAAGACAGACGTTTCCATTCAGACCTTCAGCAATATCACTCACAAATGGATTGAACAGTGCTGGGCCCTGGACCGAACCCTGAGGCACCCCGCTACTCACCTTCCTTTCATCTGAGTGAGCTCCATTTACCATCACCTTCTGTCGTCTGTCAGTCAACCAATTTCTGATCAGTTTACCATCTTGGGACCCATCCCCAAACTACTGAGTTTATTGATAAGCCTCCAATCCCACTAGAGGACAGCAACCTTGGGTCGGAAGGACTGGGATTTCTAGTCCCACAGGTGCTCCTTGTGGTCTTGGGCAAGCCACTTAACTATTTTACAGGGAACATGGGCAATGGAGAGTTCTCTCCAAGTTATAATGCCCTGTTCAATGTAATTTCAGTTTGTTCAATGTAAAACCGCCTTGATATTATGAAAGGCAGTATATAAGAAATGTTAAATAAAATATTGCTCAGTCAGATGACATAGCTAGGACATCAGTAAAAACTAAAACAAGGTAGGGAGGCAACTCCAAAGGGAGGAATGAGAGTTGTGAGGACTGATTCTTGCTGTTCCCAGAGAACACCTGTTACAGGTGATTAACTATGCTTTATCCAGAAGCAGCAGGAAGTCAATCTTTTTTTCACTAGGGGTCCGGGGTCTTCTCTGAGGAGCCATCGCCATGGGACTCAGAGGATGCCCGGGTCTCACAGAACGTGCTGGGCTTGGAGCTCTATTTTGGGGAGGCCAGTGCAGAGTCAGACCTTGGGAACATCCTCTCCTGCAACTTCAACCTTTTGTTGTTGTTTTTCGGATTAAATGGCCTGGCACAGGTTGCAGGTGGTGCTATAGTGGTCCGACACAGGCAACATAGGCATCAGTTGTGCATGTCTAATAAATATAGTTTGATTGCAGCAGTCCTATTTTTTGAACCCATCGGGGGACACGGTGGGAGACACCCAGCCGGGGGTTGACGATCCCTGGGTGAAAAAAGGCACAAATGCCAGTCGAGGCAAGCCTTGGTCAATAAAGAGGGAAGGAGCTGAGAACAGCACTAGAACCGGCGTCAGCTTGAGGTGAGAAAAAGAACCAGTACATAACTGGGGAAAAACACCACTACGGGAATTTGGATGATTTTTTCCAAGGAAATAGATGGATGTCCGTTGGGCTCCATGGAAATAAAGGAGACTGAGCGAGATGGCACCCTTGGGCAGGAAGGGGGACCACACATGTGTGGTAGCATGCCCTAAAGGCTCTCTTTGAAAGCTGGGGAAATGCTCCACATGGGCTCTTTTGGCGCCGATGTAACCCATATGCGAGGGTTGACTTTCTGCTTGTTCCTGGATAACTACCTTTTCAGCAGCCAGAGCGTCAGCACCACAGAGCAGAGGTTGGGTACAGAAGAGATCCATCCTTCTGCGATATCAAGTCTTGAGCGTAACCAAGGGGAACCAGGGCCGCTTGAGACATCTGCAGCAGCAACAAGAACCACGGTTGCTGGGGCCAACGGAGAGCAATGAGGATCACACCATGACCCTGACCAAATGAATCTTGAGCAGTGTTCATGGAACCAGCTGAGTGGGAGGATATGCATTCTGCAGACTCCCTGCCCAAGAGGGGGGGGGGGGGAGAAAAAGAGGAAAAAAAAAAAAAAAAAAAAAAAGCATTGACCGCCGCTCTGTTACAGGATGGTATCCAGGAGCAAAGGAGGCAATGGGAGTATTGCTGGGCTGGCAAAGAGGCCATCACAGTTCCAATGCCAGAATCAGACGCTATTCATGTGGCTGAAGGACCCTATTGAACCAGTCCGCCAGAACATTGTGTCCTGGAAGGTAGGCCACCCAAAACAGAGCATCCTCCTTGCCACGGCAAAGGCCCAGTTGCAGACCCTCCCCCCCCCCAGGATAGGAGGTTGAGCCCATGCCTCCCTGTTTGTTGAGGAAGATCATCACTATCTGGTTGTCTGTCTAGATGAGGACCACCTGGTTCGACAGTTAGTTCTAGATCACTTGAAGGGCATTCGCCATCGCTCAGTGCTTGAGGAAGTTGATCTAATGCAGGCTTTCCTCTTATACCCAGACACCTTGGGATCTGAGACCATTGCAGTTGCTCCCCACCCAAGCTTGGAGGCATCTGTAGCAAGGACACTCTAGATCAGCGGGCCTGGACAGGCAGACCTACCAAGAGGTTCAGCAGATACTGCAACCAGGAGGGGGAGCTCACGAGGGGCCTGGTGACCCACACGTGATGGTCTAGGCAATCCGTAGCCTGAGACATTGAGGGGTGAGAGACCACTATGCCTGCCACATTCACATGCTAGCATCTGGGGTCATGTGAACCGTCGAGGCCATGAGCCCCAAAAGACGCACCCTGCACTTCGGTCAGCAGGGACGCAAGCCATTAGGCCCTGTCTAGAAAAGAAGGCCCTGGCCTTAGTATTGAGATGGGCTCCTATGAACCACAGACATTGTATGGGCTGCAAGTGGGATTTGGGGCAATTGATTACAAACCCCAGACCCTGCAGCAGCAAGAGAGTGCGGTGGCCTGCTTGACGAACCACCTCTGGTGAGCCTACCCTTATGAGCCAATCGTCAAGATAGGGGAACACAAAAATGCCTTGTAGCCGGAGATAGGCAACGACCACCATCAGGCACTTGGTGAACACCGATGCAGCAGCCAAGAGGCTGAAAGGCAGATCCCTGTACCGATAGTGGCACCCGCCTATGACAAAGAGGAACCAATGGTACTTGGTATGAATTGGGATGCGAGTATAGGCCTCTTTTAGATCCATCGAAAAAACAGCCAGCCAATCTCCCTGACAAGAAAACGGTTGGGGTCCTGCAAATCTAGTATGGGATGGGACACGCCTGTCCTTTGGGGACAAGGAAGTAAGTATCTTGAGTAGAACCCCTTGCCCCAGAGATGTTGGGGGGGGGGGGACAGTCTCTACCCCCTAATCCACAAAAAGGGGCCCGAACTCCTCCTGCAGGAAGTCGCAGTGAAGAGAAATCATGGTGGGGTTCTCCTAGAAAGAACAGAGGGGGGCATATGCTTGAATTGGAGGAGGTAAACCTCCCACACCACCTGCAGAACCCAAGCATCAGTGATGATGCCATACCAGAGGTGGGTAAAGCCAACTAGATGCCCCCCTTGTGCCCTGGGTTTTGACTCTTGGGAGGAAGTGGTGCTATGCTCAGGGAGTCAAAAGCCACAAAGGTTACGGCAGAAATGCTGCCTGGGGCTTGATGGCCTTAGACTCAAAGGCCATGACCCTTGTTTCCAGCCCACCAAGCTTCCCAACAGGGTCAGCAGGCCAAGGCCTGCAGGTAAGTTCCCCAAGTCTTCATTGGGTAGAAGGACTTTTCCTCCCAAAGCCTTCTGCCAGGAAGGGTCAGCGATTTTCCAAGAGAGGCTGGTCCTTGTCATATATTTAGACTAACTCTGCGGCCTTGTCTGTCATGGGCTTGCCAAAGAGATTGTCTCCTTGGCATGGGACGTCAACCAACTTGCCCTGAGCCCATTGCTCTAGGCCAGAGGACTGTAGCCAGGCCAGACAGCAATGACCACTGCAGCTACCTAAACCACAGACTTTAAAACTGTCATAGGCTGCCCAAGTAACAAACTTGGAGCAGTCCTTGACGGAGGAGACCAGGGTCTGGAACCACGCTAAAGGTTCATTAGACCAGCAGAGAACCTGGCAAGCTCTTTCGCCAGGTCTCTTAAGTACAATGTCTGCCACGATGAGTGCATCTTCTGGCTTTTGATCCGACACATGGCCAACTCCACCACCATGGAGTTGTGTTGCAGCAGTGGCTTTTCAAACCCTAGGCCCTTGTGGACTCAATACTGGGAATCAAGTCGCTTGCTCACAATAGGCACTATCACCAGGGCTTCCCACATCCTGAAGAGCAGACTCTAGAATGAGTGGGACAGGCAGCATCAGTGCCTCCCTCAGAGGAGCATCATAATAAAGAATCTCCAGCTCATCGGCCAGAGGCTTGTCTTCTGAATTAGCCACAAAGGACAGGGACAGGGCCATCTCCTGCAGGGTCCTTGGGGCAGACTGCCTCCGCTCTTGCGGTGGGGAGGGATATCCCTATGAAGTGGGGTATTGGGCGACTTGTCCTCTGTCTCCCACTCTGAGTCGGAGTCAAAGAGTGCCTCGAGGACTCAATGGGCATCAGTGTGATGCCCTGAAGAAGGTGTCAAGGGGGACAGCAGGGCCTGATGCCCTGAGGCGGACGTGCTCAGGGGAAGGGTGTGTGTGTCAGATGGATTTGGATAGTCTTTATTTGGGGGGGGTGGGGGGGGGCATGGACTCTAGGAGCTGGAGATAGTATGTCGGCGCCAATGGCATGGCACTGAGAAACCCCACTCCATAGATAGGGACACCAAACCCGTCTGGAACATCGCACCCAAATGAAGGTCTTGAGACGAGACCAAGCTACAAGGATGGACCAGCTGAAACAAGTACTATAGTATGCTATCAGCCTATTTCCCCTTTTCTTGTCTCTTACCACCGCCCACCGCCCCGAAACAGGAAAAAGGAATACACTTACCTGAATGGGAATCCACAGGAAATGTATCAAAAAAGAAAAGAAATGTTCGTACTCTAGAAACTCCGCGTCAATTCCTGAACAACCTGAAGGACCCGGGGGGGGGGGGGGGGAGAGAGAAAGAGGGGGTGTTTTGGAAGTCATGGACTGGAAGGACTTCAAACTTCAAAGAAAATTAGCAGGCAAAGTCTAATGTCACCTTCCAGGGAATCCCTCCAGTCCAGAAGTGGGATATAGCAGAGCAGTACTAAATGTGGGAGAGACGTAGGAATCTTCATGCTTTCACTCCCATTGGCTCTTTCCACTATCGTTGAAGGGGAGGAATATGTAGAAGCCGATGAGGATAAAGCAGAATTGCTTAACAAATATTTCTGTTCTGTGTTCACAGATAAAGAACCTGGAACAGGACCTCAGAAAACACCCACAAACAGGAAGAGAAGCGAGGGGCATCTTGAACAATTTTCAGAAGACTGTTCGTGAGAAACTAGCTAAACTTAAAGTAGACAAAGTGATGGGACCGGATGGGATACACCCTAAAATACTGAGGGAACTTGGGGACGTTCTAGCAGCTCCACTGACTGACCTTTTCAATACCTCTTTGGAGTCGGGAGTGGTGCCAAAGGACTGGAGAGAGGCTCATGTGTGCCTTTACATAAAAGCAGAAGTAAGGATGTGGTTGAAAACTACAGGCCAGTTAGTTTAACTACGGTGGTGAGTAAATTATTGGAAACACTGCTGAAAGAGAAAATAGTGAGGTTTCTGGAGTCCAGCGGATTACAGGATCCGAGGCAGCATGAATTCACCAGAGGCAGGTCTAGTCAGACAAATTTGATTGATTTTTGAATGGGTGACCAGGGAGTTGGACCGAGGGAGAGTCCTAGATGTGGTGTATTTAGATTTCAGTAAAGCCTTGACATCGTTCCTCACAGGAATTGTTCCCTCTAAGCTGTGTGCGTGTGCGTGCACACCTCACCAAGCGAGCGCACATACTTTACAACAGAGCGCACAAAAATTATGGTTTTGATTCTGATAGAAAACACAGACGTCTTAAAATTTAAAAGTTATGTATTTACGGTTTTCACAAGTTCTACAATGTTTTCTAGTGCAATCAATGTGGTGTACATGCTGTATTCTGATGTGTAGTCAAATTTTAAAGTATATAACTCAGAGTGTCTTTATGTGGCACACAAAAATTTAACCTTCCTTCAAAAACTGCACAGCTGATATTTTATACGCACACAGCCTACAGAAAGAAGAAATTAGACCTTACCTGCTAACTGTCTTTCCTTGAGTTCTCTCCAGGCCAGGCCAGAACATTTGGGTGATCAATCCATTCCAGCAGCTGGGGACTGAATACTGACAGCTTTTCCCTGACAGCCTACCCAGCTCCCCCTGGTGTCAGAGTCTCAGTCTTACCGTAACAAAGCAGTGAAATTGAAACTAGTACCGGAACCAGAAACAAAAAAACGCCAACTACTGAACAGGCTATTTGTAAATGAAGAACCAACTGTGAACCAAAAATGTCACATAATCTATCGTAAGTTTACTTCTCTTTTTTTTTTTTTTTTTGTTAAGAATTGTCTGATACCTATAGTGGAAGCCCTAGAATCCACTTTCAAAACATTCTACCTCTCTGCCACTTCGGCGACGAATCCGAATCCCCGAGTGAAACTGCCCATGATGCTGTCGAACTCGCACATATCTCTAAATCTCGCAGACAGCTTGGTAGGGTCCTGGCCTGGCCCGGAGAGAACTCAAGGAAAGACAATTAGCAGGTAAGGTCTAATTTCTTCTTCCTATTCGTCTCTCCGGGCCAGGCCAGAACATTTGGGCAGTACCAAAGCAGTACCTAAATCTGGGAGGGTCCTGCGAGCCCCGCAATAATCACCGAGGCACCAACACTAGCATCCTCCCTGGCCTGAACATCCAAGCGATAATGCCTCGCAAACATATGTAACGAAGACCACGTCGCTGCTCGACAGATATCCACTGGCGGAACCAACGTGTATTCCGCCCAAGAGGCAGCCTGCCCCCTAGTCGAATGTGCTCTAAGCCCCACTGGGACGGGCTTGCCCGTAGACTCATATGCCGCTCTAATCGCATGTTTAACCCAGCGAGCAATAGAAGCCTTTGTACCGGCCTTACCTTTAGACGCACCCCCCGAAAAGAACAAACAAACAGTCGGATTGTCAAAAAGACTGTTTCTCTCAAATATCTCTGTAAGACACGACCTAAATCCAGCCGTCAAAGCGAACGATCTAACTCCCCATCCTCTGCTCCTCGAAAAGGTGGGAAGCGAAACAACCTGATTCACGTGAAAAGTGGAAACCACCTTAGGCAGGAACGCCGGCACTGTCCTCAACACCACCTTTTCCGCCGAAAATTGAAGATACGGCTCTCTGCACGACAGCGCTTGTAGATCCGAAATCCTCCTAGCCGAACACAACGCTACCAAAAAGGCTGTTTTCCAGGACAACTCTCGAAGATGACCGGCCTTCCCTGCCACAAACGGAGGTTCTGTCAACGCTCGTAAAACCAAATTCAAATCCCAAGGCGGCACCACCTGTCTCCTTGGAGGCCTAATGTTCTTGGCTGCCCGTAGAAACCGTAGCACATCCGGATGCGAGGACAGCGAAGTGCCCTGCACCCAACCTCTGTAGCAAGCCAGCGCCGCCAGCTGTACCCGTAGCATGCTAAGAGCTAGGCCTTTGTCGAGCCCCCCTTGAAGGAAACCTAGTATGTCGGGAAGCTGCGCCTTCCAGGACGTAACTCAACGATCGCTACACCAAGCCTCAAAAAGACGCCACACCCTAATGTACGCCAACGACGTGGATCGCCTCCTAGACTGCAACATAGTGGCTATTACAGACATCGAGTATCCCTTACGGCGCAAACGTTCTCTCTCAAGAGCCATGCCGTAAGCAAGAACCGATCCACCTGCGGCATCAGCACGGGACCCTGTCGCAACAGGTCAAACTGAACGGGCAGCCTCCAGGGAGGAGCCACTAGAAGTCTCAACAGGTCGGCATACCACGGTCGCCTGGCCCAATCCGGCACCACGAGAATCACTGTTCCCCTGTGTTTCGATATCCTCTGAATGATCCGCCCCAGGAGCGCCAAGGAGGGAACACGTGGAGCAGCTGATCCTGTGACCACGGCTGCACCAGGCTGTCGAGCCCTTCCGACATGTGTTCTCTGCACCTGCTGTAAAACCGCACTGCTTTGGCATTGGCCTGAGTAGCCATGAGGTCCATGACTGGCTGACCCCAACGTCCAGCAATCTCCTGAAATATGTCCCAGTTCAATTCCCATGGGTCTAGGAGATGGCGACTGAGATCATCAGCCTGAACATTGTCTTTTCCAGCCACATGCGCCGCCAAAATTGCCAGCAGGTGGGCTTCCGCCCATTGAAACAACTGTTGACTCTCCTCCAGCAACACCACACAGCTGGTGCCCCCTTGCCTGTTTAAGTAGGATACCGTTACCCGATCGTCGGAAAACCGCTTTCCCCTCAAGGAGTCCCGCAAACTAACAGCGCAAGAAGCACCGCTCTCAGCGATTGATCGACCAACCGCTCTCCTCTGCCGTCCACGTTCCTTGAGCTATCTGCGACAAACAATGCGCCCCCAACCGCAGAGACTCGCATCTGTTGTGAGTAAGGTCCAATCCGGCTGATCCAGCAAAGCTCCCGCGAGCAGGTGGGACGGAACCAACCACCACTGCAGGCTGCAGCGCACATTCTCTGGACACGCCAGCCGTCGGGACAGCGGATGAGCCTGCGGAGACCAGCGGGATAACAACGCCTGCTGAAGAGGACGCATATGAGCCCTGGCCCACGGAACCAAGTCCAAAGCCGCCGCCATGGAGCCTAACAACTGCAGATACCTCCAGGCCGTCGGAGCTGGAAGACGCAGGAATGCCGACACCTGGGCTAAAATCTTGTCCACTCTCTTTTGCGGCAGAAAAAACGAGCCTATCGACGTGTCGAAGCAAGCTCCGAGATAGGTCAGCTGCATAGCCGGCTCCAAATGACTCTTCGCGCGGTTGATGACCCAACCTAAGTTCTCGAGGAACTCCACCATCCGCGCGGTGGCCATGCTCGACTCCTCTCAAGACGTTGCCCGAATTAACCAGTCGTCTAGGTAGGGATGGACCTGAATCCCCTCCTTTCGCAGTGCCACTGCCGCGACAACCATTACCTTGGTAAACGTCTGAGGAGCCTAGCCAGTCCAAAAGGCAACGCTCGGAACTGGAAGTGACCCATGGGAACTGCAAAGCACAGAAACTTCTGATGTTCTGTCCGGATCAGGATGTGCAAATACGCCTCTGTGAGATCTATGAACGTAAGAAACTCGCCCCGTCTTACTGAACATATAACGGAGGGCAAAGTTTCCATCCGGAAGTGCGGCACCCTCAAACGACGATTCACGAACTTGAGATCCAGAATAGGCCGAAAAGAACCTTCCTTCTTGGGGACTACAAAGTAAATCGAGTATCGACCTAGACTGAACTGGTCTGCCGGCACCGGCACTACTGCTTGAAGACGCAACAACTGCAACAGCGTGTCGCAGACCGCCTCCCGCTTGGCGACAGAATGAAGGCGTCCGGTAAGGGTTGTGCGAACTCCAGGGCATAACCATCCATGATTATTTCCAGAACCCACTGGTTGGTAGTTATGCTGGCCCAGGCCGAGAGAAACTGCTGTAAGCGACCCCCTACCGGAATCTCCACCTGGACCGGCCTCATTTCATTGTGGCTTCTTAGCTGAGTTCTGTTGGGCGTTGAAAAATCCTCTATTGAACGTTCTGGCACCTCGAAAGGACTGCCCTCTGGCCACAAATCGACCCCGCTGGTAAGGAGAAAAACGAGACCCACGGCATCTACAAAAATCTCTACCATGACCTCATTGCAAAGAGCCTAACTTTGCCGCTCTGGGACGATCCCCTTTGGAGTCCCCCAAATCTTTATCTTCTCCAACGCCTCTCCAAACAACAACTTGCCCTTGTAAGGAAGCTTGCTGAGCTGCGCCTTAGAAGACGCATCTGCCGCCCAATTCCTTAGCCAGAGGAAACGCCTAGCCGCAACCAATGATGCCATAGACTTCGCTGAAATGCGCACTAAGTCATAGCAGAGATCCACTAGATAAGCCGCAGCAGACTCCAACATCGCCCCTTCTGATGCCGCATTTTCCACGGCATCCGGAGGCTGATCTCCCTGGAGCCAGCAGATAGAGGCCCGGGACACATAGGCTCCGCACACAGAGGCCTGCAGAGCCAAAGCACTGGACTCAAAAGCTTGCTTCAGAAGCGCCTCCAACCTCCTGTCCTGCAAATCTTTAAGAGCTGCCTCCCCTTCTACAGGAATGGTGGTCTTCTTAGTAACAGCCGAAACTAACGCATCCACCTTGGACAGACGTAATAAGTCTTCCTCATCCTGTGGTACGGGGTAGAGTCGAGCAAGAGCCCGACCGCCCCTCAAGGACGCTTCTGGGCACTCCCACTCAGATTCAATCATTTGCTTAATAATCCTATGGACTGGGAAACATTTATGCTCTGAGCGAAAACCCTGTAACAAAGGATCCTCCAGCGGCTCCTGCTGCACAGCTGGAGGCACTAAATTCAGAGCCGCTAGAGAATGAGAAATCAGAGCTCCCAGCTCCTCCTTACGAAAAACTCTGAAGACATTGGGATCTTCCCCTGGTCCCAACTCTCCTGGCCAGGAATCCAATCCTGAGTCCGAGAGAATCTCTCCTTCCTCTGCCACTGCCGCCACCACACCATGTGCCTCAGGCACCTCCAAACCGGCTACTAACCCCTTCTCCCCCGAGGAACTGCCTTCCCCAGTGGCTAACACCGTGGGGATCTCAGATTTAGCCACCAAGAGACTGTCTGTAGCAGTATTGGGAGACACCCGAGACCTTTTCAACATATAGGCAGAATGCAGAGCCAAAATGAATTCCGGGGAGAAGGAGCCCAACGATTGTGGCAACTCCGTGAACATCTGATGCTTTGACTCCGCAGGCTTTCCTAGCCGCTAAGGAGCTTTTGGCGATTTTGATTTCTTTTTCTGTGCCTTTCCCTGCAGCGTGGGAGCAATGGCCGGCTCACTCAAAATGGCCACCGTTCCCACTCTTTCCAAGGAGCCTTGTGACAGGATCGAAAGGTCTTCTGCCCCCTTGCTCTCCATAACGATGTCCCAGAAACCGGAGGAACTGATATGCAAAGTCGCCAAGCAAAAACCCCTGAAACCGCAAGACGTGTCCTCGGAAGCAAAGAAACAAGAAAACAAAATCCCCTGCGGCTTCTGAGACCGTGATGGTTATTACCGCTGATGCAACTAATCAAAAATTTCCTCTTCGAACGAGAAACCCCACCGTGGCAACAACTACCCCCCCCCCCCCCCGGGGCTCAAAAAGTCACTGCAGGACCACCGGAGTGGTAATAAGCTTACCTGCACCGCCGCACATGCTCTCTCTCGCCAAAGGCTGCTCGGTTGCTAGCGATCAGCCGGCGAGGAACGGCACACAGAGGTAAGAAAAAAAAAAAAAAAAAAAAAGAGGACTCTGGGGCTCCCAGGCCTATTTTCTATACTGCGGATGAAAACTTATTCGGAGAGGCAGGCTCTGCCCCCAATCCGCATATAAAAAAACCCCCCCCCCCCCCCCCCCAACGCTAGGACAGTAAATTTCTGCAAGAGATCCCACTCAGACCCTTTCCGGTCTCACAGAATCAGCTTTTATTTATTTTCACCTAAACCAAAAGTTCCAAAAGTGTCTCTCTGGGGAGCTGGGCACCCGACGTCCTATCCAGCTGCTGAGGACTGAAAGACTGACTGACACCAGGGGGAGCTGGGTAGGCTGTCAGGAAAAGCTGTCAGTATTCAGTCCCCTGCTGCTGGAATGGATTGATCACCCAAATGTTCTGGCCTGGCCCGGAGAGACAAATAGGAAATTAGAGGGAACATTGCTCACAGGCGACTTATAAACAAACTGAGCACCCTAGGGATGGACCCTAAAGTTACTGCTTGGGTTAGAAATTGGTTGAGTGGTAGGCGACAAAGAGTACAGGTAAATGGAGCTCACTCTGAGAAAGTGTGCCCCAGGGATCTGTCCTTGTTCTGATTCTTTTCAATATATTTGTTAGTGATATAGCAGAAGGGCTGTCGGGTAAGGTTTGCCTCTTTGCGGATGATACCAAAATCTGTGATAAAGAGTAGATACCCAGGAAGTGTAGATAACATGAGGAGGGGTCTAGCTAAGCTTGAAGGATGGTCTAGAATTTGGCAGCTGGGATTTAATGTTAAAAAATGCAAGGTCATGCATTTGGGCTACAGCAATCCAAGGGAGCAATATAGTGTAGGGGGTAAAGTACTTTTGTCCACTAAAGAAGAGCCGGACCTAGGTGTGGTTGTGTCTGATGATCTTAAAGTAGATAGAAAAGGCAACAGCAAAAGCTAGGATGCTTGGGTGCACACGGAGAGGAATGGCTAGCAGAAAAAAAAGGAGGTGATAGTGCCTCTGTATAAGCCTTTGGTGCAACCTCATTTGGAGTAGTGTGCGCAATTCTGGAGACCGCACCTTCAAAAGGATATAAAAAACAGGATGGAGTCAGTACAGAGGGTAGCTACTAAAATGATTAGTGGTCTTCATTATAAAGCATATGAGGACAGACTTAAGGATCTTAATATGTACACCTTAGAGAAAAGGCAGAATAGAGGTGATATGATTGAGACGTTTTCATACCTCCATGGCATAAATGCACAGGGGGAGAGCCTCTTTCGATTGAAAGCAAGTTCTGCTATGAGGGGACATGGGATGGGGGTGAAAGGGGATAGATTCAGGAGTGATATGCGGAAATATTTCTTTACGGAAAGAGTGGTGGATCCAAGGAATAGTCTCCCAGTGGGGGTGGTAGAGATGAGGACAGTATCCGAATTCAAAAAAAAGCATTGGACAACCACAGAGGATCTCTAAAGGGAAAAAAGGGGACTGTTGTAGTTGTTGATATATAAATTTCCTATAATACTGTCCTCTTCTCTGCTCTAGACAATGTTGCTCCACCTATCCCACGTTCTGTGAGATGCACATACACCCCAGCCCTGGTTGTCCTCAACTACCTGCTATCTCTGCCTCTAAGCCCACTCAGTTTAGCGCATTTGGCTCAAATCTTGCTCCCTTTCCACTTTCTTCACTTCAAATTCATGCTTACCACCTTCCAGTCACTCTTAGCTCTTGCCAAGCAAAAACTACTATATCCACCTGACCAATTCTCTTGCCACCGTCTTTTCTCTATTTTTAACTCTCTCAAGGTGCCACCCCTCCTCCTTTCTTCCCAAACCCTAGCTGACTTTTTCCATAACAAAATCCACAAGATTACTCTCCAGTTCCCCTCTAGAACAACTTCATCCCCTCTTCCCCCACCTCAATACCAATTTTTCCCCATTGATCTCTATTAGCCTTTCGTTTCCCATGATCTCTGAAGATGAAATATCATTTTCTTTCCTCATCCAAAAACTTACTGCTTGCTCTTCTGTCATCCCTTCCATCTCACATTCTCAACCTCTTGCTCTCCACTGCTGCTGTCCATGCAGCATTCATTCTACTGAAATGGCACTTAAGTCTCCAGTGACTTGTTCCTGACTAAATCTAAGGGCCTCTACTCTATCCTTATCCTTCTTGACCTTTGATGTTTTTGATACTGTTGACCACAACCTTCTCCTTGACACATTATCCTCATTTGATTTTAGAGGCTTTGTCCTGTCCTGGGTCTCCTCTTCTCTCCCATCGCTCTTTCAGTGTTTGTTCTGGTGGTTTCTCTTCTACTTCTATCCCACTCTCAGTTGGTGTACCCCAAGGGTCTGTTCTGGGCCCTCTCCTTTTCTCCTTCTACACACACAGTCCCCTTGGTGCTCTCATTTCCTCCCATGGATTTCAGTTATCATTTTTATGCTGACGATTCTCAGATCTATATTTCTAGATCGGATATTTCTCAGACACTCCAGGTCCGTATCTGCCATCACTACCTAGATGTCTCACCACTATTTGAAACTAAACATGAGCAAAGCCAAACTTATTTTCCCCCCAAACCTTCCTCCCTGTTGATAATACTCATACTTCCTATTTCCTAAGCCCATAACCTTTATGTCATTTTAGATTCCTCCATTTCTTTCCTCACATGTCCAACAGATAGCTAAAACCTGTTTCTTTCTCTATAAGATTAACAAAATTTGCCCCTTCCTTTCTGAACACACTAGAGAGTGGACAAGTGTTTTAGTAATTATTTCCCATCTCAACTATTGCAACTTCCTTCTTGCTGGTCTCCCTCAGAGCCATCTCGCTCTCCTTCAATCTATTCAGAACTCTGCTGTGTGACTAATCTTTTGCCAGCCACGATCTCATAAAACCTCTCTTCTCAAATCAGTTCATTGGCTTCCCTTCTGCATCCAATTCAAACTCCTCCTCCTGATCTTTAAATGCATTCATTCTTCTGCTCCTCACAATCTTTCCTCTCCCCTACACCCCTCCTCGTGAACATTGCTCTTCTGCTGGCTCGCTCCTCTTTGCCCTTTTCTTCCACTACTAGCTCCAGACTTCGGTCCTTTCAACTTGCTGCTCCTTATGCCTGGAACAAACTTCCTGAATCTGTACGTCAGGCTTCATCTCTGCCCCTTTTCAATGCTAAAGGCTCACCTCTTTGAAGCTACTTTTGGATTCCAATTCAGTATTTCCTTGTGTCTCTTTATCATTCCCTAAACTATCCTTATTCCTATCTTTTGTCTTGATTAGATTGCAAGCTCTGAAGAGTAGGGACTGTCTATCTACGTCTGTACAGTTGTGTATGCCTTGTAGTGCTTTATAAAATACTTAGTAGTAGTAGTAACCACCGGATGCGGTGGAGTACGTCATTAATTTATAATTAGTTCACTGTAGAGGAAACAGGCAGGCAATGTGAATGCCATGTTTTGTCCAGTTGTGGGGTATAAGAAGAAATTAGACCTTACCTGCTAATTGTCTTTCCTTGCTTTCTCTCCGGGCCAGTCTAGGAACTGTAGGGGGTAGTCAACCTCCTCCAGCAGCTCAGGACTGAATTCAAAGTCTTGCTGACAGCCTAACCTGTTCCCCCTGGTGTCAGAGACTCAGTCTACCACTTCTAAAGTAGCTTGCCCAAACTCTGACTCTTAACCTAATCAAAAAAAAATCTAACCTCAACCGAAATCAGTGGACTTAAACCATGCCCCGTTTGTCTTCCCGTTAATTTTTTTTTTTTTACTGTATTATATTCTCTAGTATCGGCTACTACTGCGCATTCCCTATAATCTTCCAAGGGCACCCCACAGTCAGTGCCATTGCAAAGAAAAGAACCGCCTTACCAGAGCTGAGACTGTACCTGTTAACTCCCCGGTGTCTGAACACTGAATAGACAGCCTCCCTCTATAAAGGCCTGCAGCAAATGAAGAGTCCAAAATATCCCCCCCATGAATCCCTTAAAGAACATGGGTGGGCCCTGGACTGGCCTGGAGAGAACTCAAGGAAAGACAATTAGCAGGTAAGGTCTAATTTATTCTTCCTCGTCGTCTCTCCGGGCCAGTCCAGGAACTGTAGGGCAGTACCCTACTGTCAGGAGGGTCCCACTAGCCCCGCCACTAAGGCTGCGGCCCCTACCTTTGCCTGAACATCCAAACGATAATGCTTCACAAAGGTATGAAGAGTCAACCAAGTAGCCGCTCGACGAATATCTACTGGCGGAACCAAACGTCGCCTGCCCCCGAGTTGAATGAGCCCGTAAACCTTCTGGCACCAATCTTCCGGTTGCCTGATATGCTGCCACTATAGCCTATTTCACCCACCAGGCAATTGAAGCTTTGGAAGCCGCCTCACCTTTACGTGTGCCTCCAAACAGCACAAACAACCTATCGGACTTCCTATAAGACTCCGTCCTCCTAAGGTATCAGTGGAGAATCCTCCCACATCCAACTTTCGAAGTGAACTATCCAAACCTTCTCACCCTGTTCCGAAACGTTGGCGGAGAAATCGGCTGATTCACATGAAAAACAAACAGACACCACCTTCAGTAAAAACGAGGGGACTGGACGCAACACTACCTTTTCCTCTGAAAACTGAATTATGGCTCTCTGCAAGATAGCACCTGCAGATCAGAAATCCTACGAGCCGAACAGAATGCTACGAGAAAGGCGGCCTTCCACGAAAGTTCCCTCAGCGCTACCTTCCCTGCAGGTTCAAAGGGCGACTGAGCCTACGCTTCCAGGACCAAATTCAAATCCCACACCGGAACCACCGGCCGTAGTGGTGGCCACACATTTCAAAACTGCTCTCATGAAAAACCCAACACATCCGGATGCAGGGACAAGACCCTACCTCTATAACAAGCCAAGGCTGCCAGGTGAACCTACAGCGTATTAAGGGCTAACCCGCTATCCAGTCCATCCTGCAAAAACGCCAAGACCTCTGGAAAAGGGAATAACGAGTGAGGTTATCAAATTTGCAGACGACACAAAACTGTTTAAAGTTGTTAAAACCCAAGAGGACTGTGGAAAACTGCAGGCGGATCTGGATAAATTGGAAGACTGGGCATCCAAATGGCAGATGAAATGTAATGTGGACAAGTGCAAAGTTGTACACCTAGGAAAGAACCACCCACGCTATGGTTACACAATGCAAGGTTCCATATTGGGAACCACCACCCAGGAAAAAGATTTAGGAGTCATTGTGGATAACATGTTAAAACCCTCCGCCCAGTGTGCAGCGGCGGCCAAGAAAGCAAATAGAGTGCTAGGTATCATAAGGAAAGGAATGGAAAATAAAACAAAGGATATTATAATGCCTCTGTATCGTTCCATGGTATGACCGCACCTTGAATATTGTGTGCAATTCTGATCGCCATATCTTAAAAAGGATATAGCGTTATTAGAAAAGGTACAGAGGAGAGCCACGAAAATGGTAAAGGGTATGAAGGCTACTCCTATGAAGAGAAGCTACAAAGGTTAGGGCTCTTCAACCTGGAAAAGAGACGGCTGAAGGGAGATATGATAGAGATCTATAAATTAATGAATGGAGTGGAACGGGTAAACGTGGATCAATTGTTTATGCTATCAGAATATAGAAAGACTAGGGGACATGTAATGAAGCTACAGGTAAACTATTTAAGACAAAAAAAAAAGAAAATATTTTTTCACTCAACGTGTAATCAAACTCCGGAATTTGTTACCGGAGGATGTAGTAAGAACTGTTAGTGTAGCTGGGTTTAAAAAAGGTCTGGACAAGTTCCTGGAGGAAAGGTCCATAAACCATTATTAAAAAGGGACCCAGGATATATCAATGCTTGACCCAATACAAGCATTGTGGAACCTGTGTCTCTTGGGGATACTGCTAGGTACGTATGACCTAGATTGGTCACTGTTGGAAACAGGATACTGGGCTTGATGGACCTTGGTCTGATCCAGTATGGCATATCTTATGTTCTTATACGTTGTGCCTTCCACACCAACCTTCAAAAATGTGCCAAATCCGGATGTATGCGAGACGATCTCCTCTTGGCGCGCAACATGGTAGCTACTACCGCCAGCGAATATCCTTTTCGCTTCAGGCGGTCTCTTTCAAGAGACAGGCCGTAAGCGAGAAACGATCCACCTGAGGCATTAATATTGGTCCCTGATACAAAAGATTGACCCGGTCTGGAAGCTTCCAACGGTCGGTCCACCAGAAGACACACCAGATCCGCATACCAACCTCTCCTTGGCCAATCCGGCGCAATGAGGATTACCCTTCCAGCGTGACTTGCTATCCTCCGAATGACTCTGCCGAGCAGCATCCATGGAGGGAACACATACAGGAGACCGACCAAGGGCTATGGCTGCGCCAGGCCATTGAGCCCCTCTGACATGGGCTCCCTGCATCTGCTGAAAAGTCGAGACGCCTTGGCATTGCTGTAAGTGGCCATGAGATCCATGACCAGTTGCCCCCAGTGCACCGCAATGTCGTGATAAACTGCCTCGTTCAGCTCCCATTCTCCTGGATCCAAGACATGGCGGCTGAGAAAATCTGCCTGAATGTTGTCTGTTCCTGCTACATGCGCTGCTGACAGAGCCACCAGATGGCTCTCCTCTAGCAAAAGCGCACTGCCTGTGCCCCCTTGACGATTGATATAGGACACCGACACCACATTGTCAGAAAAAATACATACTGCCTTTCCTGCTACCAAATTCCAGCAGAGCTAACCTCACCACTCTCATTTCTAACTGATTGATAGAATACAGACTCTCCTCCTTTGACCAGAGACCTTGCGCCACCTGAGCCATACAATGCGCCCCCCCCCAGCCGTTGAGACTGGCATCTGTAGTCACCAGCACCCACTCCGGCGACTCCAAAAGCATTCCTGACCTTCTGTGAACATACCAACTTCTAGCTTAGGGAATGCTCCTGCGGAGACCATCTGGACAGCAGTGCTCATTGGAGGGGACGCATATGCGCCCTGGCCCACAGAACCAGGTCCAATGCCGCTGCCATGGAACCCAGAAGCTGCAAATATCTCCACGCGGTCAGAGCCTTGCTGCGCAAAAACACCGATACCTGACGTAACATCTTGTGCACCCTGTTCTCTGGCAGAAAGACCACTCCAATGCTGGTGTCGAACAATGCCCCCAGGTAGACGAGGCGCTGAACCGGAAGCAACTGACTCTTGGCTCAATTCACCACCCAACCTAGGCTTTCCAAAAATTCTACCACACGAGCCGTTGCTCTCACCGACCCCGCTCGGATCAACCAATCGTCGAGATGGTGGTGGTCGCAGCGGCCTTGCGAAAGGAAGGCATTCTAGTCCATCCCTATCACTTTTGTGAATGTGACTGGGGCAGTAGCCAGACCGAACGGCAACGCTTGAAACTGAAAATGTCCCGAGGGAACGGAAAACTGCAAAAACTTCTGATGTTCTGGCCTGATAGGGATATGCAGATACGCCTCTGATAAGTCGATAGCCGAGAGGACCTCGCCCGGATCACCGATCGCAATGTCTCCATGCAGAAATGCGGCACCCACAAACAACGGTTCACCTGTTTGAGATCTAGAATAGGTCGAAAAGATCCCTCCTTTTTGGTGACCACAAAGTAAATCGAGTATTGACCTAACCCGCACTGGTCTCGGGGCACTGAACTACTGCTTGAAGCAGCAACAACCGTTGCAGGGTGTCGTGTATCACTTTTGCCTTTGCCGAAGAACCGCATGGAGACTGCACGTAGTCCTCCGCTAAAGGCTGATTGAACTCATAACGCATAACCTTCACGGGTGATCTCTAACACCCATTGGTCCATAGTTATGGTGCTCCAGACGGAATGGAAGCCCTGCAACTGCCTGCCTATCGGAAACTCTGCCTGGACCAGCTGTTTCTCATTGTGGTTTCTTGGAGGTGTTCTGTTGGGGACCCCTGAAGCCCCCGACCGAATCCTCTTGCCCCTCAAAAGGACTGCCCTCGGGCTACAAAGCAACCTCTCTGATATGGCACATACCGAGAGCCTCTGAACCGCTGAAATTCCCTACCTTGACCTCTCTGCTGAGTTCCAGATCTTGGGCCCTTCAGATGGTACTCCGGTAACCAACCACCCTTGGAGTCCCACAAATCCTTCACAATCTTCTCCAAGGCTTCCCCAAAGAGCAGCTTGCCCTTATACGGGAGCTTATTAAGACGCGCCTTAGATGAAGCATCTGCCACCCAATTCCGTAGCCACAGGAACCTCCGAGCGGCAATAACTGATGCCATAGACTTTGCTGAAATCCGCACCAGGTCATAAAAGGTATCGGTGAGGTAAGCCGCCTCTGATCCCAACTTCGCTCCCTCCGAGCCAGAAGCCTCCTCCTTGTCGGAAGATGACTCCCCTTGGAGCCACCGAATAGAAGCTTTGGACACATACACCCCGCAAATTGAGGCCTGTAACAAAAGCGCACTCGTGTCAAAGGCCTGCTTGAGAAGGGATTCCAACTTTCTATCCTGTAGATCCTTCAGAGCAGTTCCTCCCTCTACAGGGATCATCATCTTCTTAGTCACTGCCGACACCAAGGCATCCACATTTGGCATCTTTAGCAGGTCACCGTCTACAAGTGGCCCATTGCCCACGCCCCCCTCAAGGTAGCTTCCAGACATTCCCATTCCACCATCTGTTTGATCACCCTATGAGCCGGAAAGCATTTCTGCTCTGATTTAAACCCTTGAAGCAGCGGATATTCCAGGGGTTCCTCCTGCACCTTCGGCAGGGCAATATTAAGAGCCCCCAGCTCTTGGAGGAGTGCTGTTTGATTCCTGAACTTGCTATCTATTCCCTGATTGGTTTCCTGGAGGTTGGAGGCTGCTCCTTGCAGTGGGCGGAGCCTTCCAAGGGCTATTTCATCTCGCCCTGCTCGTGGGACGCGAAGCGGGCACGTCCCCGAAGGGGCAGGCCTGCCCCTTTGGCGCTAGTTTGGCGGAGAATTTTCGTGATGGGCAAAAGACGAAAACACTTTTCTCAAGCAGTCCAACCTAAGGCAGTAAAAGTGGTAGGTCCGATGGATGCCCATGTTGTTATGGGAGATGCTTTATCTTCTTCTGCTGCCTTGTTAAGACGCTGGAGTTGAGAATCTTCTCTCTGCAAGTACTGTTTCCTCCTGCGATGATTCCCGAGGAATGGGGTTGTCTCCTCCCATTCAAGAGGCCAAACAATCGCCTGCTTTAGAGTAGTCTTTAATTAAAACAAACTGTGATGTTAAGGAGACTGATATGCTCTCGGGTTCCTTTTTACGTTTGGAAAGTGAGCTTTCTCCTCCTTTACCTTCTATGATGTCCTTTGCATTGCCTGGGGAACCTCAAATCCCGCCTGCAGACTTGTCCCTAAAAGATATATGGTTAGTTATGTCACGTATTGAATCAGTATTGGGGGCTTCTTTGCAGCGGGTTTCCGAGTTCTCCAAGGCAACAGTCCAGAAACTTGCAGACCATGATAAAAGGTTGATGTCAGCTGAACGTAGAGTGGTTTCCCTTGAGGCTGATGTCTCTGCTAATAAAGTTGTTTTAGCTTCCTCTGTTCAAAATCTTAGTTCCTTACACCGTCAAGATGAGGTTTTAGAGAATTTGATGCGCTCTAGGAATCTTCGGTTATTGAATTTTCCGTGTACACACTATTTGTCACCAATGATTCTTTTTCAAAAGTATTTGAAAGAGATATTGTTGATTACCGATTTTCAAGTTTCTTCTATTTCTAAGATTTATTATGTACCCCTGAGGAATTTAAATCAACAGTTGGGGGGGTGAGGGGGGTGTCCCCGCCCCTATCTGAAAGTGTACGTAGGTTGAACGATTAGAAAAGTGAGGGTTCGCCTACAAGAACATGCGTCTCGCATTCGCACTGGAGTTATTACAGCTCCATTAGTACAACACTGTTTGGATTTTGGACACTCTTTCACGGACTTTCAATGGCGAATTATTGATCAAGTGCCCCCAGCTGTCAGAGGGGGTAATAGGGAACAACGACTCCAGTGGATTGAACAATACTGGATATTTCGTATTGGCTGTTTGGAACCCCATGGGTTGAATGCAGAACTGGATTGGCTTAGTCTCGTTTGATCCCATGCATTCAGGGACCAATTAGGGATGATGACATCATGAGTGACGTTTCTCACGGGTCTTTAAATGCCTTTTTCTTTGCCTCTACCGCTCACACAAGTTAGGCTGTGTCACTGGAGGGATCCAGTTGTCAACATATATTCCGTTCGAATTGCTAGAAGGAATCATTCAACTCATAAAATCAGATGAGTATATTAAGCAGATAACAAGCGTTGAAACAGAGCCGGAATGGAAGTACGGGTCTAAACGCAGTACTGTGTCCGTGGAAAGTCTGCATAGCAAGATATTTTACAGCTATATAAATAACGGCTGTGATGATATTGTGTAATGAAGTAGCATTGAATGATATTAAGTAATGCAATTGCTTCATGATTTTTATACGGTGGTTTTATTACCATAAGAGTAATTACAAGGGAAGTCACGCTTCATGAGTGAGTAATCGCTCACGGCAATAACTTCCGACAAAAAAAATAGTTTAATAACATTGTGAGTCAGTTACTTAAATATCACTTTTTGGTGGGTTATTGGTTATCATTTATCAAGGCAATCGATATTTGTTTTTTGAACCTCAGCAGTTGATTGATTTTCTTAAGGATAAAGTTGAGTAGTCTCTCTTTCTTTTGGAGTGTTGTATTAGGTTCCTCTGGGAACCAATCCAACTTTTGTTTAATTGTGCAGCACCCCTCCTTGAAGTGGTCTATTATTTGATGTATTTCTTTAATGATTTCTTATTGTAAATTATGTTATGCTACATGATTGTTTTCTTGTAATTTTGGAAAAAATTTTTTTTTTTAAATTTATAAAAAAGAGCCCCCAGCTCTTCCTTATGGAAGACCTTAAATACATTGGGATCTTCCCCAGGCCCAAGCTCACCTTCCTCCAGCTCGCCGGCCCACAACTCCAGTCCTGACTCAGAGAGAACTTCCCCTTCCTCCGGAATCAGAAGAACAGATGCTTGCTGACCAAAGCAGATCTGCCTCTGCCTTGGCAGCCAAACCTTTATTAGAGGGCCCCTCTCCTGCATCCAGTACTATACCCCCCCCCCCCCCCCCCCCTCGGGGAGTTCAGGAGAGGTGAGGACAAACTCTGCTTTTTCCCCTGCTCCAACTTCAAACAATATGCTTTATGGAGCAAGAGAATAAAATCTGGAGAAAACGAGTTCTGTAAGCCTCCCTGCAGCTCAGATCCTGGTATAGGAGCGTTAACTATTCCCCCAGCTGACTTCTTCGCTTTAGTTCTCTTTTTTAAGACCTTTATCCTGGAGAGCAGGAGAAACGGAAGGAGCACCTAAGATGGCTGCCGTTCCTGCCTTTTCTACAGTTTCCTGAAGGCCGAGTAAAGGATCCTTTAACTTATCATCCGGTCTATCCCCCAACAAGCGCTCCATATTGCTGCCTTGGCGAATACAAGACCGGCAGAGACCCGGCCCAGTGAAACTTTGTCGGTTCCTGCACTGTGCGCACGCTGCCGAGCTCGGCAGCATGCGCTCCAACTGACCCTTGCTCTGTGAACATCTCAGCCAGACGTGGCCTCAGCGCCAGACTCCGGCTCTCCCCGAACCCTGACAGCACGGCTACAGCACGATCGGACACGGCGCACACATACCTTCTCACTTCCTGCAAACACCACGATTCCGGAGTTCCCGCTGCTAGCGGTTGCGTCGGATCGGGTCTTTGGCGGCAGAGTGGCAGGACTCTGGGGCTCCCAGCTCCTCCTCAATGCCCCACCACGGAACGTGTCCCCGATGCAGGCTCTGCCTCTCCCGCCGCTGCTCCTCGAGCTAGTGACAGCGGACCTCTGTGGTTTTAGCGAAAGAAATTTAACACCTCGTTTTCTTTTTTCTTCCCCGACTTTATCAAATATGGTTTTCCTCGGGAAGGACCCTGCTAGAGCCCCCCCAGGTAAAACAATTCAAAGTTCCTAGACTTTGATTCTCAATACTCTCCTAATACAAGTACTTTCTTCCTCCATATTTCCTTCTTTGTCTAACCGGGAGCCTGTCAGCCACATGTCCTATCCAGCTGCTGAGGACTGAAAGACTGAGTCTCTGACACCAGGGGGAGCAGGTTAGGCTGTCAGCAAGACTGTGAATTCAGTCCTCAGCTGCTGGAGGTTGACTACCCCCTACAGTTCCTGGACTGGCCCGGAGAGACGAAGAGGAAATAAAAATATCAGGAGTAGAAATAGTGTACGGAAATGCAAATCACCAGTCTTGGCTATTAAAAATTTATTTTAATTGCTTGACTACCTCTGTTTCCTTGTAATGCTTCACCTCCTCTATTACTCCATAAAGAAAATATTCCTGCAAAACCTCTGGGTCAGTGCAAAGAAGGCTGAACTTACAGATCTCAATGCAGTGCTGTACACTTGGAAAGCCCATCGGTCTTTTTCTATTATCTTCTTCCATGTTTTGCTCACTCTTGCAACACTGTTTTAAGAAAGAAGCCAAAAGCATAAGTTTTTGTGCCTATCTGTAGCCCAAGCCAGACTTTAACTTGGAAGAACTTACTGTAAAAATGGAGCAGTATCATCTATACTCTGGACAGACTCAAATGCCAAATAAGGATGGTTTTCAATATATCTATGAAACTAGTCATAAACAGAACACCTACTGCAAAATCTTAATATATAAATATACACACACACTTTAACTTGACAAACTGAGGACCCGAGCTGCTAACCCCTGAAATACAGTACATCAAATTAAAGCAGATGACCTCTGAATAAGTAAAGACCATTACTGAAACACCTCTATACAGGACTCACTGTGTGAACATGAATTAGCCTCATCTTTGAGACACTGGAAACATAAGGAAGCAGATATTCATTGTTTCTTGGCGTTGGATTCATTTAATCCATTTGTACTTCTAAAAACTCAGAAGATCAAGTTATCTTAATGCCTCCATCCTCCTTAAATGAAAGCTATACAGGGATTCTTCAGAATCTTTAAAATGCATCAGATGTACTTGTTCCAGGAGTGACATTTAACAAGTTAAAACCTGATTACTTATGGGATTAAGGGACTAAGACAGACGAGATCCTCAAATGAGCACAGTACCAAAAAAAGGTAGCATTTTACTTACCAGTTAATATCCTTTCGAGTCCTGCTTGACTAGTCCAGACAAGTGGGTTGTGCTCCCCTACTAGCAGATTGGTGGAGACAAAGAACCAATGAAAAACCCAGGCTTCAACATCACTCCCATGCCTCTATTCACTTCAGCCAGAGGTCCCTTTAATATTCATCCCAAAGCATATGGGAAAAACATTGCAAGCCTCACACAACCTTGATCGTGGGCAACAAAGCATAATCAGCAGTAGAGAACTATATAAAGGAAATCCTAAGCAGAAGATGGGCCTGGAGAGTCAAGCATAAAAATCATAGCATACCCAAGGGTACCGCGGTAGCAGAACATAGTAAATCAGTCCAAGGCCCGACCCTGAAACTGTGTGTCTAGCAGTACTCAAGGAAAGGACATTGTCATTTTACTTACCAGTTACCTTCCATATCATCCTGCTAGACTTGTCCAGACAAGTGGGATGTACCAAAGCTACAACTCGACTGAGCAGAAAGACAGCAGCTCGCAAAACTCTTGAGCCAAAGGCCATGTCTGCCCATGCATGGGCATCCAAGTGGTAATGCTTGGCAAAAGTGGAAAGTGATGCCCATGTCGCTGCCTGACATATCTGCAGGGGCTACTGAGCTCCATTCCGCCCACAAGGATTCTTGCGTTTCGATAGAATGGGCATGCAAACCCACTGGAACTGGCTGATTCTGTAACAGATATGCCGAGACAATGGCTTCCTTAATCCAGCACCACAAGGTTGACTTGGCCACCGTATCACCTTTGCACAGGCCAGCAAACAATACAAAAAGATAGTTGGACTTACAAAAGAATTCATAAACCTCCAAAGTACTGTAGAAGCACCATCCAGACACCCACAAGGCAAAAGATAGTTATCTTCCCGACACTGCTCCTTAGAGAAAAGGAGGGCAGGCAGACCACCTGGTTCATATGAAAGAGAGAAAAACACCTTAGGAAAGAAGGAAGGCAGGCACAGGCCAAATGGAAACTGCCTCCTTTGGAAAAAGACAGATAAGGATCTCGGCAAGACAGCCTACAGCTCAAAAATTCAACCTGCAAAACAAACCGCAACCAAGATGGCCCGCCAAATCCTTTAAAGTAGCATGCTTAAATGGTTCAAAAGGTGTCACCATCAGAGCCCGGAGCACCAGACACACATCCCAAAAAGAGATCACAGACCAGAGGGGGACAACACAGATGCCCAAACCCCCTGGGGGAAAGCACAAGATGTCCAGGTGCAAGACTAGAGACTTACCAAACGCTGGACCACAGAAACAGGCTAAGCTGCCACCTGAAAATTTCAGGGAGCTAAGGGAAAGGCCCTTCTTCATGTCATCCTGTAGAAGGGCCAATAAAGTGAGCACCTTGGCCATCTCAGGAGCCAACCGCCGAGTGCTGCACCATCACTCAAAGAGGCACCAAATCCACACATGCTAGCTTGACTTATTCTGGGCACTGAGCAAAGTGGAGACCACCACTAGAGAGTAGCCCTCACGCGCCGTCTCCTTTCACGAGCCAAGCTGTAATCAAGAAGGGAACCGGGTTCTCTAGGATGATCAGTCTATTGCAATAGGCCCTGAGATGAGGGCAACTGAGGAAAAGATGCCTGCAGAAATCACATTGGGTCTCCAAACCATGCTCTTCTCAGTCAGACCAGAGTCACCAGAACAAGCCTGCACGAGCAGCATTCTATATGCCGAATCACACAACCCACCAGGGGTCACGGAAGAAACATGTACAGCAGGTATGACTTGGCCAAGGCATTGATACCCTCAGAACCCATCTCTGGGTAGCGACTGAAGAAGTAGAAAACTCTGGCATTGGAGCAGATCACCATCAGATCTATTTCTGGGGCAACCCCAGCGGTGCAGATTCAACTGAAACTCCTCCCACTCTCCAGCATCCAGAGAGTGCCGGCTGAAGAAACACACTTCCACCTTGTCCACTCCGGCAATGCGTTGAGTCAATGAGGCTACAAGGTTCTTCTTCACCCAGGCAGGTAAAAACAAAACAGGAGAGCCATCTCCAGAGCTACCCTGGCACTCCTCGTGACACCCTTCCGATTGACATGGCGCTGTCTGAAAAACAAACACTACTGCCCGGCCCTCGACCAGAAATACAGAAGAACCAATCTGATGACCCTTTCCTTGAAGCAGCTGATGTATCACACCACTTCCCTGCAATTCCAATGGCCTCCGAGAAACTGGCATCCGTTATCAGAAGGATCCAGGAGAAATCGTCCAGCAGGGGACACTTCCTCAAAATGACAGGTCCGCTACCACCACTGCAGGCTGGCCTTCACCATCAGTAGTGGGAGCCTGGCTTGAACTCCTGAGAACTCAAGGACCACCAAGTCAGAGGTCGCTGGAGAACCAACATGTGAGCACGCACTTACTACTACATCTCTATGGTCACCACCATCAATCTGAAGATAATCCCAGAATCTGGGAGCCTGCTGCACACAGAACAGGCACCAGGCAATCCAGTCTTTTGACCTTCTCCTCTGGCAGAAAAACTCTGCCCACTAGAATACAAACATGCTCCCAGAACTCCAGAGACTGGGAAGGCAACAGCTGGCTCTTTCCCAGATTGATTACCCAGCCAAAGCGGACACCACCCGACTACTCTGATAGGGAACAGGCACAGATGAGCTAGTCATCTAGATAGAGATGAACACAGATCCCTTGGTGCCACAGCCATCACCACCACCACCATGACCTGGGAGAACATGGTGATGTTCATTACAAGGAACCGTAACTTCACTGCCCCAACAGTACTGAAAGTGAAGGAAGCAGACCTCCAGACCAAATCCGCGATCAGATACCTCGGCATCACACTAGACCAGAACCTAAATATGCAAGCTCATAAGTAACACTGTAAGGGCAGTATATCATAAAATTAGATCCCTTAGATACCTAAGATCTCTGCTGGAGCCAGATGATTTCAGGACTATCTATCAGGCACTAATTATCCCGCATTTCGATTATGCAAATGCAATACTTCAAGGTCTCCCCCAAACCACCCTAAACCCACTGCAAATGGCAATGAACACCGCAGCAAGAGTACTGCACGGAGCATCCAGGAAAGACCATGTCACACCTATAATGAAACTCCTCCACTGGCTCCCGATTCAAGGTAGAATTACATTCAAGACCTTGCTGCTCACCTTCAAAGCCACCAAAGGTCTCTCGTCAACTTCACTAACTGAGCTAATCCAGATGACACCCCACAACAGAGACAGAAGGTCAGTAGCTCAAAACACCTTGATAGTCCCAAGATCTATAACTCAATGCTCCAAGTCAACATCCAGCAGGACTTTCAATCTTTATGCACCAGTGATCTGGAATAACCTCCCTCACAACATTAGATCAATCCCAGACATATTCCAATTCAGGAAGGCCGTGAAACACTACCTCTTCCTCATACATTACCCTGAACCTAATAGAAACTCAGCACCATTTGCCGAAACCACCCAAATCACCACTGTCTAAAACCATACAAACACATGATCAGCCTACAAATTGTATATATTGTATATTTTGTGGTTGTACATAGTTACCCTGTTAGCCAAGTTGATTATCCTGTTCATATGTAAACACAAAGTACTATTGGAAATGTGTATGTTCACTGTTTATTGTAAACCGCGCTGATGCTGAATAGCGCGGTATAAAAGAGACTTTAAATAAATAAACAAACATCTTTGGGGCATTGAAAAGGCCAAAAGGGAGAGCGGCAAGTTGATAGCTAGTCAAAACATAGCACCACACGTTTTTGCTGATCCACCCGGGTCAGGATAGGAAAATGCTTCTTGGCCTGATCCAGAGAAGCTTGAATTATGGAGTGCAAGGTTTCCATCCGGAAGCACAGGACGCTCAAGTGCTTGCCGACTCTCTTGATGTCCAGAATGGGCTGGAAGGAACCATTTATTTATGTGTTACTCTTTTTCTATACCGCCCCTTCCGGAGATCAAAGGCGATTTACAAAATAACTAACATGTTACATATAACAGTATAATGAGTACACAGAAACAGATAACTATTTACATATCAACTATAACTATTTACATGTCAACTATTAAACAATGCTTACAAGAGTTATAAACTCAGGCATATGGGAAATTGAGGTAATGATGCTGTGGCCTCCACACATCAAACAGTAAGTAGGGATTTGAGGGTTTCTTTGTTTGGTTTTTTTGTTACATTGCTAGCTCTCTGACTGGGAGCTCTTAAAAGGGTTTTGTGTATATTTTTTAAAGCAAGGTTAATTTCATTTTTGATGTTTTAGGGGAACTGTACTTGAGCACAGTAGTATTGCTGAACTCTGTAACCCCCTCAGGTTCAAGAACTGCTAACACCTAATCAGGTGTTAGTTCCCTCCCTACCCACCCCGACTCCCACCCACCCCTAGTGAGCAGTCTTGCTTTATAGGGCACCTCCTCCTTTAACAAATCACAGTGAATTGGACCAGCACATTTTGAATATAATTAAAGAGTTTTAACTGCTTTTTCTCTGAAAGGACAGCTGCGAAACCAGCTGGTACTTCGTAGATCTCTCTCTTTTGCTTTAACAGATACCTAAGCTCCACAAACAGAACAATGGCTGGGAAAAATCGTATTGCTAAAGCTGTTGCCCCCGTTACAGCTTCTGCCTCGGTCCAGACAGAGGTCCTATTGCCAGTTGAAGAACCGGTTCCATGTGCAGGGTGCCTGCATGCTGAAGCTCTGAGGAAACAAGTGGAGGAACTCAGAGAGGAGGTGGCGAGGCTGAGGAGTATTCAAGACAGTGAGAAGTACATTGATGAGATGCTGCTTGCAGCAACCAGGCTCTTCAGCACAGGAGAAGATGGGTGCCAACAGAATGTCGATGGTCGGACAAAAGTCACCAGAGCCTGCAAAATCACCAATCCAACTTCTCCAGTCCTTGAATTTAAGAACCATTATGCAGCCCTGGAAGTGGAGGAGGTGAAAGCATCCCTGGAAAGGGAAGAACCAGAGTTCAAGTACCCCATAGTTGCAGAATCAGTGACCAGAAGGAAACGAAGGGTAGTGGTGGTTGGAGACTCTCTTCTGAGGGGTACTGAGGCGTCCATCTGCCGACCAGACTTGGATGTCCAGAGAGGTATGCTGTCTGCCTGGTGCCAAGATCCAAAATGTTACGGAGAGTTTGCCGAGACTCATCAAGCCCACTGACTATTACCCAATGTTGCTAATCCATGTTGGAACAAATGATACTGCCAGGTATACCTCGGAACGTATCAAAAGTGACTTCATGGCTCTGGGACAGAGGGTGAAGCAGGTAGGTGCACAGGTGGTGTTCTCTTCAATCCTCCCTGTTGAGGGTAAAGGCCAAGGCAGAGAGGCTCGCATCCTGGAGATTAATGCATGGCTGCGTGGATGGTGTCATCGAGAGCATTTTGGTTTCCTAGACCATGGGATGCTGTTCCAAGGGTTGCAGAGCAGAGATGGCATCCATCTGTCCAAGAAAGGTCAACACATCTTTGGTAGTAGACTGGCTAATCTACTGAAGAGGGCTTTAAACTAGATTCGTTGGGGATGGGTGAAGAAAGCCCCCAGGTAAGTGATACATCAAATACCTTTATGGAAATGGGTAACAGGGGTAACATATGGAAAGCAGTGTGTATAAATGCCCGTAGCATGGGAAATAAGATCTCTGAAGTTGAAGCTTTGGTGGGAGTGGCTGACTTAGATTTAGTGGCAGTTACAGAAACATGGTTCACAGAAAACCATGACTGGGATGTAACTATACCTGGCTATACTTTATTCAGAAAGGACAGGGTAGGAAGAAGGGGAGGAGGAGTAGCACTATATGTAAAAACTACTATTAAAGCTTTGGAATTACAGAGCTTAAAAGGGAGAGAGGAGGCATTGTGGGTTAGACTAGAAAGAGGGAAAGAGAAATCTATTTGCATTGGTGTGATATACAGACCTCCCTCACAAGAGGAAGAGGTGGACAGAGAGTTAATTGAAGACATACGCAGCATTGCTAGGAAAGAGGAAGTGCTACTGCTAGGAGATTTTAATATGCCAGATGTTGATTGGCACATTCCTGCTGCAGTATCATCTAGGAGTAAGGAGATCCTGGATTCTCTACAGGGAGAACTATTCAGGCAATTGGTAACAGACCCCACACGTGAAGGGGCCATACTGGACTTGGTGCTTACCAATGGTGAAAGTGTTTCTGATGTTGTAGTGGGAGATCATTTTGCATCCAGTGATCACCAGATGGTGTGGTTCAGTATTAGGACTAGGGCTGTTAGAATCCATTCCAAGGTGAAGATCTTAGACTTTAGGAAGACTAACTTTGCGATGATGGGCCAATGCCTCAGGGAGTCGTTAGTGGGATGGGAACAGCTGGGGGATGTAGAACAACAGTGGGCAAAACTGAAAGGGGGTATTTTAAAGGCAACCAACCTTTTTGTTAAAATGGTAAACAAAGGCAAAAGGAACAGGAGACCGCTATGGTTTTCGAAGGAAGTAGCTGAAAAAGTGAAGAAAAAGAGGGAGGCCTTCATGAAATACAAGAGATCACAGAGAGAGGAAGACAGGCATCTGTATTTGGAAAAACTTAGAGAAGCTAGCAAAGTAGTCAAGAAGGCAAAGATTCAAAAGGAGGAGGAAATAGCCAATGCAATAAAATGGGGGGATAAGACATTTTTCAGATATATTAGTGAGAAGAGGAAGGGCAAAAGTGGTATTGTCAGACTCAAGGGTACAGGGGGGGAATATGTAGAAGCTGATAAGGATAAAGCGGAATTGCTTAACAAATATTTTTGTTCTGTGTTCACAGATGAAAAACCAGGAGCAGGACCTCAGAAAACACCCACAAATAAGAACAGAAGCGAGGGACATCTTGAACAATTTTCAGAAGACTGTGTTCGTGAGAAACTAGCTCAACTCAAAGTAGACAAAGCGATGGGACCGGATGGGATACACCCTAGAATACTGAGGGAACTTGGGGACATTCTAGCACCTCCACTGACTGACCTTTTCAATGCCTCGTTGGAGTCGGGAGTGGTGCCAAAGGACTGGAGAGAGACTCATGTGGTGCCTTTACACAAAAGCGGAAGTAAGGATGTGGTTGAAAACTACAGGCCGGTTAGTTTAACTTCAGTGGTGAGTAAATTAATGGAAACGCTGTTGAAAGAGAAAATAGTGAGGTTTCTGGAGTCCAGCGGATTACAGGATCCGAGGCAGCATGGATTCACCAGAGGCAGGTCTTGTCAGACAAATCTGATTGATTTCTTTGACTGGGTTACCAGGGAGTTGGACCGAGGGAGAGCTCTAGATGTGGTGTATTTAGATTTCAGTAAAGCCTTTGACACTGTTCCTCACAGGCGACTTATAAACAAACTGAGCACCCTAGGGATGGACCCTAAAGTTACTGCTTGGGTTAGAAATTGGTTGGGTGGGAGGCGACAAAGAGTACAAGTAAATGGAGCTCACTCTGAGGAGAAGGATGTTACCAGTGGTGTGCCCCAGGGATCTGTCCTTGGTCCGATTCTTTTTAACATCTTTGTTAGTGATATAGCGGAAGGGCTGTCGGGTAAGGTTTGCCTCTTTGCAGATGATACCAAAATCTGCAATAAAGTAGACACCCAGGAAGGTATAGATAACATGAGGAGGGATCTAGCTAAGCTTGAAGAATGGTCTAGAATTTGGCAGCTGGGATTTAATGTTAAAAAATGTAAGGTCATGCATTTGGGCTGCAGCAATCCAAGGGAGCAATACAGCATAGGAGGTGAAGTACTTTTGTCCACTAAAGAAGAGCGGGACCTAGGCGTAGTTGTGTCCGATGATCTTAAAGTAGCTAAACAGGTAGAAAAGGCGACGGCAAAAGCTAGAAGGATGCTTGGGTGCATACGGAGAGGAATGGCTAGCAGAAAAAAGGAGGTGATAATGCCTCTGTATAAGTCTTTGGTGCGACCTCATTTGAAGTATGGTGTGCAATTCTGGAGACCGCACCTTCAAAAGGATGTGAACAGGATGGAGTCGGTACAGAGGGTTGCTACTAGGATGATTAGTGGTCTTCATTATAAAGCATATGAGGACAGACTTAAGGATCTTAATATGTACACCTTAGAGGAAAGGCGGGATAGAGGTGATATGATTGAGATGTTTAAATACCTCCGTGGCATAAATGTTCAGGGAGAGAGCCTCTTTCAATTGAAAGCAAGTTCTGCGACGAGGGGACATGGGATGAGGGTGAAGGGAGATAGATTCAGGAGTGATATGCGGAAATATTTCTTTACGGAAAGAGTAGTGGATCCGTGGAATAGTCTCCCAGTGGAGGTGGTAGAGATGAGGACAGTAACTGAATTCAAAAAAGCATGGGACCAACACAGAGGATCTCTAAAGGTAAAAAGTGGACTGTTGTAGTTGTTGTTATGGAAGGACAGACTAGATGGGCCTTGTGGTCTTTTTCTGTCATCATGTTTCTATGTTTCTATATATGTTGGGTGCCCATCCTTTTGGGCACTACAAAATAGATTCTAATTCTAACATACACTTGTATACTGCTACAATTCCATACAAAATGACTCACTGCGGTTTATAGCAAAGTATTAATAAGAACAAGAAATACTATCAAAAATGAAAACTTGATCATAAGTTAAATCACCATATCTATAAGTGTTTCCAAAAATGGAGAGACTGGTAGTTTTTATGCTCAGTGGAGTATCTGCCTTTGCCCTGCTCATCCAGCAGGAAGGGCGTCACCAACAACTTGCCCAAGGTGAGTGACATTTGATCCCAGACCCACAAGGGGAAAATGATGGCAATATCCGGAACCA